>JAVJAQ010003487.1:701878-1093640 GCA_032362365.1 Zygogramma bicolorata
ATTACGTTACACATCACATATATATTCTACGGCTTTTCTAAAGAGTTCGTGGTTCTCGGAAGAGTAGAGATTAGCACATTCGCCTTTCAAGCGGAATACCGGGGTTCGATTCCCCGCCGGGCCACCGTGCTGGGTAATCGCACGTTAAAAGGTAAGGCCTCGTTGATCCATTGCTCGCACAATTTTCGACTTCTGAGGGTTGACTTTCAGCTGGTTAACGAAAACGAACGTTTTTTTTTCTGAAAAATATAATTCAGAATATCCGGAAGCACCCATGTAGGACATTCTGTGATTACTGTTTGACATCTATATCAATGAACTACTGAATCGGACTTCTACCGATGATATCATGAGTTTTGCTGATGACACTGTTTTCACTTAGGAGGCTGAATTATAGGATATTCTGACAATTATTACAATTGAAATGAACTCTGCCAATATTGCAGAATTCTTTGATAGCAAACTCTCAACCAAGAACACAATGAAGACTCATTTCATACCATTCGCGTGCTATAGAAATAACCTATCGAACATAGGTGAACTACAGATAAAAATATCAAGAACTACCATAGAAATCAAACAAATGGTATTTATATAGACATTCATCTGGAGTGGGATGCCCATGAAACTAAATCCACCGATAAACTGCGGAGCCTTATCCCGAAATTCAAAATGTGCCAGACATTCTGTGGCTTGAAGCAACTCAAAATGTTTGTCATGTTTAGTTGTTATAATTGTTTTATTTTTCAACCTGTATATCCTCCATATTCTCGAATAAACATAAATTATTAGTATTATCATCAATGTCAGCAATTTCAATTAATAAATTTCTGCATAACAAATTGCATATTCAAATGGGCTTATACACAACACTGTGAAAAACTTTTCAAGTTGCGATTCGCGATTAGTCAACCTTTATTCAGTCATGTCAATACTATACATAAGGTATACATATTTAATTAATTGAATGAGTTGTTGCTGTCAACATTATTCGAAATCACCATAGCCATAATTCGTATCTCTTTAGTGAAGTATATATTCTCAGTGGACTAGAGTCCCCATGAATGGGGGTAAATACTTGTGAGACTATAGTCGGGCTGTTCAAAAGATAGAATCCAAGGACGCGTGAACAGTGAATGCTTGCATCTATATATAGCCTGCGCGGCGTAGCCACGCCTTCTAAACTGAAATAAATGAAGAACTGTTTACACTGTACTGTACTCATTTGTGCTTTGTATTTACGTGTGTTACGTTAATTAAATAATATGGATGGAAACACTCTTTCACCTCCAAGAAAAAGATAAAAAAAAACATTCAACTGTAGAGGAAAAAGGTGTAATAATGAACACTTATAAAAAAGATCCCAAGAGTTTATGGGAGAACAGGGAAATACTGTTGAATTCACTGCTGAGGCGACGTTTTTGTTGAGTGGTGTAAATCGGACTTGTTACATTGGGGAGAGGAACATTCAAAGAGTGCGTGCCGTTCACGTGATCATTCTATCTTTTCAGCGGCTACACTATAGAACTAGAATTGAGAGTTTACTGAATAATTCCTGGCATTCTCTTGTCTGGCCAAAATATTGTTTACAACATCAAATCAATATAATCAAAACGTTATACGCATATTTTTTTTTCAAATATTCAACAACTATCGCCGAATATTTACACTTTCTATAGCCAATATAACATCTACAATAACTTACTGATGTATGTATGTGTGATGTTTACCCATTATCAATCCATAATATTTGTGTGCGACTTGGGAAATTAAATACGAAACATACATGGAGGATGATATATCATCGCGTATCAACAACACGAGAATACTTCATATGAAGTACTCGTATTCATCATATTCGCCAGGGTTTCATGATAGCTATATATTTTACTCGAGAAAAGATTCGTATAGATAAAGCGACAAACAACTCATCGCCCCTTCTTAAGCTCGTATTCGGTGGAGAAAAATGAGACCTGTTACAATTCACTCTGGCGTAGTTCGGGATGCGGGGAAATTTCGTATGAATCGCATGATTAAGCTCCGGCTGGCAATTAATTACACCGGATGGATTGCTGGCGGAAAATCCGGATATTTGAATCCACGCATACCCTCATCATGGGTAACATTTACGGGGAATTGGCAATCATTTCAGGGGATTATTGCAGCGCAAACTGTGCATTTATCAGATAGTGCTCTCGAATTGATATGAGATGAAGGTTAAAAAATCTTCCGAAACATCGAATGAACCGAGGCGTTGATGATAAGTGATTTGGAAAGGAATATGCCATAAAAATTCCAATAAGTTCTGGAGAGTGGCAGTGGCGTATCAAGGTTACTAAATGTCTCAAATACTCGTACAAGGCCCTCACGAGGCTCCTTAGGTTATTAGTGAAGATAGAATATACGAGAAAGAATTTGAAAGTGGCGATAGTTATACTTCTGGTCGTGCTTGACTCTCCTTGCTGTTGGACATTTAATTATTTCGAATAGTACCGTGTTATCATCGTCATCAACTTGTTTTCCATATTTCGGTCTGAAACCTTATCTAACCTTCAACATATGAAATGAATCCTGGTATTTTCATGTATCAATAAAATCCAACGGAAATAAATTGTTATTGAAAAACGATTGGGGAAACTAGCAACCGAAACGTTGTGTGAAACACAAAACTTCAATACTGCTCGTTCTTTGACCATTTCATATTTCAATTCAAAATTTTCAATTTCCTTCATAATTTCTTAGTTTCATTTTTACTTCTTTCTCTTCAATTTGTTATTATTTATTGATATTCAATTTCTACCAATCTTTTTTCGTTTCTTATTCGTAACTTTAAATTTTTCAGTTTGAATTGCCTTTAATTCTCTTCTGAAATCTTTTTTTTTGGCGTTTTTTATTGATACAGCATAATACTAAATCTCAATCTTCAATTCTACACTTTCAACTGGAATCCACACATTTCTGTTTTGGATTCGTTTCATTCCATTGGTCAGATCTCCAAACTTTCAATTGTAGACTTATTTTGTTTCAAGGAATATAGTGATATGATCATGGTCGAACTGGTATCACTCAATACAAAATTGATTTAACCACATCCATTGAAAATTAAGAATTCCCAGAGTTGAGTAACGTCATTTTGGAATAAGACATAGTCGCCATATAGGAAAATGAAGGACCTGATACTTGTGGAGCTGGTTGTCATTGGTTATGATTTAAATCCCCATCGATTGGTTCAGTGGGGAAATAAAACCGTAGAATTGGAATGCTTTATGACTATATCGTGGGAAATTGCCTGAGCATCATCACCAATTCGCAAATGAACAGTTATCGATATAGCCCTAGGGACTAGTACTGTACAATACTGTACCGTCCAAAGTCAAATCTTGTGAAAATGATGAATTGACGGGTTTCACCTTCCAATGTGTGATAACCAACACGGTGTTTTCGTTGCGGAGATTCAAACCCTGGCTTTTCGCTTCATAGGTGGATATGGGTTCCACTCATATCAGGACTGGAAGGTACCTGACGGGAAAACATTGTCACACTATTCCTTAACCCCAGAGAAACTGACATATGACTTTATCCCTCAGAGGAAGACTCGCGTCAAACCAGATCGAGATAACTGATATTCCTCTGAGTCTACGTTAAGTGTGTTCAGTGTTCATAATGAGTACGTTTGACGAAACCACAGTCATACTCGACAAGATTAGCTGGGTGGATGCATCATTGCGTATAGTGTGGAGATAAAGAGTAGATTTTTCGAGTTTATGATGACCAAAACATCTAGGTTTTTATACTATGCTGAGACAGCACACTTCATCCACACAATATTATTTCACCTTCCACTACGTTGGACATGATCACGAACCAACGTTTTCGCAAAGATCACATGAACTCGCAGTAATGATTCGAATTGAGACACTTCGTTTGTTTCATTTTGATACACGTACTGAGTAATCCAACAAAAAGTATGCACCAAGCTCTCCTCTTTGTTTTTGGTAAAAAAATGCTCGGAGATGCAGTTCACCCCCTAATTGACTCATTGGAACGTTACTTCAACAAGTATTGAAAATGTGACTCATTTGCTTTCATACAATAATATGTTTTTTTAAATTCATTTTTATCGATTTGTAGCATATCAGGTTTTATGCTTCTGCACTCTGCTGTAATCCACTGGCAATCAATTGCAACTTCAAGAATCCTCTCCTACTTCTTTCTGATATGCCACACCAGACGCTTATTTTTGGAGTGTACTCAGTATGAACCTCCCAGAGTGAATTAGGTAACTTATCCCAGAAACGCAATTGGGCTTATCTATGACTGCATTTCAATAAAAAATGTACTCATCGGTGAAACGAATATTGAATAAGGAGTACGGATCTTTCATTAAACGATGGCTCATTCGTTCACAAAATTGCAGCCTCCTTTCAGAATCATCTTCTTTAGTTTCTATTCAAATTTGATTTTGTACAGATGGGATTTTTCCGCTTTCGGAATCCGTTCAATTAACCGAATGGGAGACCCCTGAGGCTTCAGCTCGTTGTAGAGTGCTTCAAGTAGGATCCAGATGAACATGCTAATGGGGTTCTGAAGTTGTTTTTTCACATTACAGACATATCAGATATCGACAAACTTTCTAATTAACTTGGCAACATACAAATCATTCACATCTATATCTGGACGACTGTACTTGAATAAACGAGCACTGAGTCTCACACAACAATTTTTTTTAATGAAATTTAACAATGTCAACTCGTTTTGAAATAAAATTAATCATGTTTTATGGTGAAATCACAATAGTGTTGGGACAATCGAACTGAATTAGTGTCGAGACTGAAATAAACGTCTGTTTAAATCATTCTCCCACTCTTATTTCGGAATGTTGGTAGTTATTCTGTTTCCTAATACCTGAACTTCATTCATATTTTTCATTGGGTTATGGCGTTGAAAGCCCAGCTACTCATACGGTCGACCAAGGGTGGAATCCGGAGGGTTCCAAAATTTCTCAAACTCGGCATTTGTCGTCCAACCACGGAGCCAAATTGGTTCGGAATCTACTTCATGAACTCTAAAGTCCCGACGATGCCTTGCTCGCACACGCTCTTCGATGAGCTGCTGGTTTCCTAGAAACCTGGGCTATTCTTCAAAGAATTCAAAATAAATTATTACTAAAATTACCAGAATACACTTTCGTGCCTTTTCAAATTACGCGGCAGCCAATGGAGCCTATTGCTGTTACAAACTATACGCGCTCTCCAACCATAGAGGCACTACGTACAGCGGCCACTACACGGCTTACTGTCGACACCCTTACTCCGAAACGTGGTACGAATACGACTATTTCCATGTGTCACCGATCTGTTCAAGATCTCTCGTAAGTGGCGAGGCGTAAGTTTTATTTTATGAACAGGAGGAAACGGCATTTTCCACGTGACATTATTTTTTATTCTATTCTATTTCATTTATTTTCTTTTTTTTTTCATTAACCCCTTTTATTTCTCGTTATAATTTCTGTTTTCACTTGTGATATTATATTACATATATATCACTCGATCCCAGTTCTAATTTGAAATTTCAGAATTGTGACTCCCCATTCGCTGGGAGTTTGAAGATGCAGTGTCCCCTTCAAAGGCGAATTTCATTTGTTAGAGACTTTTTGCTCCAAATGAATGAGCGAAACCCGGTGCACACCATGTGTGCCCAATCTGTATATTTTCACTATGAAAGTAATGATCTCTCAGCCGGTGTTTTCATTCTCATCATAAACAAAAATTAAGAAACCACTAGGCGGATAGTAACCTCGCCTTGCCCATAGATCACAATTGATAAACGCAGTTTTTCTCGTGTGATGGCAATTATTATTGATATATTGTCATGATATCCTTCAGGAGAGTCGCAGCGATACAGTAATGATAATTACTCATCTGAACTCACCAAAGACCATAGTTTTTGCGAGCCAGGAATGTTCGTGATTATAATACACCCCAGCGCGGCACACCGGAACGCAATTATTTTTGGTGTAGTATTTGATATTCAGCAATGGAAACTTACTAAAAACTCACAAATACACCTGGTTGGTCGATGATCCCAACTTGTTGAGAGTTTATAAATTCACCTGGAAGTCTATATATTTTTGATGTCGTCACATATGGTACAGAAAAGTTTGATCACTTACGCCTGCTAACATATTTCAATGAATTACTTTCAAGGAATTATCAATGAAAAATAGCACTGAAATATCTATGCAAATTCTTCATGCTTTTCACAACACCGTTTTCACATTGAATGTTTGAATTTACTTTCGTGTCTCTTCAAATAATATATCACTCGATCCCAGTTCTAATTTGAAATTTCAAATTGTGACACCTCATTCGCTGGGGGTTTGAGGACGCAGTGTCCCTTCAGAGGCGAATTTCAGTTGTTAGAGAATTTTTGCTCCAAATGAATAAGCGAAACCAGGTGCACACCTTGTTTGACCAATCTGTATATTTTCACCATGAAAATAATGATCTCTCAGCCGATATCTTCATATTGATGATGAACAAATATTCAGAAGCCACTAGGTGGATGGTAACCTCGCCTTGCCCATAGATCACAATAAATAAACGCAGTTTTTTTCATGTGATGATAATTATTATTGATATATGGTCATGATATCGTTTAGGAAAGTCACAGCACTACAGTAATAATAATTACCCGTCTGAACTCACCAAAGACCATAGTTTTTGCGAGCCAGGAATGTTTGTGATTATTATCCACCCCAGCGCGAGACACCGGTACGCAATGATTTTTGGTGTAGTATTTCATATTCAGCTATGGAAACTAACAAAAATCTCACAAAAACACTTGGTTGGTCAATGATTCCAACTTGTTGAGAGTTGATGTATTTACTTTGAAGTCTTCATATTTTTAATATCGTCACATATGGTACAGAAAAGTTTGATCAGTTACGCCTGCTACCATATTTCAATGAATTACTTTCGAGGAATCATCAATGAAAAATAGCACTGAAATATCTATACAAATTTTTTATGCTTCATTTTCACTTTCGTCGAATTTTTTTATCACATTCGTTATACTCCTGTATATTTCATCCATTTTTTTCCCAAAGGCAAAATCGTTGTGGGCAGCGTCATATGCCT
The DNA here is from genome assembly GCA_032362365.1 of Zygogramma bicolorata. Taxonomy (NCBI): domain Eukaryota; kingdom Metazoa; phylum Arthropoda; class Insecta; order Coleoptera; family Chrysomelidae; genus Zygogramma; species Zygogramma bicolorata. The sequence goes on from JAVJAQ010003487.1 coordinate 709,018, forward strand.
CTAAACTCTTGGGACACTTCAATTGGTTGTAGAAGTTGTTGACATCCTGAAAATGAAGGTACTACCTAATGAGGACGATTGAAATTCAAAATGATTTTTCGAAATTTCTAATCGTTGATAAACATCAATATTGATTAATAATTCAGTCATGCTCCTTACGGGTACTGGCTAATGATGCAATTATTATTTTGAAGGAATTCGAATCTTTAGAAAATTCTGAAGTCGTGAATTCTCTTACACATTTTTGTAACAGTAACTTTCATTTCAACGAGATCATCCTTATATTTGACGACCACTATCGAGTATTTCTCAAGGATTCTTTCTGATAAGCCCACTTGTTGAGAGTTATTTCGATTGTATCTGTAGTTTCACAATCAGAAAAAGTTCTACCGGGATCAAAGATCTATTTCAATGTCAAGTGATTTTTGATTCATGAAACCTTTGAAAACCAATCGCAGAACGTTGATTTGAAAAAACTTTTACATCCATACTTGCCTCCTCTGTGGAGAGAAAATCCTGTTTTCCTCTGATAATGTGGATGGGTAGAGTGATTTTCTCAATGTTGTATTCTGGCGGATCAGTAGAGTTGTAAAGTTTTAAATTAGTTGAGAAACCATAGTCGTACATTTGAAATCGCCCTTTTTTCGAGATAATTTGATAAAAATGTAAAACTGTTTTGATGGAGGTGCCCGCAGGAAAGTTTGTGAGAACCAAAGGGAATATCTCCTGAAAATTGGAAGTATAACTGTGACAGAAAAAAAGCAAGACCAACAGCAATATTAATAATTAATAATTTTCTGAAAAAAAAGTAGATGAAAAACCCCGAAGGGCACAAGTTGAATTAACAATCTCAGGTTTCTGAGAAGGACTCCGTCTTTTGATTATCCGAACTGATTTTTCAGTATGACTCAATAATGGGTTCTGAGGAATAGACCTTCTATCGCTATCAATAATATTGCAACATTTTGCTACTCCTACACTTTCGAATGGTGTTGAAGTGATTGATATAAATTCCACTCAACACCCGATTTTTCAATTCAGGCGATTCAATAGTGGTTCATTTTCAATATTTGTATCCAGACGACTGTAAAAATTTGATGACATATATCTATGAATTATACGCACCGGCCTGACCTGTTCCACAGCCAAACCAGCCAAGAGGAACTCCACCATTTGACAGGGTATTATCAATGGGAATTTGCTGCAGGAAATACTGAATAAGAACTTCTGTATTGTTGTGTATTGACCCAATGCATGTAACCCAAAAAAATCAATGAATCCCTGCAAAACAAAAGTTCACTGAGGATTATTGGTTTGAATTCGTATGAATATTGGAGAAGAGTATTAAGTTGAAACTATTATTCATAATATTAGCGATCTCATTGTGTTATGAATATGTGTAGATTAACGATGTATGGGCTGGATTTTCGAATCGACATATTCATTCGCGTATACATGTCAGTTATACATTGTTTCATCAGTTGTATAATAATGAATAGAACTAGAAATCACAGTTCAAATACCACATGGCTTCAAGTCCAACAGCGTACATAGCTGGTTAACAATATATTGATGAATGAGTTGAACTGCCCGACCTTGATGATAATCCATTACAATTCTCACTGATACTGGATAACATTTATCTTGCTTGAGGAAACAATTGTGTAGTGAAACACGTGTCGGGGTTTTGTAAACCTGTTATGAGTGGGAATCGTACAGGAAATTGCTATTCGATATTGAGTCCGTCCAAGAATAAAATAGTCCACTTCTGAAAAAAAAAAGTTATAAGATAAGGTTTAGATTTGAAAGTCATGCCCAAATTCAAACAAGTGGTATGCTATTGAAATTTTAATCACTTTTCGGAAATTACTCATTCATCATTCAAAAAAATATTGACCTTCATTATCGGACTTTCGGCGTGAGAAATACATTGTTCAAAAGGAGATAGGCATCGTGGCAAGTTCATTCAGTATAGACAAAAATTGTGTGAAAATAAAAAACAGCCGCGAAATAAGAATAATGGAATTTCAAGTGGAGAGAATGAATAAAAATAAAAATAATTTATATTCGATATAATCGAGTTCACCAATTAGATCTGGCATGCCGTCAGCTTCCAGATTTGAGGACCGCTTTAGATACTTATTCAACTTACCTCCATGTAACAATGCCCCCTTGCCGTAACTTTGCTGCTTCAATGATATTTCAATGGGAATATTTTTCCTTGGAAGCTAATTTAAGATGTATATATATATATATATATATATATATATATATATATATATATATATATATATATATATATATATATATATATATAAATATATAAATATATAATTAAAATTCAATAGATATTTTTCCTAACATGGAGAATCATCAAACTACATGCTCCTAATAGCATTTGTTTTATTATATTACATGATATGAGTACTAATTTGTAACATTCCGAGAAATTTGTAGCATACAAGCAATATGAGTTTTTATCTCAATGAAAAAGATATTTGCAACATTTTGCATTCCTTTTGATAATTTTGCAACATATTCAAGGCGTCGGTTATCTGGAAAGATACAAGTATATTTCACGAATTTGTCTCAATTTGGAAGGGCTATAGTAGAGTGATCTTATCGTGGCTACTTTGAATCTGTATTGAAACGAAATATAAAGGCCGTGACTTGGAAATCAAGTACAACTTTCAATTACTGATATGTTTTTCAACATTCAGTTCCATTGAACATTTTTGGACGTATGAAATATTTTTAGACCTTTCATGTATGCTTTTTGGATTGAAAACAATTCAATTACATCTTTGTGGTTATTGAAGATGCACTAAGTTAAGCGGTGTTCACCTTTGAATTTCACAGCTGATAAAATAAATTTCATTTGGTTCTAACTATAATTCAATAATATACATTCATTCATTTCATTACACACTCATCCTCAAAAGTGAATGAAATCATGGCCACCAGAGAAAAACCTTTAGAATAAACCTGTATCTAAGAGTAGATCGCTAATTCGAATAATCATCGCTTGGTGCTGAAAAAAAATGTGAATAGGAATCAGCAGAAAAATTATAAACTGGTCCAGTGTTCGAATATATTCATTTCAATCCTACAATGAGTTGATGAAATTTCCATGAACAATATGGAAAGTAATTGTCTGGAAAATGAACGATATTTCATTTATCTCTGATGCACTTTCAACATATTCGATTACAATCTATAATAATTAATAGCATCGAACCTTTGTGAAACAGGGATTTTTTGTCATATATCATAAAGGGGATAATTGCATTTTCAGAAGTTTAGTCATCATCCAGATGTTCATTGAATGTGATTATATGTATAATAAAATGATTCAATTACTGAAGCCAAACGATATTTGTAGTATATTTGCTGACTTCGTTCTTATAGGTTACAAATATTTTTAGAAAATTACATTTTTGGGGACTGTAACTTCCGAATATAATGACCATAAAATCTGAACCGCCTTTGGTGTTATTTCAGGTATATTCTATATTGAGTAGAATTACAATAATTAGTATTGAACAAAAATCAGACAGTCTGTTATTGGCTGTCCCAGTAAGTAAATGGATGAAGGCAATGAATGCAACTTCATGGTATATGTATATTTGTATGTATGTACTGGCAGTTGAAATCGGAACATGATAGGAGGAAAATTGAATTGAAACCAGAGATAATGAATGTATGTATATATTATGCCTATAAAAATAATGCTCCCATCTGTTCGTCCGTCTATAAGTAGATTGAAGATACTTTCACCACCTTTCTTTGAACGAAAGATGCATCTTGAGAAAGTCTTAATGAGACCAGTTTGGTTATTGGTTCATAGATGGTACATATGAACTTTGCTTGCATCAGACAAAATTCGACTCCGAGCACAGGTTACTCCAAGGAGACTTAAAATTGTCTGATTTTTCTGTAATTTTGTTTGATTTGGCAAGATCGTTCCCGTTTAATTGTCTGTCATTTACGTTTCTGATTATTTCGAAATCAAGGATTTCACTTCTTGACCATTTTCATTTTAATTTCCTTATTCAGATTCGAATAACTACATCATTTGAATTCAGTTTTTCAACTTAACTATTTAACAAATTTCCATGCGCCTTATTTCGTCCCGATTAATTTCTGCTCAATCATTTCGATTTATAAAATTTTTCCATTGTCATTAGTTCACTTACAGAGCGTATGAAATCTGTTATTCATATTTCATTAGTGATGAATATTGGAATTAATACATATTATGAGTTATTCGGAATGTTTCAACAGAAAATGAAAGGTCGATCCCATACTACTCAGCAAGGAACATCGTCAGATACAATCAAACCGAAGCATTTGCCATTTCACCTGTACGAAAACCCAGAAACAACGTAATAATATTAATAAAAATAATCATAATACTCACCATAACCACATCGTAAAAATTAGTTGCAAAAGCGATCAGACCTCGTAATTTGTAGAATTTGATCACTGGTGCAAGATGAATCAACCCTTTTATGTACTTTTTGGCATGATCGTTCAATAAACTGGAATAAATAGTTGAGGAAGTGGCTCCCAACGAATGACCAATATGAACGATATCTGTGCGGTTGGTTTGGTTTGATATTTCTTCGATGATGGCCGGTAGGTCATAAATTCCCACTTCATGGAAACTTCAACAGAATATTTTCATCAAAATCATGCAGTAAGAATATATGGTGAAGTTTTTCGAATCATATAAACGATTTTCTATAATAACAATGAAATCTAGTTCATATGAAAACTCGATTGATGCTTTTATTTCTCTTTTAATATATCTGAAACATCTGATATGGAGTAGAAAGAGATTTATTAATAACTCATATGATTCACTGCTCATTTCCATTCATTTTTGTTTTGCTTTTTTTCGTTATCCAGCTGAGGAGGAGCAACCCTCAAGAGTCAATCAATGAATCAACGGAGCATCACTTTTCGACGTGTGAATCCCAGCACATATCAGGAATTCGTGGAATTCCCAATCAAATTTGTCATAAAATATGTTCATACTGTACAAAAAGTATTCCGATGTCAATATTATAATTCACAAAAAGAAATGATTACCTGAAATTCCAATAGTCCTTGTCAGATATTGATGTGTTAGTATGAGCCAGTGAATAATAAGTTCCTCTAGAATTGATTATCCACACGTCTAATTCAGCCCTTGCCAGATGGAAAGCTAGAACACATAAGATTCTAGATGGAAATATATGCGATTCATAGAACTGAATCAGAAGTGTTTGAAACAATTTGAATATTTTTAACAAGTTGTTTTTGTTTCCACGTATCAGACTTGATGGAATTTGTTTCCATTCAAGACTTCTACGAGTGTGCCCCGAGAGCAGAGTCTTGCATTATATTTGAATTCTCAGAGAACAGTCACATAAAGCTCATAGGAGAGCATTCTCTGACTACTCAACGGCTCCCTGAGTTTTTGAGAGCCCCTAACAAAATATATTGAACATTATTCGAGAACAAAAAATATTACCAAATGAAACTGTGCAATTGTAACGATTGCAGTTTTCTCTTGAGGAGTATATTGAGATACTTGTATATTTCCACGAATAAATCGAATATCGATTGAAATGACAACCTTCTCAAGTGTCTACTACAAAGTGTCCCAACTCAAATACGATAAATATTGAATTATTTCAACTATTGAGACATCATGGATGGTGAAGTGCTCGAATTGTAACCGGTTTATTACGGGTTCCATTCCTGAATAGCTTTCATTTGAAAAATATCTCTAACCTATATGATAAAAACTATACAACATTGGTACTTAACCTTATATGCAAGTGCTTTTCTTGTGTACAATGGTTTTTACATTCGACGTACATACGCGTTCGGCTGTCGTGTACAGAACAAGAATATAGCAAAAAAAATAGATATTATATCTTAGCAAAACAATAATGAACTGATCAAACCGACAGCAGTATAAATTCTCTAAGTTTTTCTAGATTGAAATAACAAACGTGCTACCTAAAAACAGTTGAGAACTACAAGAGATATTACACGGCGCTCATGGAAATCAGCCGACCCTTGCACGTACAAGGCTCTGCCTTCTGTCTCTTGAGTATTGAATAAGTGACAAACAGAAATTTCCAATAAGAACTTGAGAACATTTTTTAACATAGGACACTCCAATACAAGAAAGTACGCAAATTCATTCAATTGCAGAGTTTTTTCGCACAAACCCAACTTGCTGTAATGCTATATCTGTGAATGCCCACTTTCATTGGTTGTTATACGACACTCCTACTCACGTACTTACACTCCCATCACTCTCATAGAAAGGGTTGATGGGGCTTCAAATAGTCATACTGCTCCTGATATAGAACTTCATACACAAGTGAGCGGGACATGGTTCATCCAAGCATATACTGTGATCATCAATATTTTTTCCAACACTCGATATCGAGATGCTCGAAACAAATGCAATGAAATACATATGACAATACTCATGTATTGAATGGAGCTTTGAATTGAAATTCAAATCCAAATATCATTATGAGCCATATAACTGGCACCATCTTGCCTGCAATATTGTGAACATCGAATGAAATTTGCTGCGCTGAAATTTCGGAAGGAATCAAATTGTGATTTCGACATGAGTTCCTTCATCACATCATAATTCATCACAAACAACATCAAATTGTGCCTCAGATGGGCGTTCGAATATTGAAAATCAACCGATATGTCAACGGACATATCCATGTTGTGAAATCAATGAGTGAATGAAATTCACATCCTAATACAATTGATTAGTGAAAAATGGCATAAACGGGATAATCAAAGTTTATCTGAACTTTGTCCTTGTCAGACCCAATTTCTTGTAGTGAATTGTTTCATGAGTGAAAACTTTGACAAAGAAGTAAAACTTTTTCACAAAGATCCATCGTCTCCATGAAAGTAGCCTTTTTTCACCTTAGCTGGTCTCCAGTCATTATCCTGAAGACGTCATCTACTCAAGAAACGATGTGTGCAGATAATTTAGCTGAACTATTGTGGATAATCGAACTGTACCGGAATGATTATTTCACAATTGAATTCTTATATTTTTATACAACAACCAATATATCATGCATTACCTAATGAATTACCTCCAGAAAGCATCCAAGATACGCCATCAAACATAATGCCATGTTGTACTGCAACAGGTTGCCTGTTTTGAGACGATTTTCCTTTCTTATCTAGAAGTCGAAACAATGTGAGAATGTAACCATCTTTGGTCGTTACTATATGATTCTCTATAATGAAACCATATCTGTTAGCAATCTGATACTGAAAACAATATTTTGTGGATTAATCGGTTCCCAAGAACGTCTCAGGTACAAAGTGACAATTTTATAGTCTCACTGTTTTATTCAAGAAATAAATAGTGATATAAACTTAACCCAATCGCTACAACAAAAATTAAAGAAATAATGGTGTTTTTTTAAAGGATGTGGAATAGGGTGACTTTTCTTGTTGTTTTTTCTGGCAGTTCCGTAATTCCCATCTATGAATCAATCAACAAAAATAAAGACAAAATCATCGAAGTGTCTGTTTTCCAATGATCAGTTCCGAAATTACTAGTATGATATTAGATCACCTGGATTATTTCTGCAACGAAAGCTCACTAACAATCAATTTGTTTTGTCCAGAAGTAAGTCGACAGTTACGAATCTACTCGTTTATGAACATCAAAGTTTCGGAGCCCCTGGAAAATAAACATCAGATAGACGCAGTCTATAGAGATTTTTCCAGGGCCTTCGAGAAAGTGGATCATAACTAACTGCTGGAAAAAATATAGAGTTTCGCTTTTTCTTGCCAGACATTGAGATGGGTGCAGTGTTTCATTACAAATATTACAACTATTTTAGTGAAGTCACCAAAAATATCAGGAACCATACTTAGAAACTGCTCTGAACTTTTCCTGGATGCATAAAAAGAGTATATCAAGCTTTGGTTTCATCTCCTTAGAACATATTTACGATGCAGAAAAACTCTAAGTCGTCTCCACAATTTAATATTTGAAGAATGTCAGGACGGTGATTCAGTACATTTTTCAAACCTACATAGGTTCTTCATCAGCTGAATTCACATGAGAGATGGAAAAATTCAATTGGGAAAGAAGGTCGCATGGTGAAGTTTAGATATACATTAGAAAAAATATATTGAAACGAATTATGAATATTTTTGGGAATTTAGGACATCCCTAATTACAAAAATATCCATAATTCGTTTCAATATATTTTTTCTCATCTAAACTTCACCATGCGACCTTCTTTCCCAATTGAATTTTTTCATCTCCATAATTAAATGTAAATTCAGCTGATGATGAACCTATGTAGGTTCGAAACATGTACTGAATCACCGTCCTGACATCCTTCAAATATCAAATTGTGGAGACCACTTAGAGTTTTTCTGCATCGTAAATCTACTACACTCCACTTTGAGATACAATGGACTTCTACCACAGGTCCTTAGAATAGGTCGCTATTATATGGTCTCCACAATACCAGATACCAGAATAGTCTGGAATCAGTGCAAAATTAGTTTTTGAGAGTACTGGATTACCACTATTCACCCATATACTCCAGTCTATGACGGTAAAAAAGTGTAAACTGTGTATTTATCCCATACAGCACCGATTCGTATGAAAATTTGGTTATAGGTTCTACTCACCCTCTATTTCAAAATCTACCCTGTGCCGAGGGTTGCTTTTTTGGAGGGGGGGTTAAAACCACCCCTATTTGAAAAAAATATCAAAATTTTAGATTGGAGCATGTAATAAACTGAAATCATATTTTTATCAGTAAAATCAATTGATAATTTTTAATATAATTTATGGTTCAGTTATCAGTGTCAGACCTTAACACCCCCCTTGTGACAGAATATCATCAGAAAATAATAATTAACATGTTATTTGGCAGTTATTCAACTTATTCAGTATCTATTTGCATTTAATTTGAGATTTAGCTCATATCTACCATCTACCTCAAAGTTGAGGTTGTGCCTGGGGTTTATTTTTATTCATCAGAGGTGAAAACTACCCCTATTCAAAAAAAAAATTACAAAATACTAGTTTTGAGCCTTCAGTCATCTGTAAATACGTTGAATTAACCTTGATAGACAATTTCTGATCTATTAAACAGATTCGACCCCTAAAAACCACCCTTATGATGGTTTTCATCAAAAAATTATATCGAAATTGTTATTGAGAAACCGGGAACCCAACTGTATGAAAATTCAGATTGAGACTCTACTTTAAAGTTACCTCTGTACTCGAGGTTTCTTTTGATTTTTTAAGAGTGAAAACTACCCCATTGAAAATAGGTCTAGTCTAGATTTGGATGTGTGATCGATTGGAATCATATAGTTCCACCAGGCCTAAAATATACTTACTATGTGAATTCTTCAATATACTAATGTACATACTCTAATTTCTACAAAAATTGTTTTTGGTTTTTTCCCATAACTCGCTTAGTCTTCAAGCAATCAAATCCACCAAAAAAGTATTTTGTAGCTTTTTTCAAGAGCTATAAGCTCATTCACATGATTTTTCGTTCCAGATTATATTTTTGAAAAGGTTCATGCTGAAAGGGCTCAAAAAAGGTACTTTGCGCGAACCCTCACAATATTTAACTGGCCATATCTTACTCTATTTTCATCCAGCAGAAAAAAATAAAACACCAAAATTCTCAGACAAGAATAATCCTCAATTTTGTACCCTAGAAAATTTTACATGTGATCAATACTTTTCGAGTTATTTCGAAGAAATGGAGATTTTTCTCTGAACTACGTATATGCTTTTTTCTCTTCAATCTCAATTATTTCCGAAACTACGTACTTACAATTGATGAGGAACTCAGAACTCATTGTTAGATCATGGATGAAGTGAATTATGGAGTAACAACAATTTTTTTCAAAAGGGGGGGAAGAGAGGATGAGTTATTCACAATTTTTTTTTCAACGAAAAAATAAGATTCAATATTATTTCCTTCATACCTCGGTCAGTTTTGATGCTGGAAACTTTTATAAATAACAAAAATGAAGGATTTTTCAAGGACTTCAAAGAAGGTCGAATGAGTTTTTCCCGAAAAATGCATTTGTTTTTGGTTATTGTACGTAGAAACTTTCCATTTTAGCGTTTGAAAATACCAATCAACTTTCAACAAGCAATTATTCAGTTTGTAGTGGGTTTGCATACATCACAAATGAACAATCGCCTTTGTTTTTTCAAAAGCTATAATTTTACTCATTATAGGTTTTTCGATTTGATGCATATTTCTCCAGTTATTCGCGAAAAAGGATCTGAAAACGTGTTTTTTTGCCTGAAAACCGACAATTTCACTCGCGAATAAGTCGAAAAGTATCGCTTTTCAAATAAAACTTCATTGAACAAAAAGTGCTTAGAATTATTCAATCGATTGATTTCCGCACTTATTTCCAATAAAAAAAATTTCACCCCCAAGAAGGGGTGGCATCCACCCCCAGGGAGAAAGCAACCCTCGGCACAGGGTAGATTTTGAAAAAGAGGGTATGTAGATCCTGAATCCAAATTTTCATGCGAATCGGTGATGTATGGGATAAATACACGGGAAAATGGTCATAGACTGGACTAATATTGAACTTGAATAATACCATAAAATGAGAGTCCAATCTGATATAATCTTCATTTTCAAGTTATTGAACGGTTGTATTGTTCTTCCTAACCTTTTCGAGCCTATGTTCCAAATAGCTTGCTGAGAAGGCAAAATCTGTTTCATATACAATTTCATGCCACATATAATGATCAGCATGCTCCTATTGGGAGAATCTTGGAGCTTATGAATGAATGTGCTGGATTTGGATCTTCGCTATCAATATTCGAATAAGCTTGTACGGAGCAATAGTTCATGTTGTTTCAATTGATGGTTCTCGTATCTCAATTATTGTATGTATTGTATGTGACTATATGTTGTTTTTACAATGGATAGTCAAGTGTACTCATGTATATATTTTTTCCAAGGGGGTTTAATCCATGTATCGAATAAATGAATAACGATCATCCAGCTGATTTCAGGGTGGGGAATCCAGATAATATTTAAATCACCCTTTCAACGCCATATTCCATTTGCTTTTTTTGAAAAGGGAGACTGGTGATGCTGCTCCGTGAAATAGTTTATACTTATTAATAAAAGTGCCAGTTATGAACAAGGGAGAAAATTTAAGCACGAGGCATTAGCCGAGTGCGGTTATTCGCGAGTGCAAGTAATTGGCTTCATCCCCGCCGCTTACTGTACTTTTTTTCATTCCATCCATCCTCACTTACAATGCACTTGTTTTGTGAGCGACCACCATTCCAGTGGGAAGGGAAGGAAATAATTTTCTATTCGCATATTTGTCCATACGTAGAGTTGTGTGTTTTCGACCATTTCGCCTTGACCAATGAAACATGTTCAATCATTTCTTGTTTGAGTCATAATCAATGGCATTTGGAAAATGGGTCAAAGTCATAACTACCAGTTACAATTCGGTACCATAAAAAAGGTCTTCGTTACTTCCACTATTCACGCCGATAATCTACCTGATCTTGGATAACCTCAGTCTGTAGAAGAGTTATTTATGAATAGATTGAAAAATGTGGAAAATGTGGTACTGAAGGAAGATACTTCATTGGAATATATTGTTTTTCATGAAGAAACCAAATTGTTTTTTTTTTCATACAATATCAACTCACTAGTTTTCACCATGAACTTTTCCATCAACTATTCTGATTCTGATGATATCGAAAAATCGGGAGGTTGTTTCCACCTATATCAACCTTGTTGTTGATGAATGTTACAACAATTGTCCAATAAGGATACTTCAATATCCTGAACACCTGACTGAAATTTCAAGCTCCAGCCATTCAACACATTGAAACTTTTTGAAGAGACCGATTTCCCCAACACCAAAATGATATTATTTGCAATCGACAAGCATTATCTAACAAGGATAGCACTTTCGCGTGCAAATAATATGTCTCCCTACAAGAAGTTTCAACTGTTTGACCAACGGATTCAGTCTTATCGTTCATTCAACTCATGCAACTCGAAAAATTCACGAGGTTTCCATTGAGTATTTTCAGATATCTTGATTATTACCTGTCTGGAAATGAGAATACAGGAATTATTCTAGTATTCTCATGTATCATGAAATGAGATTCTTCACTTATATCAAAATGCTGTGGAAAAGTTGCTATACATTCACACATTTCTTCATAATGGACACCTATATTTTGAAAATAGTTGTAATTTGTAAATTTTTTTCCTTATATTTTTTTTTCTTGATCGAGTAACTAGACAGTTTGATAACTGAACAGTATGTTTGTGAAAAGACCTTCCACAGTACCTTTAAAACAGGAAAAGACATCAAGTTCGAACAGTTTCTCTTCTTGATGTGATAGTTTATTGAAGGTCAGTTCTTCGATACGAGGATAAGTGATTCATCTGTTTGATAGAGAGAAAAAATGAAAGGGGAAAAGTAATTAATAATTGGCAGGGAAAAGGATGAAAACTGTTGGTTATATTTATCTGACAGATAACTTGTTATAAGGAACCGGTCCTGAGTATCGAAACGGTAATCACATATCACCAATAGGTATAATACATCGGTAGTGCTTGAATTTCGTGAAGGTTGTATCGTTATCTGCACGATACTAGCATTTTCTCCTTGATTGGAATTAATTAATTCTCACCTGATAACTGAAAATACCAGAAAGTGCACTTTTAATCAAAAATCAAGGTGAATCTTGGAAACGTTTCCATGACATCATTCAGATTCATTGCCAAACATAATCAGTTTTCGAATGGAACGTATTATAATTATTGAGACTTCGGTGTATAATTAAGGCGTCGGTGAGAAAGTAACATTGAATATCTAGCAGACATATTCTGTTGATATTTGTAAGTTATTCATAGAGGTTATTCATAGGTCACTTTCATCTGTTCAGTTTTCATACCAATTACTCGAAAGTCAAATCGATAAAATTCCCATACACAGGATATTTCTATTCCATTCCCAAACCCAGACAAGCTTGTTTTGCTCAAATGAAAATAGGTCTTGAGGTCATCGGTGGGCACATGGATGAATGATACATTCATGTTTCGAGTGATTGGTATACAAATCGATCAAGAAAAAAGGACTCCTATGTGACCCTGCGCCCGTTACGTCATATCGGTAAGGAGTTAGCTATTTTGACTAGTTTTTCCTTTTTCATTCAATATCTGAAGTTAAGCAACGCCGAGCTCGGTTAGTACTTGGATGGGTGACCATGCAGGGAAATACCGTGTCGAAAGCCCGTACAGCTGCAGCAAAATAGCATATCATAGCTCGCAGGCAATATATCAATGAGCACAAGATATATCGAGGATATGTCGTCCTTCGGAGGGGACGTAAAGCCGTCGGTCCCGAGTCCAGGGATGTTGGGCTCGTTAAAGATCCCTATCTCTGGTTCGAATACCAGAAGGTTCGGCAAAATTTCAGGTTGGGGGAAGTGTGCTCACCGGCGTCGGTGATTTGCCTTGGTAGCAGAAATGGGCCGACGTTCAATAAAAAACTTTGAAAAAAGTTTTGTAATCATTGAGGAGAAGAAATAAGAGAACACTTCCTCAAACCTTCCATCTGTTCATAAAAATCATCATGTTTTCTATACTCGGTGTATAGTCATGTGAATGTATTCTTATCGAAATGTCAATTCATTCAGAGCAGATTAGCAGAAAGTCAACTTTTTTGATATTGTTTGGTGTATCTATAGAGAGTGTTCTATAATTTATCCATATGCCCATTAATAAGCTCGATGAATATTTCTCTGAGCAGAACAGGTTTGTCTGTGTTTGGGAATGGAGTATAAACTGTTCTCTATTTTCGTAGCACTATTCCGTAAATGGTTTTTATTTGATTCAAGTTTCGAGCGATTTATATACAAATTGAGCAGAAAAAGTTATTTCGTGGTAATCCAGCACCCGACGCGCCATATTGGAAGGGAAGTAGCTGTTTCAGGTAAACTTGACTTGAAGATCTATATATGATTTAGAGTGAATGTTTGCTGAATATATGATATTACTTCTTTTATAAGTCTTGTATTTTCATTGTATCATAGAATCAGGATATTTATCGTTTGCACATTGCATAGAAAATGAGGCTGATATCAAGTTGAAAACGACGGACTCGATTCTAAAAGAAGATTAGTGTTGAAAGAGAAATGATAGACTTCCTGGTTATGGGGTTCTCTATTTGATACAGAAACTGACAACTCGCATTTTTCTGACTCAACATAATTCTACAACAAATGTACGTTTTGTTCAAATGAACTTTATATAGCACTGTATAGAACCAACCTTAATCATGGAAATTAAAATATATCATATGTGTATAATGATGGAGGTGTTGCAGTTTATTTTTTATAACGATTTCCTTCGATCATTTTGATATCAGGTGAAAATCATTCCTATTGATACTTCAAACAAATTCCATGCACGCTTGGTTCATTCATTCATCACGAAACTTGAAGCTGACAATATCATCAATGATTATTGCCAACACACGGTTAATTTGGTTACACTAGACTCACCGGTGTTGAGTCAACATCAGGATTGTAATAACAAAGCTTGCTTCGCTGTATGTTCGCATACGCCGATAATGTTTTGCAAACGTTATTTCTGTGAGCATAGGCGCAACACACTTCTTTCAACGATAAGAACAGAAAAAACACAACGAACATATCGCTAGTTAACACTCCGCTTAATATAAGTGATGTCTATTGCTACACAAAAACGATCGAAGTAAACTGAATGATAATCTCGTAACACGTTAATGAACCTACAAAAAATGTTTATCTTAACGACCCTTGGAATGTTCATTTCGATGCAAATTGTTAATAAATGTAACGTAAATTGGTGTGTTATATCTGAGATGAAGTTTGTGCAATAAATATTGTTCGACGATAATAAGGAAAATGGATTTTGGTTCTCCACAGCGACAGTTTGGTGAACGAACCTGTTCTATTGAATACATCCTACATATTTGTGATCTGCTAACATTTCGAATATGTTTCGAATTAATTTTTGCAGTATATCAACCAAAGTACCGTGGAAATTGAGACCATAATCAATTATCTTTTCTTGACGTCCCAGTTGAAATAACGTTCAATAGTCGAGGAAAAAAAGCTTTCAGGGAGAGCTTCCACCCGAATCGCCACTTACACTTCAATTCAAAACATCAAATCACTGTGACAAAAGGTGTCATCAAAAATCTCTATGATAGAGCACAAGTCGTATCATCAAACCAAAAGATTCGAAATAAGAAAATAGTAACCATAAAAAACGTACCAGATGAAAATGATCATTTTTCATATCCAATCGCAATCAAACGTATAGGTGATAGATTCAATGTAAGAACAATATTCACAACAGGGAACACGATCAGATCCCTGAAACATTCGAATACGGAACAGAATTTAAAAAAATGTGTTAATCGTATTCCCTGTTTTTGTGGCAGTGTTTATATGGGTGAAACCTCAAGACCATTGAGAATGAGAATAGGTGAACATAATAACGAAAAATAGTAGATTTGCTGAAAACATGTCATTAACAAATTGTATACCAAAGGTCGACTGAAATAAAATCAATTCGCCTATGACAGAAGAAAATAGTGTAACTTTTTAATTTCACCACTTTTGATTCTATTCAAGCATGCTATCGGTCTGTAATTCTTAGGATCCGACAAATCTCCGTTTTTCGGTTCGCCATTGAATACACCACGCACTAGGTGGTGGTGTACACGTTAGCAGGTTTCTAAAAATTTCGTAACTTGAATTCCGAATAGTAGAATGACGTTTCGAATACAAGACGGAGATGTTGAAAAATTTCAAGAGAAGTGGAGAAAATCAGAATTAATATTGGAATCTAGACAAGTGTAGAAGGACAGATTTTTAATCTACCCCAAAAAGTTGCTGCGTCCATTGAAAAACAGTTTTCTCTGGATAGAACAAGTCCAGTTAGTCAGCCACTTCTCGTATAACTCAAATTTCAACTATCGGAAAAAATAAGAAGAACTAATACATTTATGAAAATACTTATCGCGAAGGTTTCGGGAACTAAATCCATGTCCGTTCTAAAAACTTACGCAAATTCCTGTTCAGATGCAAACATCTCTTGTTGGCAATCTTCGTGATTGACTACTACAGAACAAATATTGATCAACCACAAAATAATGACGTTCAAACAGTACTCAAAATGAGAAAGTTATTTCCTTCCCTCATCTTCTAAGAGAACAATTGGTCACTGTCCAACCTGAATTTAGGTAGAAAACAACCATATTCTGAATAACAGATATGTGAACATGACCTATGGTGGGAAATTTGATTTTCCTTCAATGAGAGAATGAAGTGTACCCAAAAAATGTTGCCACTGCCTAGGCATCCGATAACTCAAATGATGCTCTAGCCTTTCTGAGAACAAATCTTGGTCCATTCTGCATAAGTAGTTGTTACGAAGACAGTTTTGAAGTAGTTTACCGAACTATACAAAAGATATCCACTTCTGAATGAATATTCGGTTTGAGTCAATTCATTTACTCGAAAGAAAAAACAATTATCTGTTTGTTATACAAATTCACAAACTGGTGACCTTCAGATAAATGTTCATGCCGCTCGGAAAGCAGAACTCTGTAGATTGAAATCATCGAAAGAAAACACTCATATTGTCAGGATTATATATTATTCAATTTTTTCTCTGAATATTGGTATTGATTAATTTTTTCAAGCGTCTTATTTTCTTCAAGAAGGTAGAGTGTCAGGTAACTGAAGTATCAAATGAATAACTGATTCATACCCTGATATTTTCTAGAAAATACTTCACCTTGATAAACATTTGAGTCTTCTCTTTCGTTACCAATATTCAAATGAGAGAAAAGAGGATATTTTCCTGATTTATCCCGCGAAACAAAACTTCTCATGGATTGATTTGACTAAATATGCCCTGTTTCTTAGACAGCCTCGCCAATCCAAAATACTACCACTTACAGAAAAAAACATGTCTATTACTTCAGTACAGAATTCTAACTGAAATTTCTAGAAATGTGAAAAATTGATCTCTTGTGACCCATCAAAAAACAGAATTGAGATTTTGGAATCACCCCATTCTAATCATGAAATATCATGACAGTATAATAGATCAAAGTCTGCATCCCATACCTAGAATGATCATTTAATTCAAAAGTTATGTAGTTATATGGAATCGCATTGTTCACTAATTATTGTTGCAGGTCATGGCCAACAAGTGGTCAGTTTTAAAGTTAAAAAGTGTTTTTCCTTGATCGTGTTTTGATCCGAGTTCACATTTCGAGAACACGGTCAAGGATACTCGTCTGCCGTTGTCGACAGAACAAGATGCTCGTAGCCGTGTTGTATGAACGAATCTGTTATGGATATAGCTAATTATTAATTCAATAATTTTCTAGATCGAGGATGCACACTGAGGTATGAGTGCGATGGAGTTACACCTTCTATCTTCTCACTTAGCATTGCAGTAATTTAAATGCTCGTGAAGATGCCGTCTATTATTTTAGATGTACTCACAGTGTAGGTTTCAAACTCATTTTCATCATTGTTGATGGCTATGTATACGTGCACAACATGAGTTAAGCTCGTTATGGTCAAGATCATTTCAACGTGGAGAAGAGTATTCTCCACAAAACAGAAAACTGAAAAATTATTTCGGATTGACCCTTCATTTGCAACGAATACACACATTCATTCCAATTCAAGAAAAAGATTGAAAATCACATGATCTTCAAGCAGAAAGCCTGGGTATGTCCCTGATGGTGGTTTTCACCTCGAATTACATTTGAAGTGAATGACTAATTTTGTTCATTATACCGAAATATGCGATGTATTTTAAATGAATATTCCTCATGAAGAATTTATGACCAGGAATTTGGCTTGTGATTTTTTCAACAAATACTTAGGGAAGAAAGGTATTCAGCTGATATACTTCTGTAATACTCCTGTATTCCAGGCAGAAATTCATGCAATTTTCAACTGCGCGATAAAAAAAAACATGAGTTCCGAACGAAATGGAACGATTAATATTTTTACGGAAAGCCAGGCCACACTCAGAGCGTTAACAAATCTCAGAGTGATATCCAGACAGGTGTGGATATACAGTAAAGAACTGAAGTCTCTGACAGACAGTGAGAGAGTGGTCCCTATTGGGTTCCAAGTCATTCAGGTAACAAAAAAGTCCATGAGCTAGCTAGACGGAGTTTTGTAGTGTTATGCCACTTTTCTCATTATCGCCCAGTACACCTTTTGTGATAAATATTTCGATTGAACAATATATCCGTACCGAAATAATAGTTGTTCGCTGATTGGTCAATTTAGATTTGAGATTGCTGTGAAGCAATGAAGTATCAAATACTGAATAATTCGTTGATAGTTTATATAAACTACAATTGGTGACCTCGGAACTAGGTTCGAAGTTCTGCAATAGCTTAACAGAGAAAAAACGCTAATGGAACGGTTTTATATATGTAAATATAATTGAAAGCAGAAATCATCAGAGGTACTCTGAGTTAGCAAACCCGAGTGACTTCGACTACGAAATTATGTTGCTCAACTAGTGCTTCAGTCAATCGAGATTTCCTCGAATCCAGAGTGGACACTATAGTATTGTTGTGTATTCAACTCATGCAACAGTTGAAAAGTACCAATGAACAATGAATTTTAGAAAACAGAGACGAACCAATCGAGCAAAATCACTTTTTCTTTCCCCTTCCTGGAAAAAATGAGCCAGACTTATGGTTCAACGCCATCGGAACACCTTTCAACATCGATGACATAATATCACTATACTATGACATTGCAAAAAAATGGAATTTATTCAAAACCCATATGGTATTTCGAAACCTCAGTGATGAAAACGCATCAAATATTTGACGAAGCGAAAACGCTAAGTTTATTTAGAGAATTAGGTGACAAAAAGCCCAGCCGTTTGGATAGAGAAATGACAGACCTAGCCTCTGGGCTAATTTTTTATTCTTGCTAGGTGGAAAAATTTGCTGACATTTGTTCAAGAATTGCTCAGGGCCATTGAAGAAAAATTATCTGATGAGAAATCAATTGAAAAAAATTCATAAAAAATGTGCGATCAAAAAATGTATCGCGATTAAATCTTTACAGAATAAAATTGACCAGCTGATTTATACATTCCATGGGAAATATGTCTCAAGACGTCTAGCCAGAATATGGAATTGGTCCGGATTACACTACAAATCAAAAATGCGATATAGTTCAAGTCCAATTTTATGATTTGAACAAGGATATCCACTTTTGGAGAACAAATCTTAAAACTATAATTGGCAGCAAGAATGAAATTCAGTTTTTTGATTATAGCCAGTGTCAATAAAGCTATTACCAAAGCAGATTTTCTCAGAGATATTGGTTTACTGGTTAATAAACAAAATGAAAAGATCATAGGGAAGGATACAAATCTATTACAAGACCCTGTGAATTAAATGTATCGGATGATTTTTTGTTGTTGAAACAAAAATCAGAGTAACTTCCTATCAATATGTTTCAGATCAATTTCCCAAACTCACCAGAACTACTCTGAGTGCAACTACTCATGAAACGTATTTTCAACACCAAATAATAACGAATGGACAACCTATTCAGTGCAAGGTTCGTCGAATAGACTCAGAGAAATTGGCAGCTGCTAAGAAAGAAATCGAATATCTGATGAAAGGAGGTAAAGTTTCTGTTCAAATGTCAGTATTTTGTGGTGGTTGGATTCTTTCTTTGCAGTTCTTTTGGGTTTTCTACTCACCAGAATCTATATAAGTGTAGAATGTGAATGTGATGAACAGTTTCTTCTGGGTGAACATATTCTATTAGTCATCAACTTTTCTATTATTCTCTGTCGGTGCGATATAAAAAATCTCCCAAAACAAAGTCAGAATCAAATCCAATTTATTCATCACTGTAAACCCTTCTGAAAAAATATAATAAATAGTCATAGAGGAATCTTTTGGACTTGTCAGGACATGATTGAGGTATACAAACTTCAAATACAAAATAAGAACTACTGAAATGAAATGAAATCAATCGAACTGCACCAAAATGCATACATAATCAAAAGAAAAAAAAAGAAAATGTTTCATTACGTTTAGGAATTCCTCTGTTGTTCGCCATATTTGACATATTATACTATGACAATAAAGATTGAAGTTGTTTGCGGTTTTCTATATGTTCAAATTTATCTCCTACCTTGTTATATTCAAATGATTCCCGTGGAAGTATTTCTGTCATGCACCTTAGAAATCCTTCTTGAAGAATAAACGCATTATTCGGGTGTGTTAATACACACATCTATGAGAAAGTATCGACTGTTGCAGTCCAAAATATGCAATTCTCAATACACTCATTGAAACAGTGTCTTTTAACATCATAATCACAAAACATGTGGAGCTCAACCTGATAACTACATTATTAATATGTTTTTATATTACTATCAAACGTTATACGTAAAAATTCCACGGATTTCAATTCTTTCAAAGATTGCTCTTTCAATTTTATTATTAGATCAGAAAGTTATAGCTTTGAAACAAATTTTTCGGCAAAAATTTCATTGAGACACTTTTTTGGGAATTTATACTGAGTCCGTTGCTCAAGCAGTAGTTGTGAATCTCATCAGCGCTTCTATCAGCACCATCAATGATTTCGATGCTTTTGGCATTGATACCGAAGGTTTTATCATCTGCATAGGCCACAATCGAATTTGATGTTATACATACCCCATTCATATCGTTTAATAATAAAAAACCCAAGATCGATCCCTGTGGTACTACAACACCCAAAGAAGATTCTTCAGATTCCGAATTCTCTACTATAATCACTTGTTTCCTCTCACTTAGGTAAGTTTCAATACCGGATCGATATAGTTTTTCAAGTAAAAGGGTATGACTGGCCGTTTCAAATGCCCTCGTGAGACCAAAAAATGCTACTAGTGGAGACTTATTAATTATTTAAAGAGTCATATAATATGAAAGTAGTTATTTCACTGATTGCCGTGGATGTTGATTTATTATTTCGGAAACCGTGTTGATGTGATGATATAACTTTGAAATGTTCCGAAATTATAGGTACTGCTTTCTTGTAAGATGCCTGGAATATTTTTGCTGCTTGAGTGTGTAGATTTATATTTCTGTAGTTGAGGATTTCGTTCCTGGCTTCCTAATTCTTATATACTGAAGTTGACTTTGGCAGTTTCAGTGAATTTGGATACACTCCTTCGATGAAAGATTCATTAATGAGATATAAAAGAGGCATGCAGACGAATGGAACTACTGCTTGGAGAATATGTCCACTGATTCCATCAATATCTGATGCGGGTTTCGAATATGTTTTTTGGATCAAATCCACTATTTCCTCCGGTTTTGTTGCATACAGAAAAAATTAATTGATTTATGGGTAGAGAGTTTAAATCTCTATGATTTGGCCTAGGGCAATCAAAGTTCATGGAGTTATTACAGAATTCATCGCCTGATATTGAAGTTCCATTAACGAGGGTAATAACATCACTTATACTCTTATTTTTTTTTCCCTCTCATTTCACTTATGATTTTTCATGATTCTTTCTAGAGATTGGCGGCATCGATCAACCAATTATCATTATAACTCTTCTCATTTTGTTTGATTTTATCATCGTACAGTTTTCCAAAACTTCTATACCTACATTTGATAATATCATTTCCCGTACTTCTATAGTTTTTTTGCAGTTCATATGAGTTGTTGTTCATTTGTTTAGTTTCAGTAGTATACCAAGGATGTCGTTTTTCAAGTTTAACTTTCCTCTTCTTGAGTGGGAAAGCAACACCGAAATTATAAAGGAATGTGTTATAGACCACATCAAATTTTTTGGTTGCGTCTGCCCAGTGCTCATTCCTCAAAATATTCTCAGAAAATTCTCGTCAGAATTTTATTGTTTCCTGTCCTTCTTCACCAATATCTTATTCCGAAGAGCCTGTCTGATACATGTGATCTGAAAAATGACTATCATAGATGTTTGTATTCATTGACGTCAAGTTCGCGAATATAACATCGATTTCAGGGCTGGAGTTATCTGTTACCTGAGTAGGTGCAGATAGTAGATCTATTAAATAAATATCAGCAAAAATAGATGATACTTCACGAGTTGAATCAGTTTCTTGCAGTAAGTTGTATATTTCATATATCAGTTCATACATTGATCTCTCAGTGGAGACCGATAGATACTAATTACATATTATTTAGTTTTTTTTTCCAATGCATCCTTGAAATGTCAAAGATTTCATATTAAGTTTATTTTTTGCAAATTTACAGACACCACCACGCTCAAAATCTTTTCTGCTATACTTACTAATAACAGAATAGTTTTCAATTGGAAGTTCTTTCATTTCATGGGCTTTCAGCTAGTGTTCAGATACCCAGCAAACATCTACATTTTATTGTTCAAAAAGTAATTCCATCTGGGATATCTCATCTGATAGTCCTTTGATATTGAAATAGATGACCGTTATCTAAAATCAAATCATTATTTGTCAAACCTGTACTTTCACACATCTTTGTTGGGGCTCTAAAAAAGATGTTGCTTTCATTGAATTAATCTCTCCACCATTAATAAGATCTCCAGTGTTATGTTTTTTGAAATTTTTTATATTCAAAATCTACTGCTACCATAAAAGATTTCAATTTCCTTTGCCCATCCAGTGGAATCTCAGAATATACTATTTATTCCCAGTAAACTTAATACAAAACTTGTGAAACAATCGAACTAAAACTGAACTTGGCCCATCGCTATCGTGCCCAGGCAGTATTTAATTAGAAGGATTCGTCATCTGAACACTCGTCATCTGCATTCGGCCGTCCTGCAAAAAAGGCTGTCCTCAGACCTTATACTGACCTAAGAACAAAAACAAAAAATAAAACAATGGTCTAATAGGAGACTTTCGCTATGTTATATGTTCACGTTCAGCAAAAGTAACGTTTACTTCTTTTACTGATAGGGCAAAGTTTGCTCGATGGTGACGTTCATCAAAGGTAACGTCTACAATTTTTTGTACTGATAGAGCAACGTTTACTCAGTAGTGACGTTCACCGGAGGAGAGGATTACCTTCTATTTTCACAAAGCAACGTTTGCTCGATGATGACGTTCACCAAAGGTAACGTTTACCTTTTTGTCTTGACGTATAGAGTTACGTTTGCTCAACTCAAGATTGATCACCTTGTATGCTGATCCACCTCTTGAGATGATCAAAACTCTTGTGATTTTGAAAAGCCCTTTATATTTTCATTCAGTTTTTTACTCGTACCTGTACCTTCGAAACTCGTTATTTAAATCATAACCAAATCACCCACGTTATACTTTTTCACATCACTTCTTAGTCGATCATATCGTTGCTTTTATAATTTTTGATCTTCTGTAATATATTTAGAAATGTTATCCCTATAGTCGAGATCTAGGCGGTCAATCGAACTTCTCACACTCCTCAATATTTCGGTCTTCATTCCATGGATTGAATCTAATCCGATCAAAACTTAACATTTATACTTTTATTGTGGCTGGTATTGATTCCATACTGAACCTGTTTCATATACAGATTCCACTCCCTAAGGTATATCCCGGCAACCATACTTGAGAGAGCATTTATTCCAGTTTGATTGTAACATTCGCACCAAGAAATTTCTGAAACTACCAGGAGTGAAAGTTGAAACTCTATCGCTGATTTATTCTAGTTGGTGATCCAAAAAGATATGTGACGCTTATCAATGTCTCAATGGCATGCTTGCTTTTTTGTCTACGTACAGTTTCGATTACAGTGAGTTTGGTAAATCTGACGCATCAAAATTTATTTTTCTTTCCTCTCGTCTCAAATGGTCCAACATGGTCAATGTGTATTGTATGGAATGAAACTGCAAGCTCTTCAACTGAATTCAACCAACATTATTTGTATGTATTTGTTTTCCTATTAATAAGCACAATTCAAACATGCTCTGATATATTCCATGACAAACTTTCTCATTACAACAAACCAGTAGTTTTCTTTCATGCGTTCCAGTATTTTGTCGATACGCAAATGCCCTGAATCATCGTGGCAAAGCCTGCATATTCGCATGCGAGCTATGCGAGGTACCACCCAGGCATTACTCTCATTCTCTAACTTCCTATACAGCTTGTCTTTCTCCACTTCCTCGCCGGGCCACCGTGCTGGGTAATCGCACGTTAAAAGGTAAGGCCTCGTTGATCCATTGCTCGCACAAGTTTCGACTTCTGAGGGTTGACGTTCGTCAGCTGGTTAACGGAAACGAACAATTTTAGAACAATTTTTTTTAGAACTTCATAAATTCAAAAATATTCTTTGGTTTCCCTTGTATTCTTTTCTTTCAATATTAGTCTGATTTCACAAATTTGGTTATCTAGGAGTTGGGCACCTGTCATCCAGTCAGCTTCAGTTATATCTACTTGGAAAACACCCATCTCGATGCTTGGAAAAATCCTACTCAACGCTTCGACATTTCCCAGCTTTATATTCGATCACAAAAGTGTATTCTTCTATTTCGAGTCACCATCTCCCAATACGTAGTATGAGAACCTTTTTTGTTAGCACTATTTTCAAAGCGTTGCAGTCAGTGTCCACTTTGAAATTCAATCCAAGCAGGTAGACTCTGAAGTATCTCAGTGCATAAAAGACAGCCATTGTCTCGAACGTATATGAATGATATTGCCGTTGATCCACCGTCGTTTGTTCACTGAAATAAGCAATTAAGTGTGATCTTCCTCTCTGCAGAATTGCATAGCCATACTATCCATTCCAGCTGAACTTGCATCTGTGTGGAGCTCCGTTCGCAAATCCGGTTTGAATATGATCAATATAGGGGCTGACGTTGAAGCAATTTTTATTTTGACAAAAACATTTTGTTGGGGCTGAAAACACATTAACTCAACAACAAGGACAAAAATACCGATTGGGCATTTGTCTGGAATAACAAACGCTGTCTTAGATATCGAATTCTCCGCCTTAGGTACTTGATAGTATCCAGAAGCCAGATCAAGGGTTGTGAATTATTCATAACCACCCAATTTGTCAATATGTTAGTCTATTAGAGGAAGTGGGTATTCATCTTTAATAGTAGTAGAATTCAGTTTCCAAAAATCTACACACATTCGATTGTCCTCCGTTTTCTTTCCACTAAAATGGCAGGACCTGCATATGAAGACATGGATAATAATGTTATTTGAAGGTTCTTGAATAATATTACATAATATCTGTTTTTCAGTTTCTGGAACTTGGTGAGGTCGATGCACTACCGGAGTATCATTAATACATTCAATAACCATTTCAACTGTGCTTGTTCTACCCAGTTTTTCCAAAGAGCGAGAAATGCAATCTGAAAATGTTTGAAGCAGTTTTTCACATCGTTTTCTGCCATATTTATCGACATTGCCACATTTTATTTTTCGAACAGTCTCTTTTTTATCTTGAACATCCACCATATTAACGGAATTTCGGTTCAATTCAGAAGAATGATGTGAAAATATGTTTTTATTGCGATTGAAAAACATAATGTGCGTGTTTAAAATTCAGAAAATCGAAAAATTTCTGGCCACTATCAAGTCATCTTTCAAATCAGTGGGATTCTTCATTTGAACATTCGTCATCTCCTACAGTTTCATTTCCCATTCTCATCTTCAGGAATACCCCAATATCTTCCTTGGTTACCCCAGGCAGTACTTTGTATAGATGTAACCACCTCTTTGTAACACTTCTTCGAACTGCTCTTCTTCATCACATAACCGTCCTACATTTTTCTTGTTTTTTCTTTTCTTTTGAACTTTTTTCCATTTTTATCGTTGTCATATGTTTGATGTGCGTCATCTTCATTATTCTGATAATCCAATTCAATGAGATCCTTTATATAATTGATTCGCCTTGGCATTGTGAACGGCATGTGATATCTGTCCTTGGAAATTATTGAAGATTCAGAAATTCTGGTCTCATTGGCAAGAATGACAATATTTTTCACCTCATTACCATCATGTAATGCCGTATTGAGGTCATCGTTGGTTGATGAAGTCGTCACTTGGAATGTCTCACATACAAATACAATTTTTCCATTTGAGGAATCATCAATTTTTGATTGGGACGGCCACAAGACTCTTTGTGGAACCACTGTTCATACAGATAATAAAGTATATTTATTAAAAAAAAAGACCTGTAAAATCAGTTTTCAAACTCGTTTTCCCATGTTTTTAGTGAATTTACCACAGAGTGATTTTTTCGGTATGTCCACCTCGTTAATTCCAACAACATCGGTTACTCCATTGAAATGGCTTCAGGCTTCAGAGTATTCAAGATCATCTGTTGGGTTGTGAATGTTGGAAGAGTGACTCATGCTGTAACATATCAAATCTACAATGAAAATAGTTGAAATGTCAGGAGTATATAGGGAGAGTTTGGCTTCACTGATTTTTTCCATTATTTTCTGCTATCCATAATGTGATCAATCTTTGATGACATACACAGAAAGGATAAGATGAAAGAAGACTATCGGAATCATTCGTGAATATATCTAAATTTCTCCATTCGAGATACTTCCATGGCAATGGCCAGTCTTATGTAAAACAGTGATGGCTTTATTGATATTGGCTTCGACATTCTGGATTGACCATATGATTATCAACGATGCATTCGATAATTCGACTTCAAACAATTTGTAAAAAATGTCACAAGTACAATAGATCAGTTTGAACGTCATTATTTCGTGATGGAGAAATATTTCTTCCCTAGATTTCTGGGTTTCTACTACAGATTCCAATATTGATTCTTATTTTTCCAGATTGTGGTAGGTTGGAAACCCAGAGAACTACGGAACATACCACAGATCAATTACCCTAACACCAAATTGATATTTTTGTACTCGATGCGCGTTTCGCTAACAAGGTTAGGGGCAATTGATCTCTAGAAAAAGTTTCAACTTCCACAGCAAAGGTTCCAGTCTCATCGTTTACAAGTACAATAGTGATACGAATATCAATTTTCTTCTTCTGAAAATTCTAACCTTGTAAGCGAAACGCGCGTCGAGTGCAAAAATATCAGTTTGTTGTTAGGGTAATTGATATCTGAAAGTTTAAACTTTTCCAACACAGGTTCCAATTTCGTAGTTTACAAGTACAATACTGATGCAATGGGCAATATATTAGAAAAAATAGATGGTTAATCAAATTTGCGATTCCTTATAAAGTGTTTGTATATACCTCACCTGAGAGAATAACTTCAGAGGAAAAACAACAGTGATAGCGTATCTGCAAATTCACGAGTAAAACTAGTTTATTCATTTCATGCAAAGTTAGTGGAAAGGCCATGAGTTTATCGAAGAAATCTAGAACTTCGAGATGAGTTTATATAAATGTCTAAGGTGATCACTTGAAATATGTTGCTTAAAAGATTTGTAATTTAGTTCAGGAAGTGCCATTCACCAAAAACAATATTTTTGGGTGGACGAAAAATAAGACGAATATCTCATTACATTATTCAGAAACTTCTACTTACCTTCATTGCGGATTCAGGTTGAGATTGCCAAAAGGAATGGGTACTTATTGGAGGAACACAAGGTTAGAACGAAGGATGGATATATTCTAACATTATTCAGGATCCCTAAGACAAACAGAGCCAAAAGTCAGAACACGGGACCTGTTTTGGTGCAGCACGGTATTGGTGGATCAGCTGTATTATGGATGCTGCTGGGAAAAAATTCACTTGGTACGTTATTCCTAGAAAAAATTTAATGACACATAAGAATTCAATACCTTTCAATATTTATGTCTGTCACACACCACTTATACCACGAGGGCGTGGATGTATGCATTACTCATTTCGTCATTCAGGCACAAATATTTTGAGTTTAGAGTCAAAAAGCTCACTACTCACCTGGCTCATGTCGAACTTTTTATATTATTGTGATGCTCCGTTGATGTAGATGAACTTCATCCAGCTTGATCATCTTGCTTTGGTTCCTTCAAGTAGCTTGTAGCCTCTGGTTCATACCTATCGCACCCTATGTTTTATATCCTAGCTAATACTTCGTACTTACTGAGCATTCTTTCCGGTCTCCTGACAGCCACTACAAAGGGTTTCCTCTGCATACCCGATATGTTCAAGTTTTTTCGGTGACACAATGATTTTTTCCCCACTAACCTAACACTTCTTCGAAGTTGAGGTTCAGTAGGTCTTACGTTAACTTGGAAAGAGATATAATCATAAACACCATCGCCTTCGGCATTTCGAGAGCATGTTCCGGCAATTTTGCAATTCGATTTGTCTCCATGATTAATTGCATCTGGATGCACACTTTCGCTAATTGTTTGTAGAAGGCTTTGCACCTCACGTGCTGAAGCATTGGCTGATTTTTTTCTGCTTCGGACACAATTGAGTTACGATGGATATGAAAAATAATTTGTTTAACAAATGTAGATTCATAGGGGAACATGAAAGGAAGCTGAATTGTATTTGACTGACGACCTTATAGAAAGAGCAAGAAAAATAGTCCTCAATGTGATGTTCGTGATACAAGCTCGGAATCAGTTTGGTCCTATCAGAATGGGTAAACTTTTTTTCTGACTCTTACAATCTCTGATAGTTTCACTTGTTCTCAATTCTCACTTGTTAAAAATGCGTTCATTCCGCAGTGGCACTCCAAAAAAGAATTTAGTTAGTCAATCTTCACTTCCTGAAAGTCATTACACGTATTCAGATACAGCTAAGTGGGATAATATAACGAATAGGGATAGATGGCCATTAACTTCGCCACCAAGTGCATGTCGATCTAGAATTTCAGTGATGAAGGTCTAGTTAGATTGCCCCTGATCAGGTGGCTCGTACCATACCTCGTAGGAGTATCTTTATAGGAACTTTTGTTCCTTAATGCACATCGAATGCATTTGATTTTGATTTTTTTAGCGAAGTTTAACTTTCAGGCCAATGATTTCGAAAACACTTATTTTCTCAAATATCACGACCAGTTTTTCCTATCTCTAATAAATCCTCGAGATACTTTTTTATTTATCCATTTTATATTTCATACACTATTCTATAGGATGAACCCAATTTATATATACAGTGTCACACATAAAGTTCGCGACATATGGAAGTTTTTTTTATTAATAGATATAATGAAAATTTGGCTTGGCAGTTAGTTTGTGCTTGAAAAACTAGTAAAAAACAGCCTCTTTCCTTTTGTCATGTGATACTCTAAACCTGTCAAATTTGACATTTTTTCGAAATTCCTCAAAAAATCAGTTTTTTTTTGGAAATTTCGAAAAATGCCAAAGAGAAAAAGTGCTCAGTTTCCAATTCTATACTGTTGCTCAAAATTTGGACTCTTTACTGTCACTTCGACTTTTTTCCAATTTTTTTAATTTTTCGAATCTTTCGCTCTATCGATTCGAACGAAACATGATTCAAATTTCATAATTTTGATGAATACGAGACTTCAATGTCATATCTTGCCCAGAAAATACCCGCATTGGCCTGTTACCAGAAAAAGAAATGAATACACCTCCAGAAATTCGTCTTTGTTGTTGCAAAGTTCATCTAGTTTTTTCATTTCATTGTTAAACTGATTCGGTTTTTCCATGTAAGGACGTTAATATGTCAGTAATCGAATAAACGAATTCCTCTTCATTCTTATTACACTCGTATTTCTTTTTTTAATAGATTTTTATCCAGTTTGATTATTTTTCTGACCAATAATTCAGTTACAAACTAACCCGAAATATCATACTTTTCTGTAAACTAAACATTGACCTACAGTTTCAAAACTATTCAAAATACTTTGGTTCTAGCGATTTGTACTCAACATGATATAAAATTTCGTGATTTTAAACATTACAAGACTAATGCAACATGTCGGGAAGAAAATAGTAGGTACTGATCAAATCGAAATAAAATTTTCCCTCAGTAGGCTTTTGAAAAAAATTTTTAGTTTTGGTTAATGTCAAATTATTGCTTTCAATAAATCGAGTTGTTTTGTGTACATGAAATTTGAATCATGCCAAGTCAAATTTTCATTATATCTATTAATAAAAAAAACTTCCATATGTCGCGAACTTTATGTGTGACACTGTATATATAATAATAGATAATTGCAGACCGATAACAATACAAAAACTGAATTATGAGCTGTCAATTAACGGGGAAAAGTTTTAATGTGTAATCTGGCAACTAATTATATCTAGAAAACAATTAGCAGAATTGCAGGAGTCGCACATAGTATATACTGGGGATATATTCATTACGTTGCCATCTATATGGATAATTATATTTTGGTTTCATCCTCAAAATATGGAAGCTGTTGCCATACTGAATTCTGATATTCATAAATCAGAATTCGACTTCAGAAAGAGTTATACAAACACGAACACTTGTGACAGCATCAGTCAAGTAAACGAAATAGGAATGAGGAATTGAGTTTACTGAAGATAAACACGTGTCTTGGTTTCGAAAACCCAGTATTAGTGAGAGACGTACAGGAAACTGTGATATTTTCTGTTGAATATGAACTTTCAAGTCTGTGCTAGTTCAATTCAACATTTCGACTCCTTTTCTCCAAAAATCATTTAGTAGTGTGCTGAGGGAGAATTTTGGGTTTTGGTATTTTTGAAATTTGTAGGGATTGTGTTTTCACAATAGAGAATGGAAGTTACATCTCATTCAATAATTTCAATCCATCGATCAACCGATAGATTCATGTCTAGATCATTCCAAACGGACTGTGTTTTCGATTGGTCGAAGTGGTCCACTTCTTTTTATTCGAACTTCACCATACTTTGATTGAAGGTTTGTTGTCGATCAGTTTCGGCTGTAACAGAGATTTTTCGATCAAGGATTATATCATGCAATGGATAATATTCATAAAAAGATCACATTAATACATATTCCTCTCCAGCTGCATGGTTGACCCTATCCAAAAAGACTGCATGGGAGTTCAGACTGATCAATATGACCAATTCAAATGATGAAATTGCATGTTGTGACTTTTACAGTCAATAATTTTTACTGTATCCCGCAGTGATATAACATTTCTTTCAGCATTCATCCTCTCGAGAAATGGATATGATGTATGGGTTTCGACTATAAGAGGGGGTACATATTCTGACAAACATGAAAAATTGAATACTGCTGATCCGAAATACTGGGATTACAGGTATGTCAATGAGTGAAATGTTGTATAATGACCTATTGGATGTTCATTCATTGCATGCGAGTTCATAATGAGTATTTCGAATATGCACATGATTTGGGGGAATATGAAAAATTACATGTAATCACTATTACATGTAAAGAAATAAAACACAGATCTGAAAACGCAAGATGTTCTCAACACCTGCAAGTTTTTTGCGAAATTACATTTTACATTTATATCCAGATTTCCGCCGCCATTTGTATGTTGTCGAGTTCGGGTTGAACCGCGCCTAGAGTTTTGTGTTCGACGTTTCGGCTCCAATCTTGAAACCATTTTCAAGACGTTGATTTGATTCCACGCTGAAGTCCCAATCTGCCTAATCCTCAGGTGTTATCACAGTGGGACGGATTTGTCACGTGTTATCTTTAAGATCTCAATCGGCCTATTCCTTTAATTCAACTGAGGTATCGAAAGGTGTTCGTAGATAAATATATATATATATATATATATATATATATATATATATATATATATATATATATATATATATATAGTAAATGAAATCAAAAATATTGCATACTAATGACTTACATCTTATTATATATATATATATTGTCATGATATGTAGTAAATAGAAATATTTATCAAGAAATTTCAATAAATTATCAAATAAGTTCATTAGAAAACCGAAACCAATACTTTATCTTTACTTAACTGTACCAAATATCATCATAAATGAAGCTGCTCTACTTCAGATTTCAAAAGTATACTCAGTTTTCAAGGTGTATCAATAATACCTAACAGTACGATACAACTTTGCGGAAAGATCAAAATTCTCCCAGAATGACTCTATTTTAACAAAAATAAATATATTTGACCAACTAAAATGAATTTATAAGCTTCAAGGAACATTAATAATTTGAAAAAAAAGTCAGAAAAAAGTCGAAAAGAGAAATTTTTACAAAAATCACCAGTAAGGAATAAATTAATTTGAAAACACCTAATACATTGAAATAATCTAAGAGTCCATGACAAGTATTATCCATCAAGAATAACAAATTAAAATAGCTGTCAAAAACTCAGAGTCAATTGAGAAATTTTAGCAAAAAGAAATAAATTACAGAAAAATGTGAATATTCTATGATAAGAAAGCACAGGAAAAATCATGACATTAGATATAAGGGTTTTGTACATAGTTTTAATTAGTTATACGTTATAAATATAAAAAGGGCGGTAAATTGAAGTGAAGTATCAAAGGTATTTGTGCAAATTGTGAACATTTCCTTGGAGACCGAGGGAAAACAAGAGGAGTCGAGATAACAACGCCAAAAAAAGAAAGTTAAGGAAATTTAGGAGAGGAAGAAAAAGTGATTTTAATCAAAAATACAAGAAAAACGGAGTTTCCAGAGTATTAAACCTGATAAACATTGTTTATGATGAAGTGAGAGTAAAAAGCAGACTCACCTTTTCTGTTTTTTTTTACAAGCTGAGAGTGTTCCTGACAAAAAGGCAAACACAAAGCCTTCAAGCCTTCAGAGTCCAGCGGAAAGACAAGGTATTTGTTAGTTTTCTGTGTATCCGGTAAAATCCAACTAGCTACTCACAAAAGCACAACACCAAGCATCTTTAAAGCCAGTTTTTTAAAAACATTTTCTACTTCCACCTGAACTTTTCATACCGTCCTTATCATTGAACATTTAAGAGTAAAACTGCGAACTAGTGCTAATAGAATAGTCCCTTTTACACGAACTTTGAACAATTTTTATCTGATATTGGTAATTATCATTTTTAACGTCAACAAAACTACACCTAGACGGTGGACAGAGTTAGAATTAATTAAGTCATATGAAATGACATCATCCAAGACAGTGGCTAATATTTCACTAACTTTACAACACTGAACAGATATAGGTTTTGAGGTAAAACGGTATTAATTAAATGCTACTTCAGAGTCTAAGTTATTTTTCGCAGGAATAGGAAAGAGTAAGGTTTTACATGAAACATCCTGATAAAGCTGTGTGTTTATTTTCAATTGATGAATTTATAATAAATGTACAATTTGATTGAATTTCACACTTATTTCTGAAACAATCTATTTCACATTCTATACAAAAATATATATTTTTAACACCCTTTCCTGGAATCCAACCTGAAGATTGAGAGAATCTCATGTATTGGCGCACCGACTGAGTAGCTGTGGAACCTGAAAGAGATAAAAGGTAAAATAAGGTGAAATAAAGAGATAAAGAGTAAGTATATGGTTTTGGAAATCTGAAAATTAATATCTATAGAGCTATACTTTACGGGCAACTACTTATTACTATTTACTACATACATCTTACATACTACATCTTACATCAAATAAAATCTAAAACTACTCTATCTAAAACAACAATATCTACAAATAAAAATTGTAAGTGTATATATTATAAATCATATACCTATATCAATACAATTGTCGCCAGCAACGTAGGGCACATCTGGAAAGGGCAAAACAAGTGTGAAAGAATCAGAGAGAGAGAGAGTATAGGAAAGTTATAAAAGTAAAAAAATGGATTTGAGAGATGGAAAGAAAGTTGGAGTAGATGGGAGAGAGATGGGTGATCATGAAGAAAGCAGGATGGGAGATGAAGGACAAGGTAGTAGTACAAGTGAACAAGAAGTGAGGAGAGAAAGTAGAAGTTTGGATGATCATATGCAAATGTTGATGCAATTTATACAAGGAAATATTGAAAGTGTGAAGCAGAATGTGGAAAGTGTTAGGGGAAATATTGAGAATGTTAGGGAGGAGATTGGAAGTGTGAAAGAGAATGTTAGGAAAAATATTGATAGTATTAGAGGAAACATTAGGGAAAATATGATAGAATTAGAAATGAAATTACAGAATAAATTAGAGGAAAATAGATAGGAAATGGCTCAAATGTATAGAGAATTCAAAAATCAGGTAGAACAAAAAAATGAGGAATTTTATAGTAATACAAAACAAGATATTAGAGAATTAAATGATGCTATTGACAACAATACTAAACAAATACAAGATGTTAGGGTAGAATTAGAAGTCACTAATCAAGAAATGGTAGGGAAAATAAATCAAGTAAATGAAAAAGTAGAAAAGAACGAAAAAGAATCCCGTGTACTAATAAAGGTGAAAGATGAGGAAAATAAAATTGAATTGATAGATTCGGAACTTAAAATAAAAGAAATTGAGAAAACTAAATCTAATACAAATGTGGAAACTAGATTTGTAAGCACTTGCCAGAACTTCCTAACCAACAATAAATTTGAGGGTAATATAAAAAAATTACATCCTATTACTTTTGTTAAAATTATGAAAAATAAAATTAAAAATATCAATAATATTGAGGAATTAAAAGATATTATCAGACAAAATATGAATAATCAAGCATGTATTTGGTTTGATAGCCAAGAAAGAAATATTAATAATTTTAATGATTTTGAATATTTATTTATTAGACAATATTGGGGGGAAAATACTCAACTTATGGTAAGGGACAAATTACAGTTTGGTAAATTTGAAGAAAATAGAAGTCTTAACTATAACTACTATGCAATACAACTATATGCCATAGCACAATATTTAAATCCAATTATGCAAGAGGAAGAAATAGTTAGGAATATTAGTAGACATTTCAAACAGAACATTTTTGAATTCATAAACATGCATGAAATCAAAACTATGGATAGGCTTAGCGAATATCTTTTAAGATTGGAAAGGACTTTATCAAATAGGGGAGAACAAAACAAATATATTCCCAGAAACCATCAAAATAATAGGCAAACTCAGGAAACACAGAATTATAATAGCCAAAATAATACCAGTGGTAGAAATTATAATAATAATAACTATCAAAATGCTGATGCGAATAATTATCAAGCAAATAACAGATATCAGGAAAATAATTATAGGGGAAACAATTATAGAAATAATAACAATTATAATTCTAGATATAATAATAATAATAACCATAAATATAACAATAATAATTATAGTAATAATAGATATAACCAACAGCAGGGATATTATAAAAATAATAATAATAATAGGTATTATAATAATAATAACAGAGGATATCAAAATGATAGCAATAGAAATTCATATCAAGAGCAAGTACCTGAAGGTAATCAGGAAAGAATGAGACAGGTCAATTTTCAAAGAAGGTCAGGTAGCGTAGAAAGGACATGGGAAGGACAAAATAATAATAATGAAACTGAAATAAGAAGTGAAAATAATCCACAACCATCAACCTCTACAGCTGAACAAAATTTTCATTAGGGCCATATGCAACAAAGCTGGAAAAACCAAAATATGAACACCCAATAAAATTCATTAAACTAGACACAACACAAGAAGAACATGCAGCAGAATTAATAATAATACAGGGAAAATTAGGGGATAAAAATATTAGAATTTTGATAGATACAGGATCTGAAGCATCTTCAATAATGGAAACAATTTTAAAAAATACAGAGATTCAAAATAAATTAATTAAAATGCCTAAAACAGTTTTGATAGGAGTCAATGGTAAAAAAATATCAGAAACGAATCAATTTATAAATACAAAAGTAAATATAGGGAATAAAAATATAAACGTACAACTACTAGTTATAAAGGAAATGGAATTTGACATCATATTAGGAACAGATGAATTACAGAGAATGAAAGCTGAGATCAATTATGAGAGAAAAGGTATAGAAATGAAAGTTCAATGGTTTGAATTTTTGCAAGAAAAGGAATTGGAAAACTCAGAGAAAAATATTATGTGTATAAGAGGAATGAATGAGAGTTATGAGTGTGAAAATAAAAATGAAGAATATAAAATTAAATATTTATGTGATGAGAAATATGAAGAATATATAAATGAATTATTAAATAAATATGATAGATTAATAATGAGTGAATCGAGAGTAGCGAGAGAATATATACACAGAATACAAGTGAAAGATATAGAAAAATTTAAATAAAAAAAGTATCCAATTCCATATAAATATAGGGAAAGAGTAAGGGAAGAGATTGACAATATGTTAAAAGCAGGAATAATAGAAAGATCTACGAGCAGTTATATCAATTCTATAGTAGTAGTTGTTAAGAAAAATGGGGAACTTAGGTTATGTTTAGATGCGCGAGAATTAAATAAAATTACAACTCCTCAATATGAATCTCCTTTAAATATAGAAACCATATTTGGCAAAATCACAAATGCAAGATATTTTTCTAAAATTGATTTGAAACATAGTTTTTGGCTCATACCTTTGCATGAGAATTCTAGAAACTATACAGTTTTTTGTATAGAAGGGGTTATTTATAGATTTTGTGTAGTTCCATATGGTCTACAATCAGCTTGTCCAGCATTAGAGAGAGCTCTACATAAAATATTAGATAAATATGAAGACTTTGCGTTACATTATATCGATGACATTTTAATATATTCAGATAACGAAGATAATCATAAAGTACATTTAAATGAAATTTTAGGAATATTAGATGAGGCAGGACTCAAAATCAACCTTGAAAAATGTGAATTCTTTCGAAAAGAGGTGACTTATTTAGGATATCGACTAA
This sequence comes from Zygogramma bicolorata, assembly GCA_032362365.1. Lineage (NCBI taxonomy): Eukaryota > Metazoa > Arthropoda > Insecta > Coleoptera > Chrysomelidae > Zygogramma > Zygogramma bicolorata. The sequence goes on from JAVJAQ010003487.1 coordinate 745,858, forward strand.
ACGAAACTGGACTAGAAATGGACCCACAAAGAATTTAGACTATACAGGAATATACGAGACCACACAATTTAAAAACACTTAAAGGATTTTTAGGGATTTTGAACTACTTTTAAAGACTAATACCAGACTTGACGAACAAAGAACTACCACTTATACAGTTACTGAAAAAGAACGTTAAATGGAAATGGGGACAAGAACAAGAACTAGCTTTCAACGAACTTAAAGACATCTTCATAGAAAACCTCAAAATATATCACCCTGACTATAAACAACCGTTCATTCTTAGAGTAGATTCATCTATGAACAGATTTGCTGGAGTCTTAATACAATACCAAGGGGATGAAGAAGTTCCAATTTCATTTGTGTCACGAGTAACGGAAACATACGAAAGAAATTACAGTATAACTGAATTAGAACTTGCAGGAATAATATTTTGTATACAAAAGTTACGTTTTCACCTACTTGGAGCCAAGTTTTTTATTGAAACCGATCACGAAGCTTTAATATCGATAGTAAAATGCAAATATGCAGGCAACAGAGTACACAGATGGGCACTTTTATTACAAGAATATGACTTTGAAATCAGACATATACCAGGACGACAAAACATAGTACCAGACTCTATAAAACGAATGGAGACGGAAAACAAAAATACATGACAAGTTAGAATAGGGGTTAACATTTTTAAAAACACTACAGGACTTTTCTCACTACAGACCATTTTAGAAGACCAACAATTACTCACAGACAAGGAAAAAAGGGGGACAATACAAAGACAGGGAATTATAATTAAAATCATTAATGGGGAAGAATTTTATGTAATCACGGAAGCACTGACACAAAAATTGATTGATCACTTACACAAAAAATACGTACATACGGGAATTAGGAAAACTTGGTTGATTTTTAGAGAGACATATTACAGTAACAAAGATTTGGAAGTGACTAAAGACGTAACAAACAAGTGTACCATATGCCAACTAGCGAAAAGTAAAAATACAACTAACAAAAATGAACCTAAAAGTATTATTTCAACAAGACCTTTAGAAATAGTTTCGAAAGATTTTGTAAGCAATTTAATTACCTCGGTAAATAAGAACAAACATATATTTGTCATAACTGACCATTTTTCTAAATATGTAACATTATATCCAACTAAGAAGACCAATTTTAAAATAGTAAAAAATGTATTATCACAATTTATTTCTAACAAGGGGAAACATAAAAAAATTATTTTAGATAATGCTACATATTTTAAAAATGATATAATGGAAAATTTTGCTACAAGTAGAGATATACAACTAAATTTCACTAGTATTCGACACCCTGCATCAAATCCAACAGAACGATATATTAGAGAAATCATAAAATATCTAAGGATAATTTCACATCAAAATCATATCAAATGGGATGAAAAACTACCTTATGTGGAAAAATACTTAAATGAAGTACCTAACACTATCACAAAAGAATGTCCAACATATATTATGACTGGGAGAACGCCTGATAGAGAGTGGAACGCGAATGAGAAGGAGATGAATGCTGTAATCGAAAGAGTGAATGGTAGAATTCAGAAAAATGCTAAGAAATGCATAACTAGGGAAAATAACAGAAGGAATAAGAGAGTAAAATTTAAAAAAGGAGATTTGGTTATCATTAAAACACTAAGAGTTCCTAACCACAAGGGGGGAATTTGTGCCAAATTACAACTTCCATTTGAGGGACCATATGAAGTAGATAACGAACATCCAGTCAATAGTTATCGACTAATAGACCCTAATAACAAAAGTCTAAGAGGAATATTTAATATAGAAAGTGTTTATGAATTTCAAAGTTGAGGAAAATATAAACAAAAGAAGTAAATAAATAAAAATAGAGAAGTAAAGAAAGGCTAACTACCTTATATGAAACAGGAGATAGTATCATTCTTCATAGTCTAGAAATTCATCATATAGATGACCTGAAACTTAAATAAGTGAAGTAAATAAATATTTGTACATATGTAAATAGAAAACTTAATATTTGAATTTTAACATTGACATATTAAAATGTTGAATATTAACAAAAACAAGAGGAGTCGAGATAACAACGCCAAAAAAAGAAAGTTAAGAAAATTTAGGAGAGGAAGAAAAAGTGATTTTTTATCAAAAATACAAGAAAAACGGAGTTTCCAGAGTATTAAACCTGATAAACATTGTTTATGAAGAAGTGAGAGTAAAAAGCAGACTCACCTTTTCTGTTTTTTTTTACAAGCTGAGAGTGTTCCTGACAAGAAGGCAAACACAAAGCCTTCAAGCCTTCAGAGTCCAGCGGAAAGACAAGGTATTTGTTAGTTTTCTGTGTATCCTGGTAAAATCCAACTAGCTACTCACAAAAGCACAACACCAAGCATCTTTAAAGCCAGTTTTTTAAAAACATTTTCTACTTCCACCTGAACTTTTCATACCGTCCTTATCATTGAACATTTAAGAGTAAAACTGCGAACTAGTGCTATTAGAATAGTCCCTTTTACACGAACTTTGAACAATTTTTACCTGATATTAGTAATTATCATTTTTAACCTCAACAAAACTACACCTAGACGGTGGACAGAGTTAGAATTAATAAAGTCATATGAAATGACATCATCCAAGACAGTGGCTAATATTCCACTAACTTTACAACATTGAACAGATGTAGGTTTTGATGTAAAACGGTATTGAATGCTACTTCAGAGTCTAAGTTATTTTTCGCAGGAATAGGAAAGAGTAAGGTTTTACATGAAACATCCTGATAAAGCTGTGTGTTTATTTTCAATTGATGAATTTATAATAAATGAACTTGATTGAATTTCACACTTATTTCTGAAACAATTTATTTCACATTCTATACAAAAATATATATTTTTAACACCCTTTCCCGGAATCAAACCTGAAGATTGAGAGAATCTCATGTATTGGCGCACCGACTGAGTAGCTGTGGAACCTGAAAGAGATAAAAGGTAAAATAAGGTGAAATAAAGAGATAAAGAGTAAGTATATGGTGTTGGCAATCTGAAAATTAATATCTATAGAGCTATACTTTACGGGCAACTACTTATTACTATTTACTACATACATCTTACATACTACATCTTACATCAAATAGAATCTAAAACAACAATATCTACAAATAAAAATTAGAAGTGTATACATATATTATAAATCATATATCAATACAATATATATATATATATATATATATATATATATATATATATATATATATATATATATATATACATATATATACATATATATACAACCTTAATACCATCAACTCCTGAAAGATTCATCAGGTAGAATAGCAAGTAAATGAGTACTCTTTTAAGTTGTTCCAAGCTTTCGGAACGTTTTATTTCCATCATTGTAAAGTAAAATCAATAATATCACATGCTAATGACTTACATTTTATTCGAGGGTGGTTACATTGATGTTAATGGTGAATTCATCTGTATCAATGTCTCATCAATGCGAATAAGATGTAAGTCATTTGTATGCAATATTTTTGATTTCATTCACCGTGAAGATGCTAACCTTGTTAGCGAAACGCGTGCTCAAATATCAGTTCGGTGTGAGGGTAATTGATCTTTAGGAAAAGTAACTTTTACACCAAAGGTTTCAATCTCATCTTTTACATGTGCTATAGGAAATAGAAAACCCAAAATTTTTAAGGTATTATTCGAATTCAATTGAAAACTGAAACATATGTGTTGCGTACCTTTCGAAAACCAAATCTGTTTGCATTCTCGAAAGTACTCTTAATATGGAATTGATTTTTGAAAATTTGTTTCGTCTTCAGATTGTTATGACGAAAGGGTGAACAATTTGGAGATTCATATCAATTATAATTTTGAGAACGGAAGTTTTCCAGCTTCCTTGACTACTAACAGTTATGTTGGGTAAGGTTAGGTTAGGCTGGTTTGAATTTGTTTTTGGAACGGTGAGGCTTGTTTTTTTACTGATTGATAGGTCAGAAGCGTCGATAATTCATCAACTGACGCCTAAAGTACCTATCGATGTCTTCATACTGAGTGTACTAAGGCTCTCACGTTCTGAGGGAACCTTTTTCCAAAATTTTGGCTACACTGCCATATAGCTTGATCATTTTCTAACCAACGAGACTGGTTCGATGTCAGTAAATCGACCAATTTCCCACCAAGAGAGAAATATGCTGCGTCATCCGTTAATTCGGTCGGAAATAGAAAATGTCCAGCTGAGGTTGTTTTGCTACTGGTTTTGAAACTTGGTTTACAAACCACACCAAAAATCAAAAGGGAATCTCGTCAGTGGCATCTCCATCCGTCGCCAAAGAGTTCGAAACTTCAATTTCAACCAAGAAAATCATAGGATATGTGTTCTGGAACTGTCAAAGCATAATTCCATTTGAATGTATGCACCATAAGAATTGCGGAGGACGATTCAGGAATACTGACAAAGAAAGTATGGCTACTGCAAGGAAATGCCAGGCCAGGCGGACAAAGCCAAGAAGGCAGTGCTCGCCTCATTTCAGTGACCTAGCTCTTCAGTTGACCATTTTTTCACCTCCTTGGAGCTGCACACGGGTGGACGAATATTTTCAACCGAGGGGGTGGAGGATGGTTAGAAATTTTATCGAAGGTGCCACGAGGATATATTGAATAATATCGATTCACTAGATGTCACACCGCTAGACAAAAACGTTGTGAAAACATAAGAGGAATGCCTGAATTCCAGGTCAATAATAATGATGGGAAAATTGGTGGACACGGTTCAAGAACATAAATCTGCGTTAGAAACACTCCAATTGGCATTGAATCAATGGAAAACTTTGCTTATAGCAATAATTTCTCAGATATGAAAGGACAGAACAAGGTAAGAATGGAAAACGAACAATCAGACCAGATTCAAAATTACAAACTTCAAAAGAATTCGGACACTTCAACTGTGAAATTTTTACTTCGGAAGCTGTTCTCAATGACTTTTCCAAATGAAACCAAAATCAAACAGGATTTTTAGTGGGAATAGCCTTCGGATGAGATACAATAATCATCTCATTCCGAATTATCATGAAAACCTTACATTTTCTCCAGCAGAAAACAACCAAATTATATTGCTAGCAGTGGAAGCACACAAGTCGATGTCTACGAATCCTGCAATGTGAAAGGAATTCATGTAATGACTTTGAAACACATTCGCGAATTGAATTCGAAAGAAAAAAGTATATAGAATGGTGAATATTGTAAGATGATAGAATCACAGTTACACAATTTAACACAATTTTTTACAACCGCTGAAATGTCTTTAGAAGACAGTAATTGAGAATGGTTGGAATGTACGGCTTCACCCGACTCGGCAGTCAGACCAATTTCATAAGTCATCTTAAAAACTGAACAGATAGGAACAAGAATCGTGGCTGAATGCGCCTTGGAGGAAGCAAAGGCCAATAACATAGAGAGAGGAACAAGAATCGAATGTAGAACGCAAATTCAAACAACGAAACAGCACGAAGTATAACTACAACAAACTCGACTTGATTGAATTTCACAAAAATAACTGTATACTTCAAATTAATCATGAAGAGATAAAATGGGTTTCATCTGCAAAAAATCACGGGGTTCGTTTTGATAACCAATCTCACATTACTCATATTTTTAGCAAGTCCTTCTTCAACTCAGATTGTTGTTGTTCTAAAGAAGTCTCTAAAAGTGGGTTTCCTCGATATCTTAGCAAATTAATTAGTAGGAGGTTTGCAGAGTATGAAATAAGGGGTTCAAAGCTGAAGTGGACCAAGTCCAATATAGCGATGTTTTATGATAGACTCTGCATGATACTCTTGAAAGGTTATAATTTTCCGTGCTGTAATGAACCAAGTTCCCACTAAGTTTTTTGAGCCATACATGGAGCGGATATATTTTTCTTGAGAATTTTGTCACATATCGTTCAGAGCATTAGCGAACCAAGTCCAAGTAACTTTGTTTACGCTTCTTTTGTGTGAGATTATGAGTGTTATGGGGAATATAAATGAAAATTATTGATTTTTATTATCACATGACTTGATAAAATAAAACTAGGAAGTTGATATTATCAATCCTCGACGTCATATTCACGCAATTCTATGCACTTTGGGGTTATGTAATGCAGTATTTCTTAACCTTTCCGCATTCGCGATCCACTATTTCGAATTCATTCCAACCACGCCCCCCTTCCATGAGTTTTTTGATATTCATAAAATACTATACTACTACGTGGAAACCACTTCTGGTCCGACATACCTCCATTTACACCGACTAGAGTACTAATCCGTTTGAACCTCCCATCGACAGTCCGATCCCTGATCCTCCCATAATTACCAATGAACCCTTAAATCCCACAAACGTTCAATCCTCGATACCCAGTGATGAAACCCAGTTCAAGTCAGTTGTAGAGGAAGAATATTTACTATGCACTACATTGTAGTGCATATTGACAACATGAAACCTACCTCACACATGGATTCGTTTTTTACAGTTTCAGATGATGCAACTTTTACAACCCAACCAAAGATTACATACAGTAGGTATTCGAAATGGCAAGTGAAAACTCACTGAAGTTTTTTGGATGATTTTTTCATCAGTATCGTAAAACTCTGAGAAATAGTGGCAAAACTTACGAAACGAAAACATAAAAAAGGTGTTCCAGCTAAATGTTTCAATCCTGATGATAACTGTGGATGCCGCAATCAATAGAAAAACAGGCATTGACATCTTTGCTGTGAATTGGTTGAAAATTCGGTGGCTTCGTTTTGAAAGAGGACAAGAATTTTCAATCAAATTCAAGGATACTCTAAATGATTTAGTGGATATCCGTGAAATCAATGTCAAGAAAACAAATGACCCAAGAAGAAATCTGGAGTATCTGAAGAATGTTAAACAAAAACCCCCTTATACTACTCGGAGGCCTATAACTTCAGCTAAAAAAAAAGACATGATCAGTCTACTTCCTCACATTCCTCCAGTGTACCAGAACTACTTTCAACATCTACCATTGGTAACTTCCACCCGAGCCACTCAACTGCAACCTGAAATTGCCGATGACGAATGGGTTCATGATGATTGGGAACTATTGAAGAATTTATTATATTGGTCCCGTTTCAATGAATAAATTCATCTTGAGCTTGTTCTGTATTCATGAAATATTCAACGGAAAAGTTAACCAAGTCCAACATGAGGACAAAAAAAGAATTATAAATCTCAAACTATTTAATTTTTTGTTTATATGATAGCACTCTTATTCAAGTTATGAATGGTCTGAATGATCTTCAGTCGAAAAAAATAAAAAAGATGATATATGAATTAATCGTTGACAAACAACTTTAATTCATCATAAATGAACTTGGTTCACTTCAGCTTTGAACCCCTCAAATATATATCAGAGTAAATTTTTCCACACTACCTCTCAATCGTACTTCACGATACGAAGGTTGTTTTTCATATATTGCACCGTTCTAAATGAACTGAATTATCGATTAACTGTCATTATCTGACCAGACATTCGAAAAGCACTTCAGATAATGAATTCAGATTCAAAGAGAAAGTTGATTGAGGCCCTGTTTCTTTCTTTTCTTCTTTCAACACATTTCATTTCTCAATCCAAATTTCACTCAGAACTTTATAAAACTTTTTTATTTTTCACTATTTGTACATATTCATGAGGGTATCTGAATACATATGTGTGCACATCTATCCCTTGTATAATGAAATAGTTCTTTACTTCGGATAGTCTCTTAGGATATAACTAATATTATTTTTATTGGACAAGGTGGAAGATAGCATATTATGCTTACCTTGTTCTTTTGTGTTCATCACATTTATAATTTGTAATTCATATTATTCATTTATGTATGATGATGATGATCACTATAAAAATCATCATTGTTATTATTATTCAAAAATCTGATTCATTAGAAACAAAGATTTATAAATTCAGTACAACGATTTTATACATGACTTCGAAAGCTCATTACACATGACCTACAGAGGCGATATGATATCAGACGAAGTTTTAGAAAATTAATCTCTTCAACCTTATATCGCCGTTTTGTAGTAGTTTTTGAAGCGAATTCAAAGGCGACCACGCATCATCCACTCAATGATATCGGTTTAGCGCGTCCAACTATACAATCCTATCTCTTATCAATTCCATTGAGACCCCATTCGAAATAATATGTTTAGGGTGCGGACGTCAAAATGTTGAGATGTATATCAGTTGATGAAGATGAACACATTTCCAGCAAATATTATGAAGAAGACATATGATTGTACAGAATGAATACAGTTACATACAAAACATTTTTTACTTTTTTTCAAGCAAAAAGATATCTTAAAGAATTAGCTTCACCACATAAAAAAAAATTGTTGTTCAGATATTATCGAGAAGCCATTTTACATGGATGACTGACTCTGTTACCAACTTAGATTCAAAAGAAGCAGCAATAAAAATATATCCATTGGCATACCATTTTTTTGCTGGATTTTAACTCCAGAAATGGTTTTCAAACGGTGAATCTATTCTGATGTACAGTGCAAAAACGACTGAGGTGATAGACGATGAATCAGTTTCGTCAAAGTCACGGAACGAAATGTTTTATCAATAATCTCTCCAATTTTCGATCCTCTTGGATTGACAGGTCCAGCGATAGTAAGGGCATAATTCAAAATACAACTTTGGTATTCAGGATTGAAATAGGATTGAGAACTTCCACAGGACTTGATACAACAATGGTTGAATATTGAATCACAAAGAATCTTGAATTATATTGAGATAGATAGGTATATTCCCGTATCAAATTCCCATACAGTACATTCATATGGCCTCAGCGATAGTTCAGAAAAAACTAGCGGTCCAAACATTTCGAAATAGGGTACGTATGATGTCGAAACATTGCCCGATATCAAAACAACTGAAATATTTCTGAACATTACAAATGACAAACTGAATGATGAAAATCGATAAAGACAAAACGAGATCAATAATCTTAACATGCGCTTTCGATTTTGGTACGATGTGCTGAACAAAAAATATTTCCACGCAAAATTTTTGACCTCAGGAAATAAAAAATTTTTGGTGATGATAGAAAAATTGCCAACCCACATCTTTTTCTGGATAGAGGAAATATTATCAGAGTACTAAGACGTTTCTCAAACTCGCATATTGATTTCGATCAACAACTTCCAATGATTTTACCAAATGATAAATCACGAATTTACTGAATTGATTATTTTCGATTTACTCTCGCAAGAACCTTAATGCAGGTACTCATCATATATTTCCGATTGAAATTGTAGTCTTTTCATGACAAAAATTTCGTTAAACATAAATCAAGTCTTGTGTGAGATGTTACTGCATGTAAATTACCTTCTACGAGAGTGAATCTGTCTACCGTCTACCTATTCTCATTAAGACTCTGAATCAAAAAGAAGTATACTTATAAAAATGTGTTTTTTGCATATCTGTGTGTTTGTCTACACGTTCTACTCACAATAAGTTTTCTACAATTCTGATAATCAATACTGTCTGAATGTCCTCTGAAGATTGTGTTCTCGATGCGGTTAGCCTAGTAACATCCATTCTGACAAAGATTCAATTTCGTTGGAATTAACAATAATTTTTTGAAACTCCATGAATAATTGATGAATAACAAAAATCATGAAAATGGAGTTTTCAATATTTTAGGGCAAATCGAATGGGTGGGAATGAATTCATTCGATTCCAAAAAAAAGAAATGCTAGGACCGTACATGAAACCCTAACCATCATGACCGTTAAGCACTACCGATCTGAAACAATCAACAGTTTTCGATCAAACTCAACGTTTTTTGATGATAATCTATTACAGAAACCAATCCATTTTATATTCTCGGCAGGCATATTTGATAATAGGTCATGTTATCAACATCAATTTCATTGTTTTCGTATTCCTAAGGAACACTTAAGGCAATAAATTTTCTGGGTAGACCAAAAGTTTACTTTTCTGCACTTTTGTATAGATCATATCAATTCATCATTCATATATAGCTGATGAAGCACGTTTTAAGAGAAAAACAATATATTTGTCGGTGTATAGGAGAAACTACAAATTTTGAACTATCTAACATGTATTAAAACTACATTACTGTTATTATCAGAGAGTTATGAAAAGTGTATGAGCACTGAAAAAGTGATTTGATTTTGCTCCACAAGGAAGTGTTTGTCTGAATGAATTATCGATATCTCATGCCAGTATTGAATCTTTCGACCTGAATACCTTGTACACAATACGATACAGATTGCATATTATACTTTCAGTTTTGATGAGATGGCAATATACGATTTACCAGCAATTATGGAGTATATATCGAGTATCACAAGATATAGAAACAAGATTATTTACATAGGACACTCGATGGGATCAACGATTGGGTATATTTACTCGAATACAGTGAAACGCTGCGAAATATCTGAAGGGAATATTTCTACTAGCCCCGGTAATACACATGAAGAATGTACGAGGAGCATTACCTTTATTGGCATCATATTTTGGGATCTTCAGGGTAAATAAGGAATTTTATTGCATGTTCTAGATATGAGAGTCTATAATTATCATTTCAATAGTAATCCGATCACTTATGTTGTCGAAGCGCTTATCGCCCCAAGTTGGGATATTTAGAAAAAGTTTGAAAACTGTTATCTCACAAAAGTCACGTCTGCTGCGAGTGTAATGGTACTCAACAAATAGAAGTTCTACGAAAGGAGTTTCTTATCTTGAATCATTGAACTTCTTGAACTTATACTTTTTTGTCCTCCAGACTTTCCATCTGAATGAGGTACAGTATAATATTTGATGAATATTATTGTTTTGTTTCAGAAGATACTGAATAAACTTCGAATATACGAGGAAGATATAATTCCGATTACCAATCAGATTACTATCAGTTTCTGTGGTTCATTCCCAGGAATATACTGGTGCCATTCGATTCTTTCCCTGATGTGTGGATTTCCATTGGAAGATGAAATATCGGTATGAGTTTCACTTTCCTTCTGTTTCATTAAATTTGTCAGAAGTTTATAAATGAATTCAAATTCAATTCAGGCGCAAATCAGCGACATTTGTATGCAATGATAATTATTATTCAGTCTAAATTCTCGCTCTGGGATGGAAAAATAATTGCCTGTTTTATGAATGTGTGCATTTCATTGAATACAACGACTTATCTTTTGTTGACAAGTATATTCGTAGTACTGTTGCTGTTCAAATGCCTTTCTCCTTGACCTCTTATAGTGGTTCATGCCAGACGGAGGAAATATTTTTTCAATATAGACAGATATGGATAATGCGTATACCATACGAGTGGCAAGTGTTCGGATGCGATTGAGAAGTTGCCAGCTATATCTTCAAGAAGAGCTCCTAATTCGACCATTTAAGTGAAATTGTATGTGTTCAAATCAAGCATCGGAAATCAGTAAATCGCCGACGTCCTTCATAAGCATAATTCAGTCTTCAAAAAAAAAAAATACTACAATTATAGCTAAGTGAAAACAAGAGAGATCTGAATGTCTCCGTCTTTATTATATGGCTTCGCTTCCGAGGTAAAGCATTGACATTGGAAGTTGAATAGATGAATTTGGAAACGTTGAGATGAGAGTGATAACCAGGACGACAATTTCAATTCCATGTGAAAAAATGAAAACTCTTTAAGTATTGTATTGAAGTTGAGAACTTCACTTTCATAACCTAGGTGGAACTTTCGTGAGAGCACCGAGGAGGCAAAGCCTTGGTTCGGAAGAGACGACCAATGTCATTTACCGTTCGGAAAATTTTGTGGAGATCGATTTTCATAACACCAAACTGATTTTCGATTCGAGAATCGATGTTTTCCTCCTGACTCTACGAGGTTAGCATCTAACCTCTTTAGCACAACTCGCGTTGACTGCAAATAATGTCAGTTTGGTGTTAGGGTAATTGATCTCTACAGAATGTTTCAACTTTCACACTAGAGGTTCGAATTTTATAATTTTTATACATCGATTCTATTAATCGATGTATTTCTACGGTTACGTTTCGCAGGGGACCGGACAGGGCAGCGGACCCAACTTTTTTATTTGAAGAGATATCGAAAAATTTCATTTGGATAAAATGATCAGCGTCGAAAAATAGGCCGATTGAGCCCAACTTCATTTTTTTCTGTCCGTCTGTCTGTCCGGCGTTGGAATTCTTTTGAAACACGATAGCGGTCGAACGGAAAGAGATATCGATTCGAAACTCGGGTCATTTCTAGATATTATGAGTGTGCAGACACCTATTGTTTTTGAGAGAAATCGGAAAATCGGAAAGTTGTTTTTTTTGGGATATTCTGACTTTTTTTGGTTTTCGTCATAACTAATAGAGTTTTGATCGCAGAAATATTTGCTCGATATGAAAAAACTCCCCCAACCTTCTGCTACAACTTCTATCCGAAGAAAAAAAATAAAAAAAATTATTTTAGATTTTATGATTTTTTATCGTGTCACCCGTCAATTTTTTTCGGACACTCTGTAGACCGTACCGTTTCTCGTAATCGAAAAACGAAGAAACTGTCGTGTAGGTCTCATGATACTCTACAACTTTTGGTTGAAGAATTTTTTTCTAAACCGATCGGAAAATGGAAAAATCGGGAAATTTCTGAAATTCATGTTCTTCTGGAGATTTTTCGTCATTAAATGTGTAAATATCTCGGAATACTATACTAAGTGTATACTATGAAAACTTTTTTCTTCTAAAATCAACAATACGGAAAATATAGACAAATTAATTATCGGATGATTGAAAATATGAATTTTTTTTAAGAAAACAAATGATATATCTCCGAAACCACTCATCAAATCAAAATTTGTCAAAGGAGTTAACTTGCAGATCTCGTCGAATGCTATGAAAAACCTAAATCCATTTTCCTGTAATATTGATAGTTTAGGAAATATTAATGGAAATTCGTAAAATACAATCATTTCCAAAACGACTAAGTATCAAAGACGAAACTCATGACGTACCAACGACGTACAATCAGAAAATGAAATAAATTTCGTCAACAGAAAATTCATGTAATGTTCAGTGAGCATCGTTGATAGCGATGAAATATTTAAGAGTCGTGTAATGGAGAAACTGAAGATTTTAAACAACCGATGGCATAGAATCGCTGTATTCACACTATTGGTCTCCAATAATAGTTTCCAGACGAATTTCAGAGAAGATAGTTTTAACATGATTTTCAGAGGGGATGAGTTGAATTTGTATTGATAGGTGATAGATAAAAATACTTTGGGCAACTATGAGAAAAAATTGAAAACTCCAAACAATTGACGGCATATAATCGATGTATTCAAACCATTGGTATCCAATGATAGTTTAAAAAAAAAGTTGAGTTGATTTCTCTATAGTACGAGAAGAATTGAGAAAATAATTGAAAAGTGACGGCATATAATCGATGTATTCAAACCATTGGTATCCAATGATAGTTTAAAAAAAAAGTTGAGTTGATTTCTCAATAATACGAGAAAAATTGAGAAAAAAATGAAAAGTGACGGCATATAATCGATGTATTCAAACCATTGGTATCCAATGATAGTAAAAAAAGTTGAGTTGATTTCTCAAGGGTACGAGAAAAATTGAGAAAAAATTGAAAAGTGACGGCATATAATCGATGTATTCAAACCATTGGTATCCAATGATAGTTTTAAAAAAAAGTTGAGTTGATTTCTCAATAGTACGAAAAAAAATTTGAAAAAAATTGAAAAGTGACGGCATATAATCGATGTATTCAAATCATTGGCTTCCAATGATAGTTTTAAAAAAAGTTGAGTTGATTTCTCAATAGTACGAGAAATATTGAGAAAAAATTGAAAAGTGACGGCATATAATCGATGTATTCAAACCATTGGTATCCAATGATAGAAAAAAAAGTTGAGTTGATTTCTCAATAGTACGGGAAAAATTGAGAAAAAATTGAAAAGTGACGGCATATAATCGATGTATTCAAAACATAGGTTTCCCGTGATATTTTGGAATGGAAAAGCAGACTGGAGTACTTCTTAATAGTGCGGGAAATATTGAGATGAAAAAAAAAATTCTAGGCTCTAGCCTAGGTCAGTCGTTCGTGCCTTGTTTGTTAGTTATCGTGACTCTCTGGAGTGGCTTAGTGCCAATTGCACCATTTGGCTTCAATCGTGGTTGGCCCTTACTCCTTCTTGATAGTGCAGTTGCTATTCCGTTTGGGTGGGAACTCAAAAAAACTTACACTACTATCCAGTCCATCGGTGTTGCAAAAGCAGAATTGCTCCAGCTAGTTTGGCTATCGACTCCTTATAAATTCAAACATGACGTGATAATTATTTGATTTCAATAAAAGGAATTCTACCCTGATCTTGAAAAGTGAGTCACAGAAATATATTTTATTGATATAAAATATTATTCGTTTTCCAAATAGGAAGAAAAAGTTCGTTCTTCTTGGATCATGGAAATGTATCTATTTTCATAATTTCATATATCGAATATTATTTTATTTTTTTCATAGTTTTCAACCTATCATAGGGCTTTGTAAATACTTTTCGAATTATTGAGTCATGAAGAAGCTGTTTCTATCGTTTGTACCCTCCCTGAGATTGCCATCAGAACTACATTCATAACTACCTACTCGCTATCAGCGCGGCATACAGACAACCTATTCAATATGTCAGTAACATTAGCCACAAACGCTCTGTTGACACAACTCTTGAGATTTCAGAATCAGAAAAAGATAAATAATCCCAAGATCGGTCAGTATCTTTTTTGTCAATATCTCATGTAGCTATTTAGAATAATCCATATAAATAAATCACTGTGAAGGTAACTTTTTGTTTTTCAGGATATGTATCCAGCTTTTTTCAACTATTTTCCAAGGGGAATTTCATTTGAAACTTTGAGTCACTTTGCTCATGCATTGTTTCTGGCAATTTACAAATGTATGACTATGGAAGTGAAAATAAGATTAGATATAATTCAAGTATGCCCCCACTGTATGAAAATGGAAAGAATCGAATACCAACACATTTCTTTGTTGGCATTAGGGATTCCATTGGAACAAAAGAAGTGAGAAAATTCTCTAGTTCTACTCGGAAATACTATTTAAATCACAGAATGATTCGAGTAATTGATGGTTGGTTATTCTTCATTAATCGTTTTTAACCTCTAAAAAAGGATATTTCACAGTTGACTTCCTCAAATATCTCAATAATCGGAATGAAGAATTACTATTTGGGAACCATTTTTAGAATTACGAATCGGGTAACTTCAACTCAACTTCACAAATCTCGTACTCAACTAGTGACTTGTCTTGTTATTCATTGAATATAATTCCCAATATTGATTCATTTCGTTTTCAGGATGTCAAAATTCTACAAAAGAAGTTGATATCGGATGGGGTTCCCACTTCAGTGCATTACTTGAACTGTGCTCATGTCGAATTTTTTCTGGGAAAAAATCTCAACGGCTTTTACAAATCTCTGTTGGAACTTATGGAACGACTTCCTACAACTTGAATATCAGCTCAAGTTGATAGTTATATGAACTGTTTTTCACCATGATCATGTAATCGAATAGTATTGTGTGGTTTCAACTGAAGAGTTTACAAAATCGCCACACGTGTTTCACCATACAATAGCTTCCCAAGGCGTGTTGAAGTATCTGAAGTATACGATAATAACTCCGAAGAATCTCTTGTATAGTGAAACGAGTGTGGGGGTTTTGTTAACAGTTTTGTGGAAAAATACTTTGAAATGTTTTTAATGACTTGGTTAGAGTCGAAAATGAATTATAAATATTTTTTTATAATCGATAGGAACTGTTATAATACAGATAACTTCACATACTCAATCAGGAATAAATAAAACTTATTGAATAAAACGTATTGAGAAGTGTACGTTGCGTTATTTCATCTTCACTTCATTATTGTCGCTCAATCGAATGTCAGAAGAAACAACTTTTATCGTATACTCGACTGGAGTCTACTGCTTTATTTTTATATCTTGCAGGGCCGATAGTACAAAGATTTCATCAAACTGGCCGACGATATCATTTCAAGGAGGCAAAGATCTACCTATAGCATGTTACACAATACCATCAATAACAAAGTTTAATGAACTGTCCAATTCGTTATTTTTTCCATTTGGTAGAATGGCACCGGAACATTTGGGCTGTTTATAAGAAAAGACTGAGGAAAGTTTGATACTACGTCATATTCCGCGAAATCAGATTTTGTTTGTTGTTTTATTTTCGAATGCATTTTTTGTTGATTCATAGAAATATTATGAAAGGAAATTGACCTTGGATTGAAGAAAAACTCAGAATTAGACCTGTGATTTTTTTCGCGAAGAAGAACAACTATTTTTTGGAGTTGTGAAAAACTATGCAGAGATAATCGAATGCAAACAAATTGATGCTCTGAGGGCGGGCACTTCACGACCTGATCAACAGTCCGTTGTAATATTCGGTGCTGAGAATAGACACCACATACTTTCAATTACTGGAGTGAAGGCACAGCCTAAGCAAGATCTAGTCGTAACCTGCCCTTAGTTTCAATAATGAGGCAAATTATTGGAGTAGGATTGCAAAAGGATTCAATGCGGATAATGAAAGATCCAAATAGTAGATGTCAAGAGAGTTCAATATGCAAACCTGTGAAAATAAACAAAGAAAAAGTTTGCTGACAAAATAAACTTGGACAAGGGTAAACAAACCGATGAGCTCATTCTGATAGGCATTGAAAGTTCCCTATGCATAACATAAACAAATTTTCAATTGTCATAATGGGACAGCCTTCTATTACTGGTCACCACGAACAGTTCGAATCCACGCATCAGGATTTCCTAAATTCCATACGGGATCATTTGTGGAGAGTGAATTAATGTAAATAAAAGTAACGGAATATCTCAGTAGATGATGAAAGCAATAACTGTTTGTGATGAGCCATGTTTCTTAATAGAAGAAGGACAAATCCATATTTAAACTATACAACCAATTCTGTAATAAATCGAAGCATGTCATATTACAATAATGAAATTTATTGATCATTGAGTAAGTAACAATGTTTCGGAATGGTGATTCAGATATTTAAATCATGAAAATGATTCCTGATACATTTTTGGATTTTAGCGCATGGATGCAGTGAGAGCGCTGATATCAACGAATGTCATAATCCTTATAAATTCCATATGCTATTTTATTTCTCATCGGAAAATGAAAACCTCATATCTTTAGAGTAACACTATCGACAGAGTCAACGGAATGGACGCCTGGAAAAGGAAAAGAGTTGTTAGTCTAGATTATCATGGTGAATTTGATATTGATATGAATATTGTTGAGGTGATTGAGAAAGGTGCGTTATCTTCCATATCACATAATTCAATTATTCCTCTACTCACACTGCCTACCGACCGCATACCAACAGATACCTAAAGGCTAAATCTCACTATCATCCAGCTCAGGTGAGCTCCGTTCTGATCACGCATATCAACAGTTCCATCAGATTCACAGATGACCACCATAGACTCAGTGAGCAGGAAAAGCTCAAATACGCCTTTTCTGGATCGATTATTCATACCCCTGAATACAGAGAACCATTTAACGCTATTGAACGCGTTTTTCGCAATGCAAACCACCATAAGATCCGACTGAACACCCAAAGTAGGGATATACAGCCGATTTGGGGCTTCCCCCACCACTGTAGGGCGTGATTGATGGCTTTTTTGATGTTCCACCACTACTTCAGGGTGTGGTTAGTTTATTTCAAATGTTCCCCACCACTTTGGGGTGTGTTTGACGCCTTTCAAATTTCCCCCACCACTTTTGGGCGTGTCTAAGGACTCTTTAGGCATAGTGGGAATTACGATTGACGAGATGTGACGTCATCATCTGAAATGTTTGAGGGGGGATTGCATACACGGTAGTGAAGGGAGCATGTCCATACTGCAGAACGTCTGCATGCCACGAAGATCCAGCAACAAGTGATGAGTAGTTCTCACCGCAGCATCGATGTGGTGGAAAGGAAGAGGGGAGAATCCACCAACTCCACCACAGTGAATGCAAGAGGGACATGTTCACACCATGAGCTTTCACCGACCAATGCTCATGTGCTCTCTGAAATCCAACCACTGCAATGATGTGGTAGTGGGGTGACACACACCCACACACAATACCTCTCGCAGTGGAGAGGGTGCACATCTGCACAAGGCTCCGAATACTGAATGATCATTGCAGCATACTGTAATGTGTTGATGGGAAGTGTGACACGCCTCCATGAGCCACTTCCAACTCTCACCGATACTCTGATTGGATGTCATACAATGCCTCTCGCGGTATAGAGTATTTCTGTAGAAAGTACCAACGGCCACTGAGTGTTCATAGTGATACCACGTTAACGCATATAGTTTGGATTGGCAAGCAACTCCCAACTCTGTCGACACATCCAGCTATTGGAGGGGCTTTTCTGTCTGGTGAGATGAGCCCGAGGAGTGTATATAAGAATGTGGAAACCATCGATAGAATCAGTTTACATCGAACAATTTGGTGAAATCACACTGAAATAAAAATGTATCCCTGTGACTGTGGTAAATCGTTCACTCGTAGTGATAATCTTCGTCGGCATCAACTCCAGTCTTGTGGAGGAGGTCCATCAGTGAAGAGAGTTAAATTGGATGACGCTGCTGCTCCAACACCTATGTACACATGCAATTTTTGTAATGTGACGATTCCCGTATCGCAAGTGAATTCACACAAAAGAAGTCTCCAACATAAAAATAATGCATGTGTACAAATGAGCGATGGTGTTCAAATTATAAAGGGTGCTTTCAAATGTCGGATTGCTACATACAGGGTACATAGTTCAATTGTTTCCAGCGATTATGTTTCCTTCTTCAATGAGATTAAACAGAAAGTTGTCGAATTATTGGAATCTGCCATTAGGCTTCATAAAATTATCAAGGTGAATATGAAAGTATTCGGGAGTTATATTCTTCAAACCCAAAATGTAAAGGACACCAAGTCATTCAACTCCCAGAATAAAACTGTAGACCAGTCTACTGATTTGGATTCCCTATTCAATGGATTTCGTGATGTTATTATCGCTCAATCTACAGAATTTCAAGAACGTGATTCAGGTAATCCGTTTTTCAATTTCAAAATTTGTTCAATAGTAATATTGATTCTTTATTAAAGGTTGGACTTGTGAAAAAATACTGTTTCTGGAGTTGAACGTCAATAAATACAGCCCCCTAAGTGGATGTTCTTATGTGAAACTACCAGAATGTATTGAATCGAGAAGAGCTGTGGTGAATGTCCGCAATGAGGATCAATATTGTTTTGCGTGGGCCATAACTTCTGCATTCTATCCTAGGGATCACGCTGATGGTAGAGTGTCAGAAGTAACATCTTATCCACATTTCTCTGAGGTTTTGGATGTATCAGGTATGAATTTTCCGGTCGAGTTGAATAATAAGGAAATTGAAAGATTTGAGGATAAGAATGATGTTTCAATTAATGTTTATGGTTTGGAGAGTAAATTTGAAAATGGTAAAATAGAGTATGAAGTGGTTGGACCACTACGATACTCACAGAGAAGGCTTAGAAGACATGTCAATTTATTACTTATCACTGATGACACTGGCAATAGTCACTATTGTTGGATAAAAGATCTTTCAAGATTAGTTTCAAGGCAACTATCCGCCCATGGGCATAAGAAATATTTTTGTGATGGATGTTTGTCATATTTTTCTACTGAGCGACTACTGTTACGTCACCAGGTGAATGACTGTAATCACTTGAGTACTACGACACCATCCACCGATTTCAAAATGAATAAATATGGAAAAATGGTACCTGAAAATCTATTGATGTTTGAAAACTTTGAGAGACAAATGAAGGTGCCTTTTGTAGTATATGCAGATTTTGAATCAGTTCTCAAACCAATTCAGACAAATGAGCCAAATCCCCAACATTCATACTCGATGAAGACATTCAAACATGAACCATATTCATTTGCATATCTGATAAAATGTTCATACAATGATGATCTATCTAAATTTGTTACTTATAGAGGTGTTGATGCAGCCCAGAAATTTGTTACAGAAATTGAAAATGATCTAAAAAATATATATCAGAGACATCTCAGGTATCCTATTCCTATGGATGCACAAACACCCGAGGAGGAAGAACAGTTCGCAACTGCTGAAAATTGTGGTATTTGCTCGAAACCATTCAGAGATGGTGATGTTAGAGTGCGAGATCATTGTCATCTCACTGGGAAAAAAAGATCCCATGCCGCTCATTCAGCATGTAATTTGAATTTCAAATTACCAAATTTCGTTCCTATTATTTTTCACAATTTAAGTGGATATGATTGCCATCTGTTTATCAAGGAATTGTATAGAGAAAAGGAGAAAGTGGATGTTATTCCACAAACTAAGGAAAAATATATATCATTCACAAAGCATCTCATGACACATACCTATACTGATAAATGTGGTAGGGAAAAAAAGAATTATCTGAAAATGAGATTCATAGATAGTTTTAAATTCATGTCGAACTCTTTAGAGAATTTGGGTGCTAACTTGACATCTGATCAATGTATTGAGATGCACAAGTATTTTCCACAAGATGATAAATTCAATTTGATGAGAAAGAAAGGTGTATTTCCTTATAGCTTTGTTGATGACATTGAAAAATTGAACTATTCATCACTTCCAACCAAAAATCAGTTTTATGACAAACTCAATGGTGAACATATATCAGATAATGATTACCGTAGGGCTAAACTTGTATGGAGATTGTTTGAGTGTCAGAATTTGGGTGAATATTCCGATTTATATTTGAAGTCAGATGTTTTACTGTTATGTGATGTTTTCGAGAATTTCCGAAACATATGTGCAGATAAATATGAATTAGATCCGGCACACTACTACACTGCACCTGGGTTATCTTGGGATGCTATGTTGAAGTATACGAATATTGAATTGGAATTACTAACTGACATTGATATGATTCACTTTTTTCAAAAAGGTATACGTGGTGGAATAAGTCAGTGTTGTGAAAGGAAACATATAGCAAACAATAAATTTTTACCGAATTATAATCCAAACGAACCATCTTCATTCATTTCATATTTGGATGCAACAAATCTATATGGTCACAGTATGTCACAACCACTACCAACTGGTGAATTTTC
Organism: Zygogramma bicolorata; assembly: GCA_032362365.1. Classification (NCBI taxonomy): domain Eukaryota; kingdom Metazoa; phylum Arthropoda; class Insecta; order Coleoptera; family Chrysomelidae; genus Zygogramma; species Zygogramma bicolorata. The sequence continues at coordinate 767,098 of JAVJAQ010003487.1, forward strand.
ATGGTTGACTCCCAATGAAATCCTGAATCTAGACTTGATGAATGTGAGTGCTGATAGTTCATATGGGTATGTTTTCGAAGTGGATATTCATTATCCCGAAGAGTTGCATGATAAGCATTCCGATCTTCCATTCTTAGTTGAAAGTTTGATACCTCCATGTACAAAATCAAAAATTCCTAAATTGATTCCAAATTTGAATGACAAAAGGCGATACATTGTTCATTACAAAAACTTACAGCAAGCTATCGACAATGGTTTAATTGTAATGAACACTCATAGAGTGTTGAGGTTCAAACAATCATGTTGGATGAAGCCGTACATAGATTTGAATACTGAAATGCGTAATCAATCTAAAAACAAAGCAGAGAAAGATTTCTATAAACTAATGAACAATGCCGTCTATGGAAAGACTATGGAAAACGTGGATAATAGAATTGATGTTAGACTCGTAACACATTGGGAAAATATAAAGAAAAATATAGGTGCTAGCTCTCTGATATCACGACCAAATTTCAAGAGTTGTTCCATATTCACTGATAATTTTGTTGCCATTCAATTGGGTAGGGTTAAAGTTCATTATAATAAACCACTATATTTAGGATTTTCCATATTAGAACTGTCCAAAACAGTCATGTACGATTTTTTCTATGGATGTATCAAAGAACAATTTGGAGACAATGCTTCCTTACTCTACACTGATACCGACTCCCTTATCCTGAAAGTGAATACAGACAATTTCTATGAATTCATTAAAAATAATATAAATGAGTTCGATACATCTAATTACAATGTAGGAAACCAATTCAATATTCCAGTTACGAAGTCAATCCTAGGTAATTTCAAAGATGAGTTTCCCAATGATCCCATAATAAGCTTTTATGGTACAGGTGCTAAAGCATATTATGTGAAATCTGTCGATAGTGAACTCAAGAAGGCTAAAGGCATCAAACGGTCGGTTATAAAGAATGAATCGACATGTGAAGACTATCAAAAAATTGTCGAACAGGGTGGTATGATATTCAGAAAGATGAACTCATTCAGAAGCGTGTTGCATGATATGTATACAGAATTGAAGAACAAAATTGCATTATCATACCACGATGACAAACGATTCATCATTCCGAATACCACACATACTCTTCCATGGGGTCACACTGATATACAATTCTATCAGAATGAACCAAACGATAATGTTCATCGGCTATCCAATAATATTCAATTATTTCCTCAGGAGAGTCCTCTAGACCAATTGATTCGTTTATTGAGTGCTGAGATGAACAATTGAAACATCATTCAATGTATTTGAAACCGGAAAATTCATTATTGAATATTATATGACTCATCACATACACACACACATGTTATAACATCTATCATTCTTCACCAAATATTAAAAAAATGTATTGGAATGTGCGTTGTTTTATTTTTCTACCATTCAACACCTTGTATGAATTGTGATATAAATATGTGGTGATGAGACGAAATCATCAGTATGAAAGGTATCGTTGAGGGGTGTGAAAAATGTCCAGAGCAATAGATAAATTTGGTCGAAAACGGAAATGGGGAGGTAGTGTTGTTCGAGGACCTCCTGGCATTGGATTTAAATTGACACCAGATGACCAATATGATATGCAAAGAAAAAGACTGAAAAATACAGGTGAACCAATTGAAAAGGGTGATTGTGTAACTGTAGCATACCTTGAGGACAAAATTAAAGAAACCAAGGAGGTCACCCTTCTGGCACTACAAGCTGCAATAAAGTCCACAATTGGTAATGTTTCGCGTGACGCTCGACAAGCGTTCGATGATAAAATAGCGGAGGCAAGAATAACATTGGCTCGCAAATACAACAATCTGAAAAGTGATGTTGAAATCAAAGTATCCGATGCAACAGTTGCAAGTACACAAAAATATAATGCATTGGAAGAAAGAGTTGCAACGTTGGAGAAGCAACATGCCGAGCGGTGGCCAAAGGACAGACCATTATTGTGGTATCCAGGCATAGACATCGATCCAGGTGTTAAAAAATGAATATATCATTGTATGGTGTGCTAATAAAATGAAACACTCCATATCATATTTCAAATTGTTTTATTTAAATCCATTCCGAGTGAATTGAAAAGAGTTTGTAGCGGTGAACGTTGCCCCAGCCAATCGCAACGTTCTGTGCATACCAAACCAAATCGAGTGTATACTCCGTACCCGCTATTTTCATTTCAATTCACAAAATTGAAAGGATATAAGTGGTCTTAGAGCTAATCGCTGTCGCTTTGAAATACACTTTCTAATTCTTTTCGCCAGATATCCCTCATAGATAATGCACTCTCATAAAGTCGAGTCGACTCCACAAGCTCTGTCTGCGCCTGCATTTTCAAATATTGGTTGAATTGGTCATCTTTCGCAACTTTTGAACGGAGTTCGTCAACATCTTCACACATTTTAACCAACTGAGCCTTTGTTATTGCAATTTTCTCTTCGAGTTCTCCAAGAGCTACCTTGTTCATATTTATATTTCGCTCATTGGTATCATATTCGACTATGGTTGCCTTCGCTTCCATAAGTCGACATTTTGCTTCTTTTTTCATTCTCCCATATCGTTGTAGTGGAGAAAATTTATTGAGAGATTCAATATTCGAGTCACTCTTCGTTACTGCTGGTTCACTATTTACATTCCTTTTCATTTTACCACAATTCTTCGCGATTTTTTTTCCCCGCACAGTAACTCTGGATTTTTTCTTAGTGACAGTGGATGATGGAGCTTTAGCACCCTTCCTCTTAGATGGTTGTGATTTTTCATTCACACTAGGAGGAGAGTTGATTGAAATGCACTTGGAATGTGATGGTTGTAACAAGTTGGGATTTTCAACAACAATTTGTTCAGAAGTGTCTATCACATCTTTCACACCTTCAATCCTGAGAAAATCATTCATATCGAAATCAGTGATGAAGTCTTGAGACGATAAATGTAACACTGGCACTGGAATGTTTTCACAATCAATATTATCAACTTCTACACTTCCACTAGGCAATTGTGGTAATTCAATACTGTAAATGGAGTTCATGATGACAACGTTAGTCAGCTCTGAAGCGTAAACTCAATAGAATACAGATGGAAAAGATACAGAAACTTTACTTTTATATTGGGGAAAGTGAATTGGTGCATGCGCACTTCATTGAACTATGCACGCGCATGACATATTTTTCTACTTGAGAATTGTAGATACTTCTTGCTACTCTTAACCTAATGAAATAATACAAATATTATATATTCAACACATTTATTTTTCACAAAAAAAAATGAAAAAAAATTCATTGTGCATCTGTGTGACGACAACCTCTGCTCCTTCTCCTCTCCAATTGTTCTTCATGTGTGAGACACCAACATTCACGGAAATGAATTCGTCTATTAGGGTGGAGATACCCTACTTTCTCACACAGCTCCCAAGTACTCCTACACGCAGCGCATAGATGGTTCCAACAATCCATTGTGTATGTGTCACAATGTAAGCAACGTTGAGGAGCTCGATATTGTGCAGCTGCACAGGTTGAACAAATATTTCGGCAAATACCTATATTACTCCATGCGAGGATTTCTGCACATTTGATGCACTGCCGCTGACCTTCTTTTATGGTTGAATTCCTTCGCTCAGGTTGTGTCGTTGCTGGAATCCGTGATATACAGTCACTGCACATACCAGTGCATGGATTGATATCTTCCTTTGGTCTACTTATTTGGCAAAAGTAGCACAGAACATTCCCTGCAATCAGCAACGGGTAAACACATACTTTTGTCTTTGCATCCCAGTCTTTTGGAAAAGGCATATTCGTCGTTGAGTTGAGAATATCACAAGATGACTATCACAAGATGACTTATAGAACACTGACTCTACTCCCTTCGCATTCGCCATTTATATACTTTTATTTTTTATGTGAAAGTAGAGTGTGGGCGGCGAAAGTCCCCCATTTCGAAATTTCCACTTTCACGATGGTGTGTGAAGAACAATGCCCCAACCATCGCATTGTTCAGTGTGTACCAATCCCATTGAATGTACACTCCTTTTTTTCACTACACCACACCTTGCAACGGTGTTATTGCTGCAAGGGTTTGGTATGATTACACACCAGACAAGTGTGCACATACTGAATTAGTGTCAGTGACATTTTGCATGCTTTGCACCATTTCGGAAACGCTCTGATGCTTGGAAGCGTCATGTGGGTACTGACATGCGCATACGATTCACCATTATTGACACGCACGGCATAGAATCTATAACAATATAGGCATATCAATTCCTCCTCTCCTGTTATCGAGTCTATGCGCACGTATGACTCCATAACACAACATAACTCGACTGGATCAGCCATAGTGGTTGACATATTTATGTGGTGTTCTTTATATAAAACCAAACCACCTTCTGCGTCCTCTGGTCGATCAACTTGTGCGTCAGCCTCGATGCCCTCATCTTTCTCTTCGTCATGTAATACTTGCGGATCTTCATCTCCATCTTCGTCTTCCGAATCTGTATGGTAATTATTCAAATCGACATCAGCCAATGCGTCCAAAACTGCAACACGTTCTCCGGCCATTTCGTTGAATATGTAGTGTTCAATACAAACTTTCGATTGCTAGATGAAGTTTGGTGTCACGATTCTGCTTTTATATGATTTCAATTATGGTAGGAGCGCCCACTACTTCATTTTCATTTCATTTTCTAAATGCACTCCTATTGGTCAACATAGTTGTGTGTCGAGGTGAAAGTTTGGGGGTATATTCCGATCGACTGGCCGGGCAAAGAGCTTCACTCTAATTGGATGGGTGAGAATACAGGGTGGGGAGTCTGGTGGTATTCTGATTAACTCGTTGGGTAGCTTTTTTCTGATTGGTGGTACAACATTCTCATTGGGCTGGTAGTCTCACTCTGATTGGGTGAGTGAGGATATGACGACATGTTGATTCATAATTGGTTGATGTGCGCTATGGAATGTATTTCCAAAGCATCCCACCACATTCTCTCTTATATATAATGTGGTGAAGAACTGACTTTCACATAAATCTTTCTACAATGTCTAGTGCTGATTCCACTACAGAGCCAAGGAGTGTACAAGAAGAATCAGGGCCAACGATGGGGCCCATCCAAGTTGAGGAAGTGAGTTCTTCAAGTGATACTGTGAACGATACCAGTGATGCAAACTTTTTCGAGTTTTTGTATCTTCATTATGGTTTTCCTGAAAGACAGCAACAACGGTTGGCGGAAGAGGAATCAGACATTGAATCGGAAATGGGTTCTGATAATGAAGATATTCACAGTCTATCATCTGATACTGATGACTATGATGCAGATACCGTCATGATAATATCTGATGATGAAGAGATGGACTTTGATGACATTATCAGTCTTTCCTCCGATGATGATCAATACTACTGACTGCATCATCAATAACAGCAGAAATAAAAACAGCCCTTTTCAGGGCTACCAAACAGAAATAGAAAACATCCCCTATCAGGAGTACCAAACATCTTTATGAACAAAAAATAAAACCCATTGACTGACACTGATTGGTCGGGTAAGAATCCGGTGGTAAAACATTGTCAATGATTGGTTGGGCCCTCTAGCTTCTCTCTGATTGGACGAGGTGATGATTGGTGGGGTGGGTAGCTTCACTCTGATTGGTTGAAGTGGTACCTTCACTCTGATTGGATGAGGTAGTAGCTTCTCTCTGATTGGAGATAGCTCCTAGTGGCAGTGCAGTGAAACGGGCCTCCGAGGACGGTGGACGGAAATCGAAGACGAAGAAGATGAGATGCAGCGGGGACCAATCATCTTCATCTGCATCTCAACCGTTCAAGAAGCCTCGAGTGGTGGAGAAAAAGAAGGCTGAAGATGATAGGGTGGACGACTTCCAGCCATCTACGTCCAGGCAACAGTCTGACAGGAAGCCTCGTGTGGTGCCAGGTGGCAAGAAGAGGAAAACGGTCGACTACGACAGTGCGGATGACTTCGTGCCGACGAGATCGACCCGGCCACCTACTCGTATGCAGCCACCTGCCAAGAAGCCCCGTGTTCCGTACAAGAAGAGGCCGATTCCTAAGTATAGGGAGGTTTGTAATAGGACAAACCCCTTTGCTGGGAGTTGGAGGTCTTCTTGTAGAGATGAGCCTGCGGAAGAAGAAGTCCCGATATCTCCAGCCACAGCTGTAATTGAAGCGGAGAGGTCTCCAAACCGCGAAATAGCTGCTGCAGAGATACCTGCGAACCCTGCACCAGAGGAGCCTCTTTCACCACCTCCAGTTGTAGCTGTACTCTCCGATGTCATTGAATCGGAGAGACCTTCTATCCATGAAGCGGCATCAGAAGGAGTTGAACTTGAGAGCCCCCCTATTCTAGCACCAACAGAAGCAGAGGAGCCCCTTATTGCTGACATTTCCTCAATCCGAGCTGCCCATGCCGACATCGTCAAGTTGTCAAGTCGATATAAGACGGCGCTTGATGAAGCAGACAGAGCTTACAACGAGGCGAGTCGGAAAATGGGTGAATATACTCGGTATAAAGAGGAAAATTCCAGGGAGCAAGAGGAAGCTGCTAGGGAGATGGCAAAACTGGTGAGAGAGAGGGCTGAACTGGACAGGAAGATCGCAGCAGTGGCAGAGAGGCAATCGGGACTCGTTCGACAGTCTCAATCCCTGGATGAGACACACCAAGAGACTGTTCGAACATATAATGAGAAGGCGTCTTGGCGGGAATCTGTCACAAAGTTGTACGAGACAACCAAGAGGGCCATATGGTCAATTTTCGGTCCACCTAGTTAGTATAAGTTAGTTTAGTTATATTTTGTTTATATTTTTGTAAATAAGTTTATGTGTAAATATTTGTTATATTGTAAATATTGTATTGGAATTGTAAATACTCAGTATGTAAGACAAATTAGTTTATTAAGATTTTGTATATAAGTTCAAGTGTAAATATTGTAGTATTGTTTTGAGATTATATATATATATATATATATATATATATATATATATATATATATATTATGTGATGAAAATAATTTTTGTAAATAAGTTTGAGTGTAAATATTTGTTATATTGTAAATAATGTATTGAAATTGTAAATACTCAGTATGCAGAACAAATTAGTTTATTAAGATTTTGTATATAAGTTTAAGTGTAACTATTGTAATATTGTTTTAAGAATATATATATATATATATATATATATATATTATGTGATAAAAATAATAGATGAAGTGAATAAAAGGAGTGTATAATGTTATGGTTTGATACACATTGAATAATGCGATGGTTGGGGCATTATTTTTCACTTCATCTGACCGATTGTGCCATATATTTTTTTCTTTCAATAAATATATTTTGATAGAATGCTATATTTTCTTTATGGTTTACAAAACCGCGAAGTGTGCTACACAATACAATATTTTTTTCAAGTCTGGGAGAAAATATGAAACATTTGTCAGTGGAAATTGTACAGGAAACTTTGATATTTTTACTCTCTGAATTTTCAAATTGCACTAGAATTAACAAAAAGAGTCTCCGTGAGTTTTCAAAGTACGCTAAAATTAACAAAAAGAGCCTCCGTGAGTTTTCAAAGTGCGTTAATGTAACAAAAAGAGTCTCCGTGAGTTTTCAAAGTACGCTAAAATTATAACAAAAAGAGCCTCCGTGAGTTTTCAAAGTGCGTTAAGATAACAGAAAGAGTCTCCGTGAGTTTTGAGTCCACCAACCACAAATTCATTTATTATTCATTTTTGATATATAGAATTCCCAGATATTGAAGCGCGATATGTGTTTCACTAAACAATCGCTTTCTCAAGCAGGGAACTCGAGAAAACTATTGTATAGCAAAACACATGTCGCAGTTAAGAGCATCTTAATATGTGAAAAGGTAACAGGCGACTATGCTTAAGAAAGCTACTGTTTAGCGAAAAAAGTGTCGCGGTTGAGTGAACTCGAATATGTGAAAATCTTACAGGCAACTATTCATTACTCACTTAGTGTTCTACATTGTTCGAATTATTCCATAGAAACTGCAAAACTCAAACCTTACTGTCGCGAAACTTCCATAAGCTGTACTACATCATGGTTCGGAATATTCAATAGAAACTGCACACACTTCAGACCTAGCTGTCCTTACTGTCGCGAAACTTCCATAAGCTGTACTACATCATGGTTCGGAATGTTCAATAGAAACTGCACACACTTCAGACCTAGCTGTCCTATTAATGAAATGTCAACACAATTGAGAGAGTTTGAATATGTCTTCATTATTGGAATCACTTTGTATGAGAACTATGAATTCTCACTTCTCTTATATAGGTAATAAGTATTGAACTGATTGAAAGTCGGATGAACACAGCGGTGCCAACTCTTTTCAACTCAATAGATCAGGTACAACTACAGAGGCAGGTAATAACCATTTTTACCTTCACATAATTGATATTATTAGATATTCCAATTACATACCCTGATTAAAATTAGAAGAATACTCAACTACCTATATCGACCGTAAATATATTAAAGCGACTTCAGAGAAAAAACACAACAAATACATTTATTATTCGTTTTTTTATGTGTTAGAATCCCCATAGAGATTGGTCTTATAATGAAAACATCAATAGAATTTTTACAGATTTATTTATTCATAATGATAGTGAAACAATTGACAAAAATGAAATATATTCAATTAAACAATGTCGGATTCATCAATCCAAGAATTGTGTTCACGAGAAAGTCCTAACCACTTGACGAGAAGTTTTTTATTCCTTTTCTTCAACACTTTTTCAACAAGGTATACGTCTGGATTCGCAGTTTTCAATAATTCTTGCTCATAAAACTCAATAGATCAGGTACAACTACAGAGGCAGGTAATAACCATTTTTACCTTCACATAATTGATATTATTAGATATTCCAATTACATACCCTGATTCAAATTAGAAGAATACTCAACTGCCTATATCGCCCGTAAATATATTAAAGCGACTTCAGAGAAAAAACACAACAAATACATTTATTATTCGTTTTTTTTATGTGTTAGAATCCCCATAGAGATTGGTCTTATAATGAAAACATCAATAGAATTTTAACAGATTTATTTATTCATAATGATAGTGAAACAATTGACAAAAATGAAATATATTCAATTAAACAATGTCGGATTCATCAATCCAAGAATTGTGTTCACGAGAAAGTCCTAACCACTTGACGAGAAGTTTTTTATTCCTTTTCTTCAACACTTTTTCAACAAGGTATACGTCTGGATTCGCAGTTTTCAATAATTCTTGCTCATAAAAACATCCTCGTATTGGGTGGCCCTCCATATCTTGAAGCATATATGTAGTAGGATATGTTTGATTGATTTTGATTACTTTAAAAAGTTCTGGGGTGTAATTCGCTGTGAACCCCTTCTCGAATAAATGTTTATATTTGGTGATACGAACAACATCATTCACTTGAAATTTCGGATTTTTTCGTTTATTTGGGATTCCTTTGATGGCTTTGGATTTTAATTTTGTACCTGAATTCACATTTATGGGTTCTATCCCAATTGTACGATGCATCTTGTTATTATATTTGCTCGTTATGGTTGGAAGAATATCAAGCCATCTGTTATGTCCTCTAATCGAAAATTCCTTGTACATCCATGACTTTATTGTACGAATTACTCTTTCTGCTATGGCGGCTTTCGTTGTGCTGAACGTAGAATAGTGATTAATTTTATATTTTTTCATGAGAGCTGAAAAATTTTTATTATAGAATTCCCCTCCATTGTCGCTATGAAGATTTTTGGGAAAATATCCAGCAGTCTTCAATACATACTCCATTGCTTTGGTAACTGTATGACCAGTTTTATTTTTCACAGGTACAGTCCATAAGTATTTAGAGTAGCAATCAATCACAACAAGTATATATCGATATCCTTTATTCAATCAATCAATCAATCAAGATATACTTTATTGTCGAAGAATATCATTCTCATTGACAAAGCTTAGTTGATACAAGTATATAAAGGCTAAAGGATAAAAATATCTAACATGCAGTAGAAACATCTTAAATATGAAATTCCATACATAAAAGAATTTATATAGTTGTCAAAGCATAAAAAATATCTAAGATGTTGTATATAATTCTGGGTTAAATTTTTTTTTTTTTTTGAGTCATAACAATTAGTAGAACAATACATATATATATATCATATATATATACATATACAATACACATACATACACACAAAATACAATAATGGCTAACCATATACTATAAAAATAAAGCTATAAAGTAGTGGTAAAGTAATCTTCGATATCGTAGAAAGCTTGCTGAATCAATATATTTTTTAGATTTTTCCTGAACTGTCGGATACATGTTAAATCCCTTATGTTGGTTGGCAGGTGATTGTACATTTTAATACCATTGTAAATTATAGAATCCTTCACAGCTGTGTTGCTTGGTATTGGTAGTTTGAGGGAGTTGTTCTGACGCGTATTGTATTGTGAGTCGACCCTATCTAAAGTAGTTTTATTTTTGTGGATCAGACTGACAGATTCAAGAATGTGTAAAGAGATAACAGTTAGAATTCTGTGTACTTTGAATAGCTCTCTACAAGAGTCTCTAGGTCTTATTTTACAGATATATCTCAAAGCTCTTTTTTGTAATATAAATACATTTTGTAACAAATATGTACTACATAATTTTTGCATAAAGTTGAAAATCCGCCAAGTCTATTTGCCATAAATCCGCAAATCCTTTAATCGTTGTACTTCTACGAGGGAAATTACGTCTGACAGGAGCATGAAGTTCTTCGGCAAGTTGTCTCTTGACATCACTTATTCCATTATCCATTATATACTTTGGGTAAGAATTAAAAACTACATTCAATTAATGTGACTGCATCAAAAAAATAGTAGAGAGTGATCATTATTTGAGAATGCTTCAATATATTATACCTTCCTCACGTAATTCTTCAATGATTGAAATTATTTCATTTTCATGCCCACTATGGCCAGCTGACTTTGAAGACACTAATAGTCGTAAACGATCCACTAACTCTTTCGCTGAATTCCAATAGATATAATTCAGTGGTTTGGAATTATAAACTTTTTCAATGCCGTCCAAAGTGCCACCCAATTTCGGTCTCTTTCTCGATTGATAATGCGACGAGTCTAATAACGGTTTGATGACTTCATGAAATTTTTTAGAATTTGTATTTCTGTAACCATTCTTCAACTGATATTGTTTGTATGGGGCATTAGTTATTTTCAATATTTTGGAATATGATTGGCGAACCATTTCATTATCGATGTCTTGTGGATTTTTTAAAAAGATCATGTCATATAATTCGGGACTAGCTGCGATTTCATATTTTTTCACTCTATTGGCATTCCAAAATGAAATTTTTCCATTCATGAAACGTATTTCGAGACTACCCATTTTTAGTTTGTGTGTAATAGGATCCATACGTACACCAAATGTCGCGTCATACGCTACATTTTTACTTTCAAGATTTTTCAAATGTGTTTTCAATACACTCTCAAGATTTTCATCTAGTTTGGATGGGTCAAGATCTGAAGAACTGACGCGAGAAGAACTTGGTGTTTCGAATAATGTCTCCATGCCATTTTTCATTGTGTTAGCATCACTATTCCCAGATGAAAGTCCAACAAAAGATTGCTTCTTTCCTATAGGAGTACTCGCGGATATCGGGGAAGTTTGAATGTTTCCTTGGTTTGTTGCTACAATAGGCGTGTTAGTCGTTGATGATAAGTTTTTTAATGGTTTTGTTATAGGTTCATATAGTTTCTCCAACGCCATTCTGTTTTCGATTTGTCCATGCTTGATAGAATTGAATTTTTGCCGTACAGCCTCAGTTGTCTCAACCAGTTGACGTTTGAGATTGATTTCATTGTTTTTATTCTCAGGTACAAAATCAGGTTTCGCCTTCATATTATTTTTTACGAGAGACTCCAACGAAGTGATCTCTACACTATTCAATGACGGATTGAAAACAAAATAGACATATCATGGATATATAAAAGTGTCGAATCCTTTGCGATATCTACCTTCATGCATTTTTCTATCTTTGTCGATAACCAGAAATCCATATTGATCTTCCCAACATTTCATACACATTATTTGAAATTGCTTGAAAGACACATCCGGTGAGACATGATCTGAATAAATATGGTGTAGATTCGTTTCATCTTGCTTAAACATTATAATGAAATTTGTGTTATCACGCACTAATTGCTTGGGTACACGAGAATAGGTCTGCGCCAGGTAAAAGCAGTCGACATCTTTATGGCGTCCCATGCAAAAATACGATCGTATAATATCCTGTTTTTCACATATCACATCGTCGAAAATGAAAACAGAATTCGGTTTGGCATCTGAAGGTTCCACTATATCAGCGTTATTACTAAACGTATAAAAACCAAGCCCTTCTATAGGTTCCAAAACATTTCGTAGGAACTGGTATTTGGGTTGATTTAGTGACTTTGAATAAAGATATACGTTTGTGAATCGCAATCCTCGTGGGTGTGTTAGAAGTGATATCATTGCATTAGTCTTCCCACAATTTGATGGTCCGATAATTAATGCTCTAACAGATGAAGGAAGTAAGGGGCCATGTCTCAGCAAAGCATGCCCTTCTAATCCAAAACCATATTTCTCATCTAGGTTGTCAACGACAAATGTTTCTTTCTGTTTCACAATCCGCATCCTACCGCGGTTAAAGACTATGTAAATGAAAAAATGTTGTGAACATCTCATTTAAATGTGTACCATCAAACGAAACGGACGTATTGCTAATAAGTGTACAAAAGGTTCTGGATTAGTTAATACATTAATCAACAAACTTCCATTCGAATTACATCTACCTGGTTATCAATTTTGTGGACCAGGTACAGATTTGAAAAAACGCTTAGCTCGCAATCAATACGGCAAAAATCAATTGGATTTTTCGTGTCGAAATCACGACGTTCAATATTCAAAACACCCATCTGATCTTGCAGCGCGACACACGGCAGACAAAGAACTCGAATACGCGGCTTGGAATAGAGTGAAATCGAAGGACGCTAGTATTGGAGAACGAGCTGCCGCCCTACTTGTCACCAATATTATGAAGGCGAAGAGACATTTTGGTATGGGCTGTAAGAGAAATAAGAGAAAAAATAAGAGAAAAACATCGAGAAGAAATAAAATAAAAAAAGTTGCATTCGGTGCTGGTGTAGTCAGTAAAGTGAGAAATGTATTGAAAAAAGCTGGAGGGGTTCAGTTCGTGACGAATGATAGGAAAAAAGCTATAACAGTGGCATTGCAGGCGGCGCGTAAATACCTAAAAGCTGCTGGTGGAAAGAAAAAAATTCGCACACCTCGAATCATTCCGATTCCCAAGATCGGAGGAATTTTGCCATTGATACCTATTTTTGCTGGACTGTCAGCTCTTGGAACTTTAGCGGGTGCAAGTGCAGGTATTACAAGAGCTGTTAACTCCGCAAAAGCAAGTAGATCAGCTCTGGCTGAAGCCAATCGCCACAATAAGCAAATGGAGGCAATTGCATTAGGTAAACGTGGTAGCGGTATTTACCTCAAACCTTATCGTAAAGGATTGGGATTATATTTGAAACCATACAAATCAAAGCAAACACACAAATCAAAAAACTAGTTGATTCCCTACCTCTGAGGCCTCTCACCGATTTCGATCTCAATTACTATGCAGAGAAAATGAAAATTCCACACTTTCGTGGTGTTTTTATGCGTGACCGATTGCCCGCTTCAGGTCCGAAACAATATGAGGCAGCTATTGTCAATTTGGACAAAACTATTGGCAATGGCACCCACTGGGTTTCTTACAGAAAATGTGGGCGAGAAGTAGTGTATTTCGATAGTTTTGGAGACTTACCCCCACCAATAGAATTAATTCACTACTTCAAAAAAAAGTCGAAAGTGAATATCAAGTATAATTATGATCGTCAACAGAAATTCAACACAGTTATCTGTGGTCACTTGTGCCTGAAGTTTCTCTCTGAATCGATTTGCAAATAAGAAAAAAATGGATACAACTCCATCAATGGACCGTGAGGCTATCAAGAGGATGGGATATTCATTGAAGATGTATTCAAAATATCGCACCCTAACAAAAATGGATAGCATTATGCTTGCCAATATGCCCAAGGAAGTTATAATTGCCTGTGCTGCACATGAGATTGCAAATGTTTGGGAAAAGTTACCCAAACATCTACAAGATGATATCGACATAATGAAGTATCAATACTGCTATGATCACCACTCTGACGAAGAATCTAATTTAAATTCTGATGTGAATGATGGTCCGATGCCTCGGAAAATTTTCTGCTGCTATTGCAATGTAGAGGATATGAGTATTGGTGTCAATAAAAACGATATTCATTTGAACGCGCTACCCAAAAAAAAGTGTGGATTAGTGCAGATGTGTTGTAGACAACAATAAAGTTAACTGTCATTTGTAAAATGCATCAGTCATGTCGCGGAAGTTCGAACTACAAGCTGTCGGGACGAGTGTCTTAAGTGCAGACTTTTTTCCACCCATCGAATTGGATAGAAACAGCCGTTATGGACTTGGACTATTGGGATTCTATGGATGCAACACAATCAATAATATAACTGAAGAAAACAATTTAATCAGATTCAGACTCAGTGGTGACGATTCACCCATGCTACAATTACACACGATTGAAATTCCATGTGGTGCTTATGAAATAGAAGAGATCAATGCAGTTATACAGAAAAATATAATGTTTAGATTGTTTCATGACAAAAAACCGATCGATATTACTGCAGATGATATTTTCTACCTACATGCCAATAATAATACGATGAAATGTGAAATGCGATCAAAATATGAAATTGATCTGACACATCCAAACTCAATTGCGAGCATGATGGGATTTGACCATAACGTATTTCCACAGAATCAAATACATGAATCCTCACTACCGATTAATATAACGATTGTGAGACTCATCCGTTTGGATTGCAATCTAATTTCTGGTTCATATATAAATAATGAAGAGTCCCACATTCTTTTCTCATTCGATGTTGACGTCGAAGCTGGATACAATCTCACGAAAGAACCACACAATATTATATATATGCCTGTCAGCCCAGAAGGACGTCAATTGATTCACAATATAACAGTGCGTATTTTGGCTCGTGAATTTCGGAAGTGAAGAAGAGATCTTTATTGTTTTGGAATTGAAAAAAATCGATTAATTTCTATTATGGGTTTTCGTTTCAATAGCCGAAATCATCAACGATTTGAGCAAATCGAAACCAAAAAGGAATGCTCAACCGCAAAAAAGGTCATTCCAAAAGTGTTCGCCAAACAGTCAACACGTCACAGCCTGTCTGTAAGAGACCTCAAATTCTTGAAATCGATAGGATTGAAAGTAAGGAAGTAACAATGGTGCATGAAACAAATAGTGAAAAGTTGAATATATTCGATGAACCGGTGCTAGATCATTCCCTCATAAGTTTACATGAGCATACATATAAACCATATGGCTCGCCTCTATTCAGGAATTCAGATGAAATTCGAATTGCAATTAATAATCAAGATGTCATTCTTGATATTGCAGAAAGTTTCATTTACATAGAAGGAAAATTCACACCGGAAGATGGAACGAAAACATGCTATTTATCGAATAATGCAATCGCTTTTCTTTTTGATGAAATTCGTTACGAAATGGGTGGAGAACAAGTGGCTGTCGTCAGAAAACCCGGAATAACCTCTACAATGAAAACCATGATTTCATTTGGACAATCGCACGCTAACACCCTACTGACTACAGGCTGGGGGCTTTCAAGATTCAAACAGGACATATTGGATACAAGCAGTCATGTATTCAGTGGCAAATTACCGCTGAAATATCTGATGGGCTTTGCTGAAGATTACAATAAAAGTTTCTTGAATGCCAAACAAGAACTAATTTTGATAATCGCTCGTACTTTCAACAACTCATATATAGGCGAAGTTGATGCTCATTTGGAAATAAATAAAATCGAATGGAGAATACGACACATAGTTCCAGAGGATAAACACAAACTCAAACTTTTGCATAGAATCAACAAAAGTGGTCTGAATGCTAAAATTGATGGATTAAACGACTTACCTTAAGGAAGTTGAATCCCAATTATGTGAGCATGTTTGCTCTCCAATATATAACACAATGTAGTATATTCTCGTTCCACGAGTGTCCACAACGTTCAAAGATCTCATTTTTCACCCCGTATATGCCCGTATCGTCCCGCTGAGACCCATCACAACTCGGTACTCTCATTATTCGTCCTGAAGAGATCGCTAATAGGGTACTGGGAAACCTGTAGAAAGTCATTCCTGGGTGGGAAGATTATATATTGAGGAGCAAACATGCTCACATAATTGGGATTCAACTTCCTTAAGGTAAGTCGTTTAATCCATCAATTATATTTCGCATGTTTGCTCTCCAATATATAACACAATGTAGTTGTTCAGAGTACAATGCGATCTCTTGAAAGTGTTACCCCCATATAGGGGAATTCAAATATGGGAAAAGATTGAAAAATTTGCTTCACAAAATCCCAAATAGTTTTATTTATTCTATCAAAAAATATTTTGAAATATATATAAGTTTTATCATCAATTGATAAAGCATAATGTATAAATATGAACATAAGGCAAAACATATAACAATTAAACAATTACCACTAACTAGTACAG
Organism: Zygogramma bicolorata; assembly: GCA_032362365.1. Classification (NCBI taxonomy): domain Eukaryota; kingdom Metazoa; phylum Arthropoda; class Insecta; order Coleoptera; family Chrysomelidae; genus Zygogramma; species Zygogramma bicolorata. The sequence continues at coordinate 783,845 of JAVJAQ010003487.1, forward strand.
TAACAATGTGAAATTTCATGTTGGTAGAGATAATATTTCATTGGAGAAATTTGGTTTCACACTTCTATTGTAGAATTTGTTGAAAGTGTTTGATTTTTCTGTCCACCCAGCTGCCTTTCTGATAGTTTCAATATCTACCCCAATACGCGCTGCCGCGGATGTTGAAGCGTGTCTGGTCGAGTGCCCCTTAAAAACTGTTATGTCTATACCACTCTTCTGAAGGATAGATTTAAGCCACCTACTAATCGTTTGAGATGATGCAACATGATATGGTTTTTTGTAAGTAAGAAAAAGGAATGTATTTTCAGTAATAGTTCGAAATGGCTTTGTGATGTGCAAATAATGTAAGAGAGTGGATGCTACACAGAGTTCTGGCTTTGCTTTGAAAAAAGGAAAACTCAAGAAAGGGGGATCTCGATTCGGTGCACTGGTTTTCAAAATACTAGTAATGTAAATATCAATTTTTATGTTATCGTAAATATGTATATCTGAAACTTTTATTTTTGACAATGTTTGCACTCTCTGCGCAGAAGTTAATGCCATGAGCATACTGAGCTTAAGAGAAAGGTCAGTTAGTGTTATTTTGGACAGAGGATATAAGTTCGAAAGATATGAAAGAACTTGGCTGGGGTCCCAGGTGGAAGAATATTTTGGAAATGTCGGTTTTGTTTTGAAAACACCTTTCAGGAATCTTCTTATGAGTTCCTTATCATTTTCTGAAAAACTGAAAAGGAGAGCGAGTGCTGAGCGGTGTGTATTCAGTGTGGAGTAAGATGCTCCTTTTTTCCATTCTATTTGTAAAAATTCAAGAAATTCCTTACATGATGGTTGGAATTTATTTACTTCAGAATTATTCGTGAACTCCCACCACTTGAAAAATGATGCATTATATTGTTTTCGTGTAGTCTCACTCAGCGAAGATATAATGGTGCAAATACTTGACTCAGGAGCGTCCTTCAACAGGATAGCTCTCCGCATAATTTCCCTGCCACCAGGATAAGGTTCTTGTGCATAGGGTGTGGTTTCCTGAAAGGAGATAAGAGAAGTGATTTCGATGGCCCAAAATATAAAACATCTTACACAAGCAACCTCTGGAAGAGAGGAAACCAAGGTTGTGAGGGCCAGAATGGTATTACCATAATAACAGTAACGTTCTCCAAAATAATCTTATTCAGAACTCGAGAAATAAGAGCAAATGGTGGAAAAGCGTAACAAAAATTGTGGGACCAAGATACTGTGAATGCATCCACAGCAATTGAATTAGGATCTCTGTGCCATGAAAAGTATTGATCACACTTATTATTGGAGTTCGATGCGAACAAATCAATTTCAGGATTTCCAAATTTTTGTATTATTTTCTGATATATGTTGTTGTTCAGTGAAAATTCTGTATCTATGTTTAACGATCGCGATGCTCTATCCGCAAGAAAATTTTCTTTAGTGTTGATGTATGATGCAAAAATAATGATTTGCCGTTGTTCACACCAATTCCAAATTTCAAATGCTATATTATTCAAGTTATAATATTTAATGCCACCCATTCGGTTTATTAGGGAAATAGCAGTAGTATTATCGATTCGTAATAATATTCTACAGCTGTGTTCATTTTTAGCAAAACACTTCAACCCATAAAAAGCAGCGAGTAGTTCAAGGTAATTAATGTGCATTTTTTCTTCCTGCCTGGTCCAAAACCCGCCAGCACTTTCAGATTTTGCGACTGCCCCCCACCCTGTAGTTGAGGCATCAGTAAAAATTTCTAATTTGTATCCAGGATTTTTGAAATACTTTTTACAGTTTCCTAAATGTGATAACCACCATTCAAATTCTGGCTGTAAAGAAGGGGTTAATAACATTGCAATAGAATAGTCCCCCTGTCCCTTTTTGAGTGCTTTATATTTTTTCCTTTCGAATGTTTTAGTATGCATGAATCCATACGTGACGGCTGGGCAGATGGAAATGAGTTTACCAATTAGTTGGGAGAAATTACGTATTGCACATCTTTTTTTCGCCCTAAAATGTTTCAAAAGGTTTGTTACATTTTCTTTTTTGTCATCTGGCAAAGACATGGACAAGTCGCGTGAATTGAATATAAATCCCATAAATTTACATTCTTGTGATGGAATTAAACAACTCTTTTGAAAATTTATCATGAAACCCAATTGTTCCAGTAAGTTTTTTGCAAATACCACATTATCTGAGCAAGTTTTGAATGTTTCGCCAAGGATCAACAGATCATCAAGGTAAATGACCGAAACTATGTTATGTAATCTCAAAGTCTGAATGATTGGTTTCATTATTTTGGTGAATAAATAGGGGGCTACATTCAATCCAAAACATAAGCATCGAAATTCATATAATTGTTTATTGAAAATAAATCGCAAATATTTTCTGTGCTGGTCGGCAACTGTAATGAAAAAATAGGCATCGTGCAGATCGACTGTAGCCATATAACAATTTCTGTACAATAAATGTTGCACCACTCTATGATCTTCTAATTTAAAATGTGGTGGTGTAATGAAAGCATTCAATTTTTTGAGATTGAGAATGAATCTGAAAGAACCATCTGGTTTTTTCCTCAAGAAATAAGTGGAAATAAACTGCCCCTTTCGAAATTTACATTTTTTGATAGCTCCCTTACGTAACAACGTATTGAGTTCTTCAGAGAAAATGTGTTGTTCAGCTATCGAAAAACGTTTCTGAGGTGGGGGAAAACTTTGTTTTGGAATCGTCACAAAGGGGATTTTATACCCTTGAATGCAATTCAAAATGAAATTGCTGTCTGTTAAATTCTTCCAGGCATGATAAAAAAACTGTAGACGACCTGCAATGTTTCCTACCTGGGTACTCATTCTCGCCGTTGACGTTGCCGTTGGCGGTATAGGGTCTTGTCTCTCTGGTTCTCCCGATAGACTTTGCGTTGTTTGGTGTATTTGTCGCTGTTGTTGACTCGGAATTCGGCTGGCCTCTTCCTTTGTTTGAAGTTGCGGCGCTTTGAGTTTAAATCAAGAGTTGAATTGAGGTTGAGTGGCCTGGGCATTTTAAGTTCTTTGCTGTTCTTGTCTATTTCTTTCGCTGCCTTGCATTTCTCCTGAAAATCGACCCCGAACAAAAAAGTATCAACCGGTGTCGTTTACACAATTTTTTTGGTTCCGAAAGACAGTATCGGAGAAATGACGAAACGTCTATGGGTATTCATGGCGTGTACCGCTTGGGCTATTAACTTAGACGCATCCGCAAGTTTTTTGTTAGTTTCACTCGACTCCAGTTGAGATAATTGAGTGGTAAGAACTTCTCCAATGGCAGAAAGACTTCTGCCTAGGGTGGTTTGGATATTCTCTAGGAAGGCATCTGTCTTCTTTTGTGGTTCAGAAAGCAATGCCATCACTTCAGGATTAGTTTTTGGTGCTCGAAGAAGTTCAAAATTTGAAGGAAAATTATATTTTTCGAAGAGGTCCTTGAGTTGTTCTTTCTCCACCCCTTTAGTGAGATAGTGACTCCATCTGCTCACTAGCTCTTCATGAATTGGGGGCCCCACAGTATTTCCAGATTGGGGTTCGAGTCCCAAAACAGAAGTCAATAGTGGATCCGGAGCTGGTATTTCCGCGATGTCAGGTGCATCATGTACGTCACAATTTGTTGGTGCCTGGTCTGCCTCACTTTCCGAGGAGGAATTTGGGGAATTCCTGTCTGAAAATTGAAACTCCTGTAGATCGGTATGGATAAAAAAAATATTGGGAGTGTTGGTGGACCATTTGTGAGCCCCTCCGTATAGAGTTGATCATCATAAAATATATCAGTGACAAAATGCACATCAATATTATTTGCCAAGTCCTATAGAATTCCGCTCACAGAGAAAGGAATGCAAATGTAAAAAGCGAGCCACCAAAAAAAAACCGATAACGCAAAATGCTGGCCAACTCGCCATGACTCAGCGTTCACGGCTTGGATTTAACTTGACAAAACTCCGTGATGTGTTTCTGTATGGTCCGCAGGAACTCATAGGGCTACGCAATACTCTATGCCACATGAAGTGGCAGTTCGAATATTTACTTATATAATCGACATAAAGTACAATTAATGCGTACCCCTCAAATTTCAAGGGTTGAGTTGGGAAAATGGAATATGGTATTTTCCTTAGAGCCACGTAATACTCTGTGCCACATAGAGTCGCAGTTCGAGTATTGTCTTATATAATCGACATGAAGTACGATTAATGCGTAGCTCTAATATCCGCACCCAGAAAAAGCTGAAATGAAGTTTATATTATTGTTGAGACATACCTTCTGAATCGGAGCCTAGGGCCTCCAGTAACTTCTCAATGAGTTTATTTCTGCGAGCTGTTGTCACTGATTTCGGCATCGTTCAGCACACGTTGGAACACTTTCGCACAACAACGAATAATGAGAGTACCGAGTTGTGATGGGTCTCAGCGGGACGATACGGGCATATACGGGGTGAAAAATGAGATCTTTGAACGTTGTGGACACTCGTGGAACGAGAATATACTACATTGTGTTATATATTGGAGAGCAAACATGCGAAATATAATTAAGTTGGCCTATCGTATGTGGGACTTGTATGAACTTCCTTCATTACGAGCTACATCTTCAGACATATGGGCCATAAAAACAACCAATGCTTTGGAAACACCTCGTTTCATTATAATCGGATTTCAAAATACCACAATATCTGAAGACCGAGCAGAAGACATCACAAAATTCATAACAGCAGACATCAATAATATTCGAGTGTACTTGAATTCTTAAGTATATCCATATGAGCGTTGGAATTTGGATTTTGACAAAAAACTCGATTCGTCTGCCTACTATGCTTATGAGAACTTTCAACGTAGTTATTATGATAAAGATATGAGTGAACCTCTAATGGATATTGGACAGTTTCGAAGCAATCCACTCTTCATTATCGATTGTTCACACCAACCGAATGCCACAAAGTCCTCAACTATCGATATAAAGGTTGAGTTTGAAACTAGAAAAACCAAGTTTCCTGACAACACCAAAGTATATGCACTTATTTTGCATGATACATTTCTAACATACAATGCACTGGATGGTTCAGTTCACACCAGATATTGTCACTACATTATTGATAATATTATGTTTTGAATTGTATTGTTATCTTTCACCATGTATTTACATTCATTCATTGTATTTTCATTCAAATGATATATTTTATTTTTGCATGTTTTTTTTTGTTCATGTTAGTTAGGAATTGGGTAAATAAAACATGTGAATAATACAAATTTGTTTAATTTATTACTATGGATGATTTATTGGTACATATAAACAATCTAGAATAACTTCTTCCTCGTAGTCATCATTTTCTTGACCATCTTCGATGTCCTCACGATTTTCATCCGTCAGTTGGAAGTCCTGGATGATCCATTCTGGTAGGTATGATCGAATGCGATAAAGAAATCTCCTTAGATTCAACTCAGTCAATAGATTACAGAGTTGATGCAATTCTATAATTCCATTAAGAAATTTGTCACAAACTTCAGCACCACTCTTGTAGTTTTCGGCATCACGTAGACACAATTCGATTTGTTCTTCATCATAGCACACACCGAGGTCATAAACACTCGCATGCTCAGCATTCTCACTCAAGGCTTTCAATTCCGAAGAAAGTCTCTCGATGGATGAAGCGAGATCCTTGGCCTCGACCCAGTGTTCACTTGCGTATTGCATCCACATCTTGGAATTATTGAACTGAAATCAAATAAAAGAAAATTAGTTGTGAACTCATCATATCACGAAGGATACTTACATAAGGTTTTACCATATTGTTCCAGTGTGTTAAGTGAGTGCGTTCAACAATATGTGAAAATGTTTAAATTAATTCCATACAATTTACATCTACTCTCTAATATAAAAATACTACAAAATTAACCTACGATAAATAACTATAATTTTTATTCGATTAAATCGAATTTGACTAGAGAACGAGTTTTCATGCCAGCAAAGCTTTGTGGACTCTGACCCAAATATTCCAGTGTATATTTACCATTTGAAGAATTCATACAAGTTATATCATCATCAGTGAATTGTGTTGAAATACGTTTGGGTAGCCATGTTTTGAATAATTTGTCATTGCTCACGTCTTGTAACGTTAGTAAGATTGATTTACCAAACCGAGTGGAATGAAGTGACATATTCTTTATTACAAACACCACATTTATAGGCAAGGATGATAAGTGCCTTTGCTCCAATACTTCAACTTCTTTTGTAATCGAATCATTGATTTTCTGTAAGTCCACTTTAGAATCGGACATGATGAAAATATATATGGAAAAATATAAACAATTTCCAACAGAAAAACACACTCACCGTTCCTTCTATCTGGCACCGAACAACTCTCTACCAATTGCTGACTGCTGCAGATTCAAAGTTGGAATGATTCTGCATCATACTCATCGTTTCTTTTATAATGAAAAAGTAGCTACCCCTCCACTATCAATCTGTGCACACAATTCGTTAGTTGATCAATTATTCCCCTGGCAGACGATTTGTAGGGATCTCCCAATCCAAGCTGCAGTGCTGCTATGAACATTCGGTGACCGTTGGTGCTTTCTACAGAAATACTCTATACCTCGAGATGCATTGTATGACATCCAATCAGAGTATCGGTGAGAGTTAGAAGTGGCTCATGGGGGCGTGTCACAATCCCCATCAACACATTACAGTATGCTGCAATGATCATTCAATATTCGGAGCTTTGTGCAGATGTGCACCCTCTCCACTATGAGAGGTATTGTGTGTGTGTATCACCCCACTACCAGATCAATGCAGTGGTTGGATTTCAGAGAGCATGTGAGCATTGGTCGGTGAACATGTCTCTTGCATTCACTGTGGTGGCGTTGGTGGATTCTCCCCTCTTCCTTCCCACCACATCGATGCTGCGGTGAGAACTACTCATCACTTGTTGCTGGATCTTCGTGGCATGCAGACGTTCTGCAGTATGGACATGCTCCCTTCACTACCGTGTATGCAATCTCCCCTCAAACATTTCAGATGATGACGTCACATCTCGTCAATCGTAATTCCCACTATGCCTAAAGAGTCCTTAGACACGCCCAAAAGTGGTGGGGGAAATTTGAAAGGCGTCAAACACACCCCAAAGTGGTGGGGAACATTTGAAATAAACTAACCACACCCTGAAGTAGTGGTGGAACATCAAAAAAGCCATTAATCACGCCCTACAGTGGTGGGGGGAGGCCCCAAATCGGCTGTATATCCCTACTACCCAAAAGCCTCCCTTCAATTCAGGAGGTCACAATTCTACGGAGGAGTCATCGCAGTGGAGCACTCGAAATAAGAGAGAAGATGCATAAATCGGTGAGTGGTGGCACATTTATCAAAACCAGCAACTCCTATTGAACAAGGGTCGAAACATGTGTCGCAGCTGCTCTTTTTGAAAAAAAGTCAATAAGTAAGGTGAATAGCTGACAAATGAGAAGGTTGGCCAACATGACTCGCCACTGCTCTTATTGAACGAGGATTAATGAGAGAAGTACATTATCTGAAGTTGAAGCTAGCTGCCGAACACGAATCGCAGTTATATGTGTGCCAATATATTTCTCGAATCAGAATATTTTTCAAGACGAACAAGGACATTGAGGAAAACGACCTCGTCAGGCTGGCCGAATGTGAGAACTTTGATGGACACGTCTATTAGGTACGACTCTGCTTACATGACTCAGGGGTTGATAATATTCAGACAATGATGTAGTGAGAATCGATAGGGGACGGAATGATTAGGTGGTATTGAGATTTGGAAGAGAACGATGTTTATTATTGGTGTTTATGAAGTTATATACTGAAGAGTGGACTAAAAGTATTGTGCGGAACGTGCGTCGTTATTTCTTCCCCTTAACGCTAACAATAGAATAGGCGGATAGACGAGTATCCAACAGATCATACAAACAAGAACTAGCAGTTCCCAAATCGAATGTGATCCTCAACCTTTTTCCAATATCGCCACGGAACCAGATAAAAAAATTACCTTCAACAACATAGAAAACATTGCCATAACAAAAACACTCCACTCCAGATCAATTCGCGGAGCAATAGCAATTGAAAAACGTCATAGTCTTGAAAAACAGAATGACCCACAAAGACTTCCTTATTCTTGGGAACCATCAAACAAATCCTTCAATTGAACCTTTTCAAACCACCATATTCTCTACAAATGATCCATCGTCCGCCTCCTAGTAAGAGGTATCTACTCAACTGTTTTGTGTTCAGTGATTTGATTATTTATTGTTGTCCTATCTTCCATATCGAAAAACTTGTGAAACATTCGAAAAACTAGTAAAACATTGAAAACTTTGTTTTATTATACAATTCCGCGGATATCCTGGTTTGGCAAGAATATAAATGGTCACTTCATTCATACTCAATATCCTCAGTTGATAAGGTAGTATTATAAATATTGAAACAAGGGAGTTTTCTTGTGGAACAAAAATCCTATCTACGAATTCTGATATCATCCGAACTCCTAGTATAATGATGGTGAATAACAGCATGTGTGGTGATAAATTTCATCACAGTAAAATAGCATAACCAATATGAGAATTGGAAATTAAGGAATACACTGTTTTTGAAAAGTGTTGCAATTTGAAGTATATCCAAGCTAACGAAAGGGAAACAATTGACAGTTTATGCTCAGTTGTTTAGATGATTTTTAATAAGTGAAACATCTCCTTCCTTGTATGAGAGAATGGCCATCGAAAATTTGAAAATATCTGGAAATTGCCGAAGATTGGGTTGATTAGTTCGGTTAACGGTTCTTCAATTATATCTGATATCCCTTTGATTAGTTAACTGTTCATGAATACCACACGAAGAATTCTTCAATGATTGTGGTTGAGTGGAAGAGCAAAAACTTGTTCCCCGAATGAGATTTTTGAACTCTGCCTTTGTATTGATTGGTGTTTCCTCATATTATAATCTCCTGTATTACTGTCCAACCCGTCAATGCAATAAAAACATTATTATTATTAATACTCTTACTCTGATGCATCTGAACATTCAATCCTTGAGGAATAAGTTGGATGAAGTGAATTATTTTATATATGATTATAAGGAAGAAACTAAAAATATTGATATAATCTGCTTTTCTGAACACTGGCTGAAAGAAGAAGAAGTGGCGTTCTATCAACCAGACGGATATGAATTAGTTTCTTCATTTTCTCGTAAAACCTTTATTCATGGTGGTGTAGTAATTTTTGCTCGTAAAAATATCAATTTCAAAAAAATTCCTATTAGTGATTCAATCCCGATTGAAAAAGACATCGAATTCACAGCAGCTTGCTGCCGCGAATTGAATGTGATTGTTCTCTGTATTTATAGGAGTCCCTTGGGTAAATTTGACATTTTTTTAAATGCATTCCTAGGTGTGATGGACGACCTATATGTCAAATTCAAAAACTATAATATTATTGTTTGCGGTGACTTTAACTTAAATTTCGATGCACCTAGTAAATACTTAAGCGATTTGAAACTTGTTCTCAATACGCTTAAACTAACCATTACTATCAATGAACCAACAAGGGTAACCCAAATCACATCTACAACCATCGATAATGTGTTGGTCAAAATCGATAAACCCTTCTCAACAGCCGTTATGGACGTGGGCTTATCTGACCACCATGCACAATTCTTATACGTTGAGTATGACTCCGAAAACGACGATAAAGTGCTGAATAGGCAAATAAGATTATATAATGAGAAGAATAATGTAAATTTCACTAGGCTACTAAGCAATATGGACTGGAATCAAATATATGAAGTCACAGAGATGAATGAGGCGCTTGATTTATTTTACTGTTTATTCAATTCATGTTTTTCCACAGCATTCCCTCCAAAAACAGTAGCCCTAGCAGAAAAAAACAAATTCAAAGGATGGTTAACCACTGGCATAAAAATATCCTGCAAAAATAAGCGTTTCCTCCAAATTATGAAAAAGTATACCAATAACTTGAACATATTAAAATATATACAAACATATCAACGTATTCTAAGAAAAACCATCAATATTTCTAAACTTAATTACTACAATAGCACTATCACTGAATCAGACAACAAAAGTAAAACTACATGGAATCTAGTCAATCATTTCACTAAAAAGAAAAGTACAAAAATCGAAAACATTTGCCTAACAAAAAACAATATGCTCATTCAAGACCCTCAACAAATTTCAGAAGAATTCAAACAACATTTTTCAACTATTGCCGCACACACAAACATCGATCGAAATAGTGTAAAGAGTTGCAATGAATTCCTTAAAAATATGAACCTCAATTTTGTGAACTCGTTTTTCTTTTCACCAATAACAGAGAATGATATGAGAAATTGCATCAATGCTCAAAAACCGAAGAAGTCGACTGGTATTGACGAAATTCCAATGACGTTGATTAAAAAAAATGTCGAACTATTAATCAAGCCCCTAACTTTTCTAGTCAACAAATCTTTTTCCACCGGAACTTTCCCTGAATTATTTAAAACTTCAATTGTTGTTCCTATTTTCAAGAAAGGTAATAAACTAGATACCAATAATTATAGGGGGATTTCATTGCTTCCCAGCTTCTCAAAACTTCTAGAATGGATTGTAAATTCTCAACTATTGACGTACCTTAGGCAACACAATATCCTAACAGATTCGCAGTTCGGTTTTCGCCAAAACTTGAATACAACCGACGCAAGTTACGCTTTATTAGAATATGTAAATGAACTAATAGAATCAAATAAAAATCCACTTGGGATTTTTTGTGACTTATCTAAAGCGTTTGATTGCGTCGATCATAATATCATTCTGAACAAGATGGAGTACTATGGTATACGCGGTATCCCTAAGCGGTGGTTTGAGACATACCTCGGCGGGAGGAAGATGAGAGTTAAAATTGAACATGAAAGAAATCGATTCATAACCGACTCATATTCGGGAATGGCAGATGTAAAGGCAGGTGTCCCACAAGGGTCTATTCTTGGGCCCACCCTATTTCTCATATATATGAATGATATAGTGTGCAACTTTCCTGATGTGACCTTCACCCTTTTTGCCGATGACACTAGCATTATTATTAATGACTCAGAGATACAGACATTACTTGGTTTCTCACAAAGGACTATGAATGGTATACTGGACTGGTTCGTGGCGAATAAACTATCTCTCAACTTAAGTAAAACTCATAATATTTTATTCAATCCCTATAGAAATATTGATAATTTTCAGATAATTTTAGACAATGATACAATAAATCCATCACACTCCACCAAATTCTTAGGACTCACCATTGATAGTAACTTAAACTGGTCTGAACACATAAAACAATTAAACACGAGATTGAGCAAAGCTATATTCGCCATTCGAACTGTCAGAATGAACACAAGTAATGAAGTCGCTAAAACCGTTTACTATGCCTATTTCCATAGCCTTCTGCAATTTGGTATAGAATTTTGGGGTGCGTCTGTTGAATCAACATCTACTTTTGTTATACAAAAACGTGCGATACGAACAGTTTTCAATCTGAGTTACAGGGATTCATGCAGGGATTACTTCGCAGAACATAAAATATTCACCTTAACCACCTTATATATTTACAAACTTTCACTACTCATCCACAAAAATAGAGGTTCCCTGTTGCGCCCTACAGATATACATTCCTATCCAACGAGAGACCAATCTATAATCCTACCAAATTACCGACTCAACAGAACTCGTAGGGGACCCCTGTATTCAGGGATTAACATATATAATCAGCTTCCTCAAGTTTTGAAAGCTCTCTTCATGACGAAATTCAAAGCCGAATTAAAAAAATTATTACACCAACATGTTTTCTATAATTTGAATGAATTTTTCAATACTGATCTGTAATAGTTTCACACTGCTTCATACCGATGTCAAATGCATTGCGTTGTGGTGGGTGTATATGTGTGTGTATATATATTATTTGATCTGTTGATGTAATCATTTACATTATGTGAATTGGTTATAGCCATTTTCCCTAAGCTCTATGCGACTGAAATACATATATGTATATAATAGATATAAGGTAAATAATTATTGATCATAGCTAACTGTATGGGCATTTGCTACCTACAGAAATATTGTAAATATGTATTTTTGGGAAATAAAATTCTATCTATCTTCTATCTATCTATCTATTATTGTATTTGTCGTCTAAACAAGCCTAGTCGGGTCCGTACTCCCCACTGCTCCGACCCAGTGGGCGGACGCGCTAGTATAATTAACCAATGACCACTCCCCGCACCGCGGGGTAAGTGGTCACTGGCTCCGAGAATCGTGAGTCCTGAGCAGACGCAACGAACCGAGAATAACGGCCTTCTGCATGCGGCCGGCCAAGATCTCTGCCGCATTACGGCATGCCGGTATGATCTTGAGCTCCGAGAGTAGCGTTGATCTGGAACCACCGAGAACACCTATAATCAGAACCACTAACTTGACAGAATAGTCTGGGTGGAGCCTGCGGAGTTCGTGAAGTAAGTCCTGATACTTTGTCCGTTTTTCCTCCTCTTTTCGGACGAAATTCGTTTCGGCAGGGGCCGAAAAGTCAATAACGAATATCGTCTTACTTCGGTGGTCAAAGAGGACTATATCAGGCTTATTGGCCTGTATTTGCCTGAGGGTGGGGAATGAAAAGTTCCAAAAAATTCGACACCTTTCATTCTCCACAACGGACTCAATATCCCCTGGAGCGTAAGGCAGTACTGGTGTCCTGTCTATTTCATACGAGTGCCGAAGAAAATAGTACAGCACTCGTAAGGCCGCGTTGGCGATGGATATAGGTCGAGACCGCATAAACTGCACAAGATGACAGCAAATGCATCAAAGTCTCGGGCGCCTGTCGGCAGGCCCTGCATCTAGTATCAGGGACCTCTATACCCATCACGCGGCTCCGATAGACAAGGGTATTGAAGACACCGTCTTGGCACGCCATGATGAACCCTTCAGTCTCCGACTTCAGCTCACCTGACCTGAGGAAGGCAAATGTCAGCTTAACAGACAAGCCATGGTCCTCGATGTTCTTAAAGAAGACTCCATGCATGGGCTTGTCTGTATGCAGCTGCAGCATTTTAGCATTCTCTGCAGCTTTGATGTGAGCTTTTCTCCGTGCGGGCTCCAACTCGGTGACAGAGAGTTGGTTTACCCGCTCGGTGTCGAAGACTATACCAAGTTCATCAGCAGCGCGCCTTGCTGCCTTGAATAAAAAGGCTCCGATTCCTGCATGCTCATGGTCTCGGACCATGCAGAGAAGGGTATCCGAACTCCTGATGATTCTACAGGCTCCATCCAGAACCATTCTGTTGTGAAGACACTCCAAACTCAAAGGTCCACGGCCCCCTTGTTGTCGAAGGAGATATAACCGTGGAACGGACGATTTGGGATGCATGCTTCTGTGCATATGCATCATTTTGCGAGTCTTCACGTCAAGTTGCCGCAACTCTTCCTGAGTCCACTTGACTACTCCGAAGGAGTAGAGTAGAATCGGAATGGCAAGCATGTTGGTGGCAGAAACTTTGTTTTTGCCCGACAGCTCTGAGGACCAGATCTGCCGTAGTTTCTGCTTATACTTGCCACGGAGAGCATTTTTCACCGAGTCTACCTCTTGGGTGTGGCGTTGTTCCACACCCAAATAGGTGTATGACTCTCCGGCATTCAAATGATGTAGAATGCTTCCGTCTACGAGTTGGGCATCCTCCGCGAAATCCTCGCATCGTCCTCTTTTGAGATGAACCAGTGCACATTTGTCAATCCCGAATTCCATACCGATAGCATGCGTGAACTCCTGCACCACCCTGAGGGACTGCTGTAGGTCCCTTTCTCCAGAGGCATAGAGCTTAAGGTCATCCATATAGAAAAGATGGGTGACCTTATGCCTTCGGTTTCCAGGGGTGCCGCAGTTATATCCCCGGGTTTTCCTGAGCGCAACGGACAATGGCATTAGTGAGATGCAGAAGAGAAGAGGGCTGAGGGAATCTCCCTGAAAAACACCTCTTCTTATGATGACCGGCTCTGTTTGGATCCTGCTTTCACCTGATGTTATGGTGAAGCGGGTCCTCCAGAGCGGCATCAGTTGTTCGATGCATCTCACTATTCGATCGGGTACCGCAAGGCACTCGAGTAAGTACAACAACAACTCATGTGATGTTGTATCGAATGCCTTGCTATTATTATTATTATTATTATTATTATTATTATTATTATTATTATTATTATTATTATTATTTTATGGTACTCACAACTTCACAATGGGTAAATGGGGTCTGAAAAAATCTTCCAGAAATTCAGTAATCCTTCTTTAGGAAGTTAGGATCGCTGTTTGGTCAATATCATTTTAATCAAACGATATGGTATATCAAAAAAATAACGGCAATGATATTCAAGTCGAAATGAGCTTTTTCCATGAAATTTCATCTCCATTGTTCAAATTGACCTTTTTTTGGAACCTTCAACGTATTTTTTAGAATAGCTACCAGTTTTACAAGTATCAAAAAATGAAGAAGTTTGGTCTTGTAAGTTCCTTGAGATGTTATTTGGGCCCTTTCAATGTGATCAAGATCTGAAAACAAAACGGTCGTCAAACACAAATGCTTTTTATGTCAACTCTGAAACTTCGCTTCATAATGGTAGAATGTTTATTCCATTGATTAATCATTTTTATTTGAATCGTGTGGCTATTGGTTTCCATAAAAAACATGTCACATTTTCGACAAACTCAGGTGAAATACAAAGAAATCATCCCACACTTGAGCATAAAAGCAAATATACAAAAAAGGAAAATATCAAGCAAATTCTGAATTTATTTTATTGGGAATCACATTTTGGATCCAGTCTGATAATAAAAAGATCAATAATCTTCGAGGGCTGACACAGAATGCCTTCAACGAATCCTGTCCGGTCATTATTGTGTCATAAGAATATCCAAGATTATAATTCGAATAAGAAATAACAACCAAACCTGTTCCGTTGCAATTGCCTGAATTGACTTTTATTGAATCAGGTTAACCATGACACTTATTTGAATGTAAAACAAAATCAGAAATGCACCAGAAACTTTATTACATTCGCTGAGAGTGTCTTAGCATTGAATATGCATCTACCACATGGCATTCCATGTTCGAGTTTGGAGGCCGCGAAAGCATTTTGTCGGTAATATATCTTTTGTAATTTCTTACAGCTTCATTTTGAAATGAGGAATACTTGGATCCAAAAAAAATCATAATCTTCAAAAAATTCAAGCGCTGTGTAGTAGTTCATGTCAAATCCAGAGCTTGCTTTTTTTGGAACACAGTTTCAAAAAGTATGTCTCATGAATTTTATTCTCACAATCAAACTCGTTCAAGTGGTAATGGGTTGACTATGGAAAGATGGTTTTGATTACATTTTTTTGCAATGCATGCCGATTACTATCCATTTCAACCTCAACTACTTTCCGTTCCGAGGCCAGACTGTAAAAAATTGTTCCAAAAATATTTCACTGCCACCGTATTTTCGAAATTATTTGGAATCAGTTACCCCTGAAGCAAATAACTTCAATCAGGATATTCCATGCATAAAAATCGACAAGAAGTTTTAATAACTTCACGGAATATTTCACTATGATTTCACTTATAATATCACGAGATCTTAAATTATTCCCGGGAATTTTCTAGAGGGTACGAATACTTTGAAAATTATAACATAATAATTTCTTTAAAATATTCAAGCCCGGAAGAAAATTCCCGGAAACAATTAAAGCTTTCGTTATATTAGGTGAGAAAATTTCACACAAAATATTTATCCAACCTGACATTTCAAATTGATTTCTCTGATTGTCAAGTCGATCGGGGTATTTTAGTTTTTGCCATATGTTGATTTGTTATTTTTATTTAAGCGGTTCTGTCAGAAAGCTTGATAATCACTAATATCTACCATATTTAGTTGAATAAAAAAAAAAGCAACTTCAGTTACACCAAAAGCTTGAACTCAGATGGGTACTAGTTCAGTCTATCGCCCTTTCATGATTATAGGTCACTGGAGTTGGTAGAAATGTATTTTGCATTATTATCATCATTATTTGAGGCTTGTAGATCATACGTTTATTTTTTGAACTGTCAAAAAATTTCCACCTAAATATTGTGGCGCCAAGAAAAATTTCTGAGAATGTTTTTGATTGCCATGGTAACTAATCGAAACAAAGGCATCTAATTGGTTGAAAAGTAGAGGTGTGAAATTTTAGTAAAGTAAAGTAAATTTCATTTTCATTTAAATATTGGTTTCTTCGACGTTGGAACCTAGTGAACAATTTCCAAAGCACCCCTATCTAGTGAAAATGTCATGAGGATCTAGATTCAATTTGAAATATGAAGGGTGAAAATAATGAATTCAATTTCCCAAACACAGCAAGTGGGTATCTCAACGGTATTGGGACTTGGAGAGTGATTGGAACTGTCGTACTAAGGCTGTTGTGCATAATGGAATATTTCTCGGTAGTATGTATACCTTTCAATACATGGATATCCTTTGCTAATTTATTCATCCAAGATTTTGATGACTTCAAAGCTATGCTGTGGTTCACTGTACATTATGAAGGAAGGAAATCATTCAAGATCTGGAGTTTTTAAAACAGGCACTCTGAGATCTTCAACACCCTCGTGTACTTCCATCATTTTCCTCAACCCCATTGAGTGAAAATTAACAGAAAGATATACTGGAAGTTTTCGGTCATAGATCAATTTTTCTTTTGTGTCTGAAACCATGTCGAGTATCAATTCCCCCGTAGTATTCTTCGATCTAGTGACTGGGCTAGAGAACTAACTGCCGATTCGGGTGGTGTCTGGAGTGTTCGGAAGTTATATTTCGGGACTCGTAAGTGTACATGGGTGATGTGAGAGAAACAATATTTGCTCAGAATTATTCTACAGTCCTAGCTGCAATATCATTAATGTTTACATCAATTTATTTTTTTCTGTAGGTAATTGAGGGACTTTGTTACTCAATTTTCGATAATATCAAAACAGGCCAAGGTTACAGAAAATTTTAGAAGATAAAGGGAAACAATTCCTTCACCGTTTTGTTTGTTTCGGTAATGTTATACGAATCGAAAGATACCTACGTATTCAAACGTTCATTAATTCTCCACCTTGGTAGTTATTTGTCCTACTTTTAATTATACCAGTATGATGTTTGAAGGCTCATTAAATTTTATCGTGAAAAAAACTGAAGTTTCCAAATAACAAAACTGAAATAATTTTTCGTTGATGAATATATAATAGCTATTGACCGGACGCTCTTTGCACAGTTGTAGGGAAAACAGCTCGACTGATTTCATTGAAATTGACCCTGGAATTCAAGCGGTCATCTGTGAATACTCACCACATTTCATAAGTTATCTGAATGCGATTGTTATTAGGTGGTGAGCAAACAATGTTGCGGTTGATTCTTGGAACAGTACTGTTTTTTGCTGAGTGGTCGAGTGCTGTTTTTTTCAATGAAAATGATAATACTAATAATGTATGTGATAGCTTACAAGACTATGCTACAATTACCACCAATAAGAATTGTCGTTTCGATCCAGATGTACAATCGTCACCGGTAAGTGACATTTTCATAAACTTATGGAGAATCGGATTTTTTCAATTATTTTGGAATAGAAGAGTATACTCCATTTCATGACACTTCATTCAACAGGAATCCTGAAGCTGGACTAAGAGTCAGTTTTCCAATATACAACTTATCTGTTAGCTAGGTCCTCAAAATCAAATCGAATGTGTATGTCAGGCACTCTTGTAGGTTCAGCTTGGATGAGCTTCCTAAGTAAAGATAGTTAATGTTTATTATCAAACCTTATTATTCAAACAGCGTATATAACAAGAAAATGATGTTAGAAGAGGTTACGGATGGAGCAACTATAGCTTTACTTGCATCCTCTTTCAGAACTAACTTTCTTGAAATGAATGATTGGGATCTGGAAATGTCTAGAAATATGAAAAGAAGGTATATGATAGCTTGAATTGAATCTGTGAATTCACGTGAATTCTGATTGATAGATGATTATGTATTAGTTGATCATAATACACAGTATTTTTTTATAAACAGATTCACTCGAAAGGGAAGGCCTGTCATTTTCAAAGAACACTGCGTTTATCGAGGGACAGGAGATACCAATTAACATTCACTTTGACTATGACCTGTCCAAGCCAGGAATCTTACGTTGAGAAGTTAGCCCTATCTCGACTTCAAGTGGCAACTCGTAGGGTGACGACACCTGGTTGACAATGAAATTCTTACGCGAACTACTCAATCACTTATTTTCGGCAGAAGGCAGATTCAACCTATTTGACAGAAGGCACGTTGAATGCAAGTTCATTTTAATCAGTAATCAAATAATGGACCTGTAAAAATAATTACTAAGCACACAGATGAAACAAAAGTGGAGTTTACTCATATTGTTGAGAGGTTTTTCTTTTGATACAAAGGAAGATTTAGTTTTTTTCGAGATGAGGTTGAGTACTTTCTGCTTTCATGTGATCATGAGGTTATTCTCGTAGTTCAGAAAATGTAGTGTTGGTCAGATTTAAACTTGAAATTGACAAAAAAATAATGAAGGTACGAATGTTGATCTGTTGTAATTCGTGTTTACCGTGAACAACAATCGCCATCTTTTGGATGAACGAAGACTCAAACTCCTAGCATACGACATGTGGAGATCTGACTACTTGTATAACGTACTGCAGAGCTGTCAAAATCGACTCATCGCAACAGAGGATCGTCTTGGGTCTACGCACAGAGAAGACTGCAACCTTGACAGAAATTATAGCATCATTTGCAATTGATTCAAATTTTGGTTTCATGAGGAACACACGGTTCAAAACGTATTATTCCCGCAAGTCCGCCCGATAATCCTCATATCACATCAAAGTACGACACAAAGATATAAGTACACCTCTTTGGTTGAAGAACAAAGCCGCACGCAAGAAGAAGAGGTGAAATGGTGCATCGGGCTAGAATTGTGACATTCTTGCCGTTTCCATTCTTGTCAATTCCTTCCTATTCTTCATTGTCCAATACTAAAAACGTCTTGTACTCTCAGCTTTGGAGTATCTCTGTAGGGTCTCGCAAATCCATCAAGAGTTCAGATCTCACATCAGAGTTGTAGAGAATGCTGAAATACTGTAGCCCTATGGTCAGGAGAGTGGAGAGTACTCAGATGCAAACCTTGCCAACAGGAAACCATAACTATTTTTATATTTTTTTCTCAGAGAGAGAGAGAGGGTAAGAAAGAGGGACAGCTACAGACTGATGATTTGACACGCATCCTAAAAAGTGTGAATTCAATCACCAAGCTAATCATGCCGTCATGCCGCAGAAAAATCAATTTAAAAAAAAATCCCAGAAGAGAATGCCCGTCATTTTCTGTGATTGAAGTCAATGAATCCAATATTTCCGTTACTTTATAGTGGAGGGTAACACTTACATAATAAACAACATAAAGAGCTGGGTGGTGGAATAATGCTGGTATTTCTGCTTGTGATTATATACCTTTGTTGTAATATTAACACTCCTACCTGTCCACAAATGTATGATTATGTATCTCAGGCATACAAACATGTATCTAAAGTGGATATTCATTGTTGATTTCATTTTTGACGTATGAATAAGTATTGAGTAGATCATCATAAATATGAATAAACTTGCTTGAATGTGGTTGACAATGTTTCTTGCTGAGTGGTAGTGGTTCGGACTCCCATTGTCTATATAATCAATACTATTGAAACCTGTTGCAGAGAGAAAACTTGAATGGAAATGAAATTAGAAAAAGCAATTGAATCCGAACGAAAAGGTTGAAATGAATTCAGAAACTCTTTTCAGAGAGCAATCAGTCTAACACCAAACTGATATTTTAGCACTCGGCGCGCATTTCGTCAACAAGGTTAGCATCTTCAGGAGAGGAAATTGATACTGAATCTGAAGACTACGGTAGGTTGTATTTATACCTAGAGTTCATTGATTGATTGATATGAACTTCGTATGTTATTACTGTATATTCTGATTGATATCTCAACTATAGTTTGAAAAGCAGACTGAAAGAGATAGGTTTCTCATCGTTCAATTGAAATATATTCGATCAAAAAATCTATTTCTACCTTTTTATCTGGATTTCTCATCAGTATTTAATCCAATCAAATTAACTGTTCAAGAGCCCAAAATGACGATTTTCGCCTACCCGAAAAGTAGCTGTGGATTCCGGCAGACACATGTGTCCTTATTATCCCCTAGAGTTTACGCCAGATTCTGTCTGTGCGTTTAGCAACAATTAGCGGTTGAATGCCGTAAATCATATTTTTTTTTTGTTTTTTGCTTATATAATAAGACAAATTGGTCGGATAAAAAAAAATGAATTGAAAGTTGTAGATAATTGAAAAATCTATCGATTAGCGTTGGCCCGATGTCGATATTCTGATTTGTTGCTTATATTGCGCTCGGAATCCAAAAAAGGCGTTTTTTCCATTACTCTATTGAAAAATGTTGAAATGCATTTGGGGGTTGCAACTGTGAATTTGGAAAGCTTTCAACTAGTAGAAACCACAGTTTCAATTTGGTTGAAAAACAATTGATAGGTTAGCAATAATTTTATTTGTTACTGAAAAAAGTGTCCCACTAGATTGTTATTTCTTGCCCTACTAGTGCATCGAGATATGATTGAATATCACTATGGCTTGACGTTGATTGTTTTCGGAAATCCCTCGAATAACAAATGATTCAATTTTTACACTGCAAATTTAGTGAATAAATATATTTTTTGGTTGATAACGACGTGACATAGGGAGTGAATGTTGACTTGTAATAGAATAGTTTCGTAGTTTCGTAGGATTAAATAAGTATAAATGTATACTGATTCTAATAAACGAATGTATTTTACATTTGTGAATGGTTTGCAGCTTGTTTACTCAACCGAAAAGCTTTAACCTGAGGATATGTAGAGACAAATTACTTGTCGATGCACAAAAAGGTGCAAGAGAGCTACGTGAGGTTGTATAAAAACATGGAGTCTTTGTTATAGTTACCGTGGTGAAACATGCACGAACGTTGAAAAAAAAATGTTGAAAACTCAGATATTGATCAAGAATTTTCGGACGAGCATAAAATCTTTATAGGTGAATCAAATGTTCCAGTACAAAGCTACAGTTTGATTGATTATGGCGAATGTGTGCTCGACAGTGAAAATGATGAGGATGAGAGCGATGCGTGCGAAATTGAATATACTATCGCAAATAAGCGACCAAAATTGTAATGAGAGTACACAAATGCTTTCAATGTATGTATAATAAGGACATGTGAATATTTACGAATGTGAAATAATTTTTTTTATTAGAATCAATATACATTTCTACTTATCCAATCCTTCTACGAAACAGTCCTATTTCAAGTCAACATTCACTTCCAATGTCACGATATTATTAACTTTCCAAAAAATATATTTATTCCCTAACACTAAATTTGCAACGTTAAAATTGAATTATTTGTGATTTGAGGAATTTCCGAAAACAATCCGGGCAAGCCACAGTGATATTCGATCATATCTCGATGCACTAGTACAAATCAAAAAGAAATAAATAAAATCCGTCCAGTAGTTCCCGAGATTACATAGCGCGATGTCATTTTGGGCTCTGATCAGTTTATTTCACGCAAACGGCAAGTCGAACGGTCCCAGAAGAACCTCCAATGCTACCATCAATAAATATGATAAATAATTGTGGAAAACAAATTCTGCTGGTTTCTATGGATAATATGACTCTTGCTCTGTACAGTCGTCAAGGTCTCGTTGCTTTATATAAATAAACAAAGGAAAAGGGAATTAAATAAATAAAAAGTGTTATCTCGGCTCCTAATTTTCAAAAATCGATTTTCCAAAAATGATAGTTTGTAGTTCAACTCTTTGACTATCCAAAACTGTTTCGTTCATTACTCTACGATTATCCGTAGGGCAAGAAATAACAATCTAGTGGGACACTTTTTTTAGTAACAATTCAGATTGTTGCTTATCTATCAATTGTTTTTCAACCAAATTGAAACTGTGGTTTCTACTAGTTGAAAGCTTCCCGAATTCACAGTTGCAACCCCCAAATGCATTTCAACATTTTTTAATAGAATAATGGAAAAAACGCCTTTTTTAAAATTCCGAGCGCAGTAGTTACGCAACAAATCAGAATATTGACATCGGGCCAACGCTCATCGATAGATTTTTTAATTATCTACAACCTTTGATTCAACTTTTTTTTGATACGACCAATAGTTTTCATTATATAAGCAAAAAAAAATTACGATTTCAGGCATTCAACCGCTAATTGTTGCTAAACGCACGGACAGAATCTGGCGCAAACTTCAGGGGATAATAAGGACACCTGTGTCTGCCGGAATCCACAGCTACTTTTCGGGTAGGCGAAAATTTTATGAAAAAAGTTTATTTGATTGGACTAATTCTCTTCGCAACATGCTCTAAATGAGTGTGAATGGAAGTCTGAACCAATACCACTTATACACATGAAAATGAATTCCAAAATAGAGACTCATTCTTGATGTTGTATAGATATCGAGCCTGATCGGTTTCACAGCATGTTTTGCCACTGCTACCGAATGTGAATTTTTG
This sequence comes from Zygogramma bicolorata, assembly GCA_032362365.1. Taxonomy (NCBI): domain Eukaryota; kingdom Metazoa; phylum Arthropoda; class Insecta; order Coleoptera; family Chrysomelidae; genus Zygogramma; species Zygogramma bicolorata. Next base: position 806,517 of record JAVJAQ010003487.1, read on the forward strand.
ATGTACTTGGGGGGAAAAATTCTTGAACTTCGTTGAAAAAAACGTTATTAATCACAAATTTCTCATCCATTTTTCACTCATTTTCTTCCAATACTGAGAACATATGGAAAATGCTTCATACATATTCAGAATCGTTGGAATGACCACACTCAAAGAGTTCAATTAACAGATTGATATCGCAAGGAGGTATGGTTACCCTCTAGAGAAGCATAAAGTTACTTCCGAAGGTTACATTCTCACTATATTCAGAATACCTGCCAAAAATTCTCGACCGTATTCCAGAAGAGAATCAGTTCTATTGCAGCATGGCATCGGTGGAACAGCAATATTTTGGATGCTCCAAGGTCAAAACTCATTAGGTAAGTAGATATTCTGAAATTTAGAAAAAATGCAATGTTTTTTTCGTATATACCTGGGTAATTTGTGATACTACAACCAAATATTTTTCACCATCTCTCTCAAGTGTGTATATTGTATTCATACCTTAGGTCGTATTGTGGATCCGGAGAAAATATGAATATTATTATTGGCAAGCATGTAATGCACTCTTTCATTCAAAAACATCCACAGTTTTATTGTATCAGTATCCAGAATGAAAAATCTGAACTTTTTCATTTCCCAACAACGTACCATTTGACAGTATACTTGGGCAGTGTTCCGGTTCTGAATATTGTTACTATTAAGGGTTCCGTTGTACTGGTTACAACGGTGACCACCTCAAATGTGGTTGGTAACTGGACATGTTTCCTGAAAAGTTTGTTGTTTTCTTATCTCTCATCAGAGTAAATGATAAGAAATTTTTGGTGAATAGAGTAACCTTGACAAGTCTGGGTTAATAGTGTTTCATGTCGATTTTTGTTTATTCGTTGAGGAGATATGAATATCCTACAAATCCAATTGGTAATTTTATCCCTTCGATGAAATTTTTGAAAATGAATTTGCCAATTAGAACGACTCCTTTTATTTTGAATTTATACTCTACAGCAATAGTGTTGCCACAACGTCACAAACAACTGACAACGGTTTCGAATATTACAAAATTTTCAGATGTACCGCTTAATCGGAGCAGTTACCACTAAGCCATATTGAATTAACAGTCTGTTCAACTAGACAGGGAAACGGAACACGGCCTTGATTTTTTCATTCCTTTCAGCTTTCGTATTATCAAGAAATGGATATGACGTGTGGCTTCCAACAATCAGAGGCGGTACTTACTCGGATCAACATGAGAAGCTTACTGTGTCTGATCCAGAATACTGGAATTTCAGGTACGACCAACTATTTGACTTCCACTCTTCTAAGGTTTTAACTGCGGAAAAATTCTTAGTTGGCTGAATTTTTGTACACACCTTCATTTCGGCGTTGTGATGTAAATGTAAAAAATCGACATTGACATCGTGCCGGCTTAAAAAGTTATAAAGGTCAAAGGGTCCCGAAAATCCGTTTTTTTCGAATATTTCGCGACCTCTTACTTGAAGGTCAATGAAGTTATGAAAATTGTTCGACGTGAAATTATATTCGAAAAAAACCTCCTTCATTTTCCTGCAAATTGAACCGCCTTCGGGGAAGAGTACTCAGAATGCGACTAGAATGCACTCACGGTATTGTATACCATACACCAAGGCGTGAAATCTTATTGCTATTTATTCATGTTTTCAAGTGTCATCAAGTTTCATCTAATACCTGAGCGTTTTATGAAAAATATACTTGGATTGTAGAAGTTTTGAAACTTAGTAGAAGTTGGTATTGCTACAAGACAAACACGTGATGGGGCTGAAGTTTTAATAATTGAAACAGCGAATGAAAAATCAGTAAATAAATCTACGATTATCGTTGGCGAAGGCGTAGATCTGTTTATGTCTAATAGCACGCTCACAGATACCTGATCCATCTACATCACAAAAAAAAACAGGAAACAATGTTGGAATAATAATATACTCGATAGCCTCAAGAAGTATTCAAAAGAAGAAATATTCTCTTTCTTCAGGATCTGATTCAACTCCAGCACTATTTGTGAAAGAAAACTCAAAGTCATGAAGAATTTCAGAAAGAGAACCGCTTTCAAAAATTCTGCATGGAGGTAAATACAAAAATTCAGCTCACTACGATTTTTTAAAACACCTGAAATGATTGGGCTATATTATAGAGTTGGTATCAGAAATTTTCGAATTAGTAAAATGATACGACCAAAATTTCAAAATGTTTCAATTCACCGATTCATCATGCATATTCGATTCCAGAGAAAATCTCTTGAATTCGCCTAAATCAAACGTGGAGTTCATAGGTGTGCCCACAAGTTCTTTTTCAGTTGTTGTGGAGATTTCACTACTAGGTAATAAAAAGATTACGAATTGCTGACAAATTTGTTTTAGTGACTAAGTTCATGTCAGGCAGGCGGGAAGATGTACTTTACTTACGTGTCCTATAGGGACAATGATTGAACATCAGAGGGCTTAACCCTTGAATTGGTAAACCTATACGGTCCTCAGACAGTTCCAACTATCAATTGAAGTTCACGATGTTGCTGATGCTGAACGATCTCTGATATTCAGTTCGAGCATTGTTTGGTATCTGAGGTCGAAGTTGTTTGCCTTCGGTTGAGTAATGATCAGACTCAAACTCGATAACGGATTGATTAACTCTGATCATTGAATTTGATAACAAATAATCTAAAGTGTTTCTATGGACGGATATCTTTGTTGCCACGGAGATATTCGTCCCCTGTTGAAAGTTCTACATCTCTTGGTTGAAGACATACTATTTTGAATGTTGATTACTTATGACAGAACCATAAACTGTATAGAGTCCATCAAACATACCAAACCCACAAAAGATTTTCTCCTTGAATGACACATTTTATTTTCTTCTGAAATATCGAAAATGGAAATACCTGGAATGTCAAACTTGGAACTGGCCATTGTTACTGCCTAGAGAAGAGAAATATCTACTTTTGATGCCTGCATAGTAATAGTGGAAGAAGAATCAAGTCATAGTTGCAATGATGCTTGTCGATATCATGATTGTATAGGGAATTTCCATCCAACAAATTTTCCATGTATTCACGCATTTGCCCAATTGGAATGTTCATGTTCATTTCCGAAAACCATCAATTGAGGCAATCCATTAGAAATGGGAAATTGGTAATTCCAGCCGTTGTTGCTTTCTTGGTATTCCTCAGTTATATTTCAGAGTATTTACCAGATGCTTAGGAATATACTTCTGTTCCATACATGTTTTGTTTCCTTTAGATTCTCTAGAGGGGAGTTCATAATGAATCTTCGTTGTCTTCATAAGTGGATGTTTTCTGGAAGAAACGATATACAAGAAAATTTTTCAACTAAATATTTACTGCAGTAATGTTCAGAGAACCACAACCAATGTTTTGAATACAATTTCTCCTTCAGGTAAACGAAATCTTCTCGAAGAAGCTATTGTAAAGCGAAACACAATGTGAGAAAAACATTACTATATAGTTATTTCAAATGAATCCTCAATAATGTATCGAACATTTCAATGTTTCGCAAGTTTTTCGGGCTTGAGGACCGTGTACTGGAATTTGAATTTGAAAAAATCAACACCGGCCGTGAAAGCCTACATTATTTCATTTCAATTTTCGATTGATCAAGAAATTTTTCGGCTTCAAAAACAGATGCGAACCCAGTATAGAATTTGAATTTCATTGTTCTCATTCAAGTCAAGTTTCATATCACTCATTCATGTTTCAGTGGAACTCATTTGAATTACTGTATCTGTATAACATTTTTTTTTTCAGTTTTCATGAGATGGCCCTACATGACCTCCCGCGAATAACCGAATACATATCGAATATCACGAGATATAAATCGAAAATCATCTACATAGGACATTCAATGGGGACAACCATTTCCTATATCTACTCAAACGCGATGAATGAGCATGCTAAACAACACCTGGACGGATTAATTTCGTTGTCCCCGGTTATATATACCAAAAATATGAGGGGTGTGACACCACTCATTACACCGTTTGCAGGAGCTATAGAGGTGAATATACAAATTATGGGTCGATTGAGTGGATACAAGAATCTCGCAAGGAGAAAATTAATATCTTTCAGTTATAACAGCGGTTATTCTATCAATTTTCCCCTTCAATATATCGAAGATATATTATAATGATTTTCTGCAGTAACATTTTTCACCTGATAGATGTGATCTTCATTCAGTTATGCACCTTTTATCTATTTACGAATCACGTATACGTTGAGTAGATCATGAATGTGGTGGAATAATGTAATACATTCCACGCTTCAATTATTCGACAAAAAGCTTACAGAATAAGAGAAATTACTGAAAAATGTTTAGATTACCGGATGTCAAGTTGCATGAGGGTAACAGTTGATATTTCCAATTGGAAATTTATATATTGAATTTATAATCAAAGTTTTTATTGAGGTTAAATAAATCCATATACAACGATATCATAAATGATGTACGCGAACGGACAGAATTCGATTCTTTTTCGAAAAAAGGACTTGTTCAGAGGTAATGAAACGAAGAATCAATTTTTTCTTTCTACCACCAAAACTTATGTGGGAAGCACGAATGATTATTCATGTTTTCAACTCTCAATACAGTTAATCTGGAACTATTATCATTCTGAATATGTAAACTACAATGACAAACACCAATATGAAGTCCATTGAGGTTGGAATGACATGAAAATTGAAATTGACATTGTGCTGCAGACCGACGAAGTTTTGTGCTATAACTGAATAGTACATATGCGAAATCAAGACAAGAGTTCAAGAGGAATTCCGCAATAGATCTGAAAATATCAGTCTAATGAGAACCTTCGAAATTTAGGGGATCGAGTACCAAAAGCCATCTTGATACCCAAAAAGAGAACCAGGACACGATGCAGGAACCGCTGAAAATTTTCAGAATGCTCTATGATGTGATAATGGATCTATCCATCCTAAACCGGGGGATTGCAAATATCCATCTTGTCAAAGTGAAACCAATGCCAAATTGCTAGATTGAAAATAGTCCATTGAAAAGTTACATTAGAGGTTGCGTTTATCACAGACACAATTTTATTTGTTTGCCATGTGGGGTGAGAGGTGAGGGTAGCTCAAATCCGAGTTTACCGTTGCACTGCGGTTGACATATTGAGAAAAGGGTACAAATGTTTTTCGCGCTCTATCTGCCAAACCATCCAACCTACAGAAGATTCGTGGGGACATAAATATGTATCCTGAGGAGTATTCAAGAATACGGCCAATTTTGGAGCTCTGCAAAACTCTGATGAATGAAAAAAAAAATTATAGTGGAAATTATTCGTTGAAACTCGTAGAGAAAAAATAATTGCGACGAAAAGAGAATTTGTTTCAAAATTTTCAACTATTTTTGTTCATAACTTCTTTATTACAGATTTATCGATGAAAAATAATGAAGCTGAAGTTGTAGAAAGTTTAATTTTTAACGAAAGATGTCCCGGTGAATTTCCTTTAGGATGAATTGTTTGGCAGATGAAGCGCGAAAATCATTAACATACCCCACGAACAAAACCATAAAATTCAGTCTTCTGAGCAATGCACGCTTATAACTACGAAATATAACATTTCAATGACACAAAATAGTCATCTAATCGTCTCCATTGGGATTGATGCTGATAATTCCTGAAACTGATTGCCCATCCCGTTAAATAAGACTCGACATAATGTGTCCCAACAAGCATCCGAAAGAAATTCTTCAGTGTACAATTTCGCCCTGACATCTATCTGCCACATGTAATTTGGAACATTCTGTGGTATTTGCCAGAAGAGTCGTTCTATTCTTATATTGTTCAAACCACTGATATTGTAGAGTGATATGAAGAAAATAGTCGATTTTTCAATTCTAGAAATCATCAAAAGTTTTTCTTGTGGCTTTATACGATTTTTGTTATTCAGTTATTACCATTTTCATTACATATCAACAACTGTAAAATATGGGGACAATATGAATCGACTATTCTAGCACTAAGCCCAGAAATGAGACCCAATGAGCTGTTTGATGGCAGCCCGAAAACTTGAGATTTATCAACACTGGCTTGACAGCCTACATTCTTTCATATTCAAGTAGATTTCTCATCACATTTTTGCAGTGGCAATTAATGCCTGTGCAGTTCATGCCCTATGCCTATGGATGGAGAAGAAATTATCTTGATGTCTGTTGACGTCAAGAGTTGCTCTAATCTGATACCATTATTATTTTTTATACACTGGATGTAATCGACTTCAATGCAGAGAACCCGCCATCAATTTTCACAGAGAGAAGTGATCCTTTGTTCGCAATACCCTGTTATGTGAATATTCATTCCTTAACTTTTCATCACATATTCAGGCAAAACCATATAATGCTCGAATCGAAATCTAATTCAAGTAAACCTCCTTCGTATGAAAATGATGTGAATCGTATTCCTTCTCATTTCTTTGCCGGAATCAAGGATTTTCTAGCAACTAAAGAGGTGAGATGAACGAATGATTTCTCAACTATATTGTTTGTAAGTATATTTCCCTTCTATGACTCCATGTGATATGGAACAAAGGAGAATAGAAATTAATTTGACTATAATAATATAATGATAGGTATATAGTTTATTGAAAAAGGTACAGTTTGTATGAAATTCAATACGGTTTCAGAATATAGTTTCAATAAACCGCAAAAACTCACTAAGGCAGATTGCCTGTGCGTGAGTTGTTAATATTTACTCAATTAACAGCTCAGTCTTACTAATTCTATTTGTATTCCAATGTATGGATGAAACGTAGTTATAAATGTATGAATACGACTGTAAATTAAATAAAATGCACAAATAAAACATCAGATAAATAAAATACATATATTGACAAAGTGTGAACCGAGAACAAAAACGTTAATCAAAAAGCCTTTTCAGATTATTTCTAAATCAAATGTTCCAAATATCTCCACACTTTAAACATATGGGTGAGAAAACGGCACTAATCATGTCAACCGCGATTGAACTATCAATGGTAATACGGGTTTATGGGATTTCAGAAAAAAAATAGAGAAGAGGACGCTGATATGTTTATGATATTCCAAAACAGATGAGCGAGTTCATAAGCGAAGCAACACCAAATATGGAACATCCGACTCGAAATCCAGAATTATCCAGCAGCTCCAATGTAGGATCTTGAACCTCATCTTTTAACAATCTATGGGTTGAATAGAATTGCCACTGTTAAAATTCGCTTTTTCAGCGTTGGGGTAACTAGTTGTGCTAACAAAGATCTCTATTGATGGAAAAAACAATTAGGTCGTCCAACTCCGTTCCATGGTTGAATTCATCAGTTTACTGGTTACCGAGCATTCGTTCATCACATTCTTTAGAAAATCCGTATTGAATGTCAGCATTCATAATATCACGTCAATCAATTTTTCAGCTGATCTACGAATCCTCTCCATGTTCAAACTCATGCCAGCTGGGAATTAACGAAGCCTTACCATTGAACATGCGAATCTCGAATATATCCATCGATCATATAAATATGTCCATACTATTAAATTTGAATCATGAATGTGTTTGTTAGCTAATTAGTTTCATAAATCATATCTTTTTCGTCATGTTCACCAATGTAATTTTCTATCTCATTCGTCATTTATTTCATAAATTACTTTTGTATAGCCCACGTTGGGATGGGCATGAGCACTACAACACAAGCATCTCATATGCTTGGGTAAGCTCTGCCCCTCCAAACTGGGAATCTAATAGCAATGATCACAAATGTACTGGATTTAAATCTGAATAAATCTGAAATAAAGCTGAAAAATGAATAAATAAATAAATATTCGTATCATATGCTTGCAATGGTGATATATACATCAGTTTCAATCCCCCATTTGTCAATAACTGAAAATTGATATATTGAAAAAACGTGTCAGGAATTGGAAATATTTGAAAATCAATCACCAATCAGTAAGACATATGTCGATACGTACTGATTTCCTTACAATTTTCTTTCAGAAATTACTGGAAGCTGTTGGCATATATGCCATAGGTTATCAGCCAATATTTATTCAGATTGTGAGCAAACTCTGTGGCACATACCCAGGAATATTACTGTGTGAATTGTCGCTGGTATTGGCAAATGGACTCTCATTGAAGGAGACTCGTCCGGTAATGTATAAGTTACCTTTCTGAAAAATAATTATTGGGAGTTATATTACTGATTTTTTTCCTAATGAATGTTTCGATATATGGTCATGAAAAGATTAGATGAAGACTATTACCGTCGTTATTGAAGTCTCTTGAAAATCTACGAAAAAAAATAGCATAAGTCCCGAAAAAGGAATTTTTGCACCGACCGGGATTTGAACCCGAGCAAATCAGTAGCAAGGGGAGTTAATCTTATAGAATAGGGCGTCTAACCCGCTCGGACTCCAACCGACAGAATTGAAATAATAACATAAATTTCACTTTCGAACACATTGGTGAATGCAGCAATAATCATTTGTTGATCATTGGTATTCAATATACGAATGATACGATTGAAAATGACCAAGGGTATATTCATGGTAAAATCAAACTATTTTTACTTATATCGAAATATGTGATATCCAATTCAGAGAAACAAACCATAGGCCAGATCTCCAAGGAGTTTATATTGGTTAATATTGAAAATGTTGAAATATTTATTCAATTGTTTTGTGTTTTGGTCGAGTTATTGATACACAAACTAAATAACTGTGATTTTGAACAACAACTATTTACTTGTTGCAGTAGGTGTAATGATAACTTCATCTGTTCTCATGAGGCTGTTCAAAAGAAATTAATATCATTATCCTCATCATAACCTGAACATTATACCCACTAGTCCTCGATAAATATGCTCATTCAATTACGATTCAAACCCATTTTGTTCAACTGAGAAATCATAATTTCTTTAATAATTTTAAATTTTCAGGATCTTCTTCCAGTCTTCTTCAATAATTTCCCAAGAGGCACATCATTGAAAACACTGAATCATTTCGCACAGTGCATACGTACAGGAACATTACAAATGTATGACTACGGAAGCAAAAACATTCTGAAATATAATTCAAGTAAACCTCCTTCGTATGAAAATGATGCGAATCGTATACCTTTCCATTTATTTGTCGGAATCAAGGATTTTCTAGCAACTAAAGAGGTGAGATTGAACGAATGATTTCTCAATAGAACTAGATTGTTTGTGAAAATATTTCTCTTCGATGACTCCATGTGATATGGAACAGAGGAGAATAGAATTCATTTGACTACGTACATACATGAATATTATTATTATTGTGGACAATGACATCATTATTTAATCTATTTATTCTTTCAGAGACTCATTTGAAAAATAAAATTCAAAGACACACACAAATATACAATTCATACGTTTGTCTACCGAGTAGAAATTTTGTAAAATCAATTAATTATTCATCTTCGATTTGAATTTTCACATTCCCCATGCCTGGTTTATAGGTATGGTTTGAGTTATTTGTAGGATGGCCGATCTGAGATAACAGATACAATATAGTAGACACGTGACACGTATGTGGATGGCGTCGAAATCATCAAATACTTCAGCAAAAAATCCGACTATGCTGAAACAATATGTCGTCAACAGAGTAATTATACTTGTGGTTAATAATCTGAACAGTTTATAAATATCATATAAGCAACCGCCAACAACCAATAATTCAGTGACAAGAAATGTAGTTTGCCAGCCAGTCTCTATTTCACGAGCATATCTGCTTCTGGATTGTTTTATTGATTCCAGTCGTCAATCACAAAATCTCGAGTGGGCGCAGTTTGTATTAGAGGTGTTTGTTCATCGGGATGAATTCTCATTCGATAAGTATGTTTGAGAAATTCATCAAAAACAAAACGATTGCCAAATAGGACGAAAATGTGATAATTTGTTTCAAACATTTTTTTTAGAGATCAATATACATCACGATAAGAATGAATGTCAATTTTGGGTTGATATATCAACACTACAAACTATTAGAATAGATGGGAAGTCCCACACATCTGAAAATATGAGGATCATTATCATCGCTTCAACAATTGAAAGATTACTTATTATACTTATTATAAGTTATGTCAACGATATATATATTTTTTTTGACAAACGTCACAACGGTCAGTGATAATATTGAAACCTTTCGTAGAGAGTTTGAAGAGTTACATAAAACTGATATTATCTGCACCAGAAGCACATTTCGCTTACAAGGTGAGCATCTTGAGGAGGAGAAAAAAATTGACGACTTTATTAAGATAGTTTTCGAGTCCAGCTGGAGCCGCTCTGGTGATAATCGAATCTTGAGAAAATCTAATCAGGTTTTCGTAAAGGGCAGGGATCCGCCGCGTTTCTGCATGAGACAGTTGATATATTTCAGGCAAATTTCAGTAAAGCTATCGATATTGCCAATACGATACAATATTCACAAAAGTGAAGTGGCTACTGTATGTTCATAGTCACTCCAAATTTTCAAATATAACCCCTCAGATAATCACCAAAGTATCATACCAGGAAATAACGTATCACTAGAAGTATATTGAATGGCAGGATGCGGCTTTGAGATCACTCCTCTTTTCAATTTACATCGCTCATTTCGAATATTCACTAATAATTGATTTATTTGGAAGATAAACCTCTAGTCTATAATTCTGCTTCAGCTGAATTCACGAATTCAGCTAATGGCTATATCATTTGAAAAAGATCCAATATATTGCTAGTCAGCACTCTCTTATGAATAGGTAGATTTGGTCGTGAAAACCTCATCAAGGTTCGTGAACATCCAACTTTTATATTTTTTTATAATTCAGAAGACCTGTATGACACACAGCTTGCCGGAATCACAGATTCCACATCGATCAATTTCACAAAGAGCATGTGTCTCATATATATATATATATATATATATATATATATATATATATATATATATATATATATATATATATATATATATATATATATATATACATATATATATATATATATTGTTAGAATTTACCTGGAAGTAATTCTCCTAATAAATATATCCGCTCGAAAGACGAATTTGAACTTTTCCAAGGAAAGACTTTTTGTCAACTTGAAGTATATATTTTTTTATTAATCAACAACAACCTTTTGTTGGGAAATACACAAATGAATAATACAATTTCAAATATACAGAATGTCACTTAAAAGTATATAAATAATATAATCATATCAGTATCTGCAACATTCTCCCCCTCAGTAATTGGTCAGGAGCTGACATAATGAAGACCAATTACTTCAAGTAAGTACACATAGTTTGGAAACAGGCCTACGCAGAACAGTTCCATTAGCTAACTTGACGTCAACAATTCTGATTTTTCTATCCCTAGCTTCATAAAGTTGGATAACTCGTCCTTTGGGTCAGGTGTTTCTTGGACCATTAGGATCGACAATAATAACAATGTCGTTCAATTGAATGGTTTTTGATTCTTGAAACCATTTTGTTCTCTTGATAAGGTAAGGTAAATATTCGTGAGTCCATCGCTTCCAGAATAAATCTTTTATGGTGGATTCATGCAACAATCGTAGCTCGGAAATCGGAACTCGCAACAAAATATAAACCATTCATGCAGCAATCTCAAGAGCTGTTGAATCGTAAGAGTGAAAATTTGTTCAATATCTTACGAATTCCGACTTAATATACCTACATAAACGTTTTCATTGAAAGATATCGACTCAACTTCTTCCTTACGACTTGCGAATTCCGAGTTACGATTGCTGCATGAATCCACCATTAGTTTTTGAGTCGCTTTCCACTTGGACATCAGGTTGGGATCATTTTCATCAACTACGGAGCAAGGTAGGGCTGCATATTCAGGACCAATCAAAAAATGGTTTGGAGTTAAAGCCTCAGAATCTTCAGAGTCGAGCGAAACATGAGTCAGAGGTCTTGAATTCACAATATTTTCAGCTTCAGCAAAAACTGTTCCTAAGACATACTCCTGGGGATATCGTGATCTCAAGATTTCCTTCATAACTTTTTTGACTGATTAAATCAGCCTCTCCCAGACACCTCCCATGTGCGGAGCTACAGGTGGGTTCCATTTCCAATTGATATTTCTCAAAGAACAAAATTTTGTTATTTCAGATTGATCGAAAGCCTGTAAACAAGTAGCTAGTTCGATTTCTGCTGATTTGAAGTAGGATCCATTATCACTGAAAATATCGTGAGGGAATCCTCTCATACCCAAATCTTGAGCTATTTCTAGATGAATGGCTCTGGTCACCATACACGTAAAGATAACACCGTACCGTTTTTCATGGCTGCGCTTATTTGTTACCAGGATCGGACCAAAATAGTCAACACCTGTTCGAATGAAAGGCCTCACTGTTGGTTCGAGTCTGCATGTTGGAAGTTGTCCCATAATTGGAATGTCGGGAACAACTTTTTTATTTCTGCAATGAAGGCAATTCCTAATAATTTTTTTGACTGCTTGTCGTATTTTCAATATCCAAAATTTCTGTCTCAAATTGTTGATTATGGTTTCTTGACCTTGATGATTTGGGTCTAAAATAATAGGATTTTTGAAGTCATCACTCACACCTTGTTGATTATTGATTCTTCCATCCAATCGCAGTAATCCATCATCATGTAAGATACACGACAAAGAATACAATCTGCTAGTTTTGTCTATAGAAGTTTTTTGTTTCAGTAAATTGATTTCATCGCGAAATGAATCTTGTTGAACTTTCTTGAATAAGTGTTTTTCAGATTCCAAAATTTCACCATTATCTAATTCTAAAATGTTTCTAAATGTATTTTTTGGAGAAATAATTATTTTGGAATGTATTCCACATCTGCAATTTCTGATGAACCTCAACATTCAACTTGTAGCTAGAACAAGTTTGAACCACTCAAAGAATCTTTCTGGACCAGGAGTTGGCAGATCAAATTTTTCAGTGTGAAGAAAAACGTAGTCTCGTCTCTCTTCCAATTGAGTAATATCGTGCGTTGGAGAGGGATCAGTTTCTTGGGGCCAGTACTCTGAAGTCTGTCTCAAGAAAACGGGTCCATATAACCACGTACTTTCTTCATAAAAAGTTAAATTTTGTGAACGTTTGGTGGCTTGATCAGCAGCATTTTCTTTTGATGGAACATACCTCCAGTCAATGGTATTCGTTAAACTTTGTATTTCCCCCAGACGTTGTGCCACGAATACTTTAAATCTTCGGGCTTCAGAGCGAATCCAGTATAAAACTGTTTTAGAGTCCGTCCAATAGAAAATGTTGCTCAATACCAATTTCAGTTCATTTTTCAAAAAGTTTCCCAACCTAGCTCTTATGAGTGCAGCTTGCAACTCAAGCTTCGGTATCGAGATTGGTTTCAGTGATGAAACTCGTGCTTTGGCATCACTTCGACACCTCAAGTATGCTACGGTGGCAGTTGCCTTTTCTGATGAATCAGAAAATATGTGTAGCTGTATTTCACTTCGATCTCTATCGAGACTGAAATATTGTCTTGGAATTTTGAAACTGAAAATATTTTCCAGATCAGAAATCCAATTTTGCCATTTTTCGTCCAAAAGGTCTGTTATCTCATCATCCCAACCAAATTTACTTCTCCAGATGTCCTAAAGAAGAATTTTTCCTTGAATTGTAACGAAGTTACTAACTTCCTCGGTGGTACTTCAGGTAGAAGCAACGTGTATCATTATTTGTTATTAATCCGTTTGATTACGCCCTCTATTGTCACCGCTCCCAAACTGGGTCTGAGTGTGGCTCTGTCGTGATAGGAAATTACATTGTGTCAGACCGTCGATGTGCACTAGATACACCGTATCGCCGGCAGAGGACACGACTCGCCCCCCACCGAACTCTTCGTAGAGCACTATTTCAAATAGTCTCGAAAGCATCCATCAAGGCAGTTCCAACCGAGAGCATCTTACTGCTTAGTAGAACTCATTTAAACGAAGGGAAATATCCGATCAATAATCCGTCTAACCAACCGTCCAGGAGAGCTTAGAAGTGCCGAATTTGAGTAAGTGGATATTGGTAAAAGGTAGTGGTCCTCAGTTCCTATTGTTTTCCGATATTTGAATGTTTTATTTTATAGAAGGCCGTGTGCTAAACACCCTTCCTAATAATAATGCCGTGTGCTAAACACCCTTATTAAACCGAGCGGATTGTTATAAATTTTTGATGAGAAGGCCGTGTGTTAAACACCCTCACTAATTTAAGGCCGTGTGTTAAACACCCTAACTATTAGAGTATACCGAAGGTGCATAGATTTTTGAAGGGGCCGTGTGATGAACACCCCACGTTTTTACATTATACCGGGTGTACCAGTATACCGTTATTAGAATTGTCAAGGGCCGTGTGCCAAACACCCCTTATAGTTTTTACCACCGTTATTATCCGTCACGAACTGAGAACCACGAGTCCTTGTGTTTAAGCTTTGAATTAGTGCTTTGAGCTTGTGCTTGCGTACCGTTTGCCGCTGTTGCTTCCGCCTGTAAAAGTACTAATAGATTTGTTTTACTCAATCATTGATACTAATTGTATAACCTGACATTTTCTTTTTGGATTTTTATAATATAATTCGTTATTCTATACAGTTATTTTATTTTAACTACGAGCAGCAGGTACCCAGGGTTTAAACCCAGAAACGGCAATTAAAGCCTGCCGTACTGGCCACCATTATTTAGTCGATACCATAGTGACCCCTGGAGTATTTCCTTCTTCACTGAAGCTGCCCGGAGCAAGTGGACCTTCACACGATAAACAGAGGTGGCGCCCGAGGCAAACCCGTGACCTGGACTCGGCGTCAAAGTGACACGTAACGCATAAAGAGCGTTACAAATTTGGCGCCCGAGCAGGGACCGTTTTTATGGTATACCGAGGCCGTTGATCACCGAAAGTTGAGTAAAAACCGTTTAGGAGGAGAGACAATTAATTAGTGGAGATAGCTAGCTGAGACCGTTTAAATACGTTTCCGGAGGTGGAATTACATCGGAATACACCGAAATTTTTCAAATCCGTCGAACTGTCATTTTGACAGATTTTCAAATCAACCCTGCGATACCTCTTCTAGTAGGTTTTCGGGTGCGCAGAAGCGATTTTCGCCATCCGTTCAGCGATTGGAGTTACCATAGCCAAGATAGGAACCGACCGGAAAAGTAGTAAGTGCCTGACCGTACAGCAAACAACACGTACGTTCCCCCAGTGCTGAGGAAAGATGTCTGGCGACGAATCCGATACTCAAGGGGATTTAGGTGCAAACCAGAACCCCCCAGACACTCGAGTCGGATGGATATACTTGCTGAGGAAAGACGAGCTCGACGTGGAGCTGACAAAGTTCCGACTAGAGACCACAGGAACGGTAGACGAGAAACGTCGGCGTCTGATCAAGTATATGCGAGAGGGCCGAGCTTCACCTGTGCCAACAACGACGATGCCGTTCGGGTATCCAACCACTAGTGGAGGGACGACAGTAACTGCCGCAACACCGACCATGACAGTAACCGCCGCCACACCGACCATCACAGTAACCAGTACAGGAGGACAGGCAATACCGAGCACACTCACTGGTACGTTGGTGGGAATTCAGTCGACTCAGCCAGGACCGTCAGTCAGCCATATGCTGCCGCCTCTGAGGACGAAAGACTGGCAGATTTCGTTCGATGGAAGCCAAGACCCCGCCGCCTTCCTCGAAAGGCTAGAAGAGATTCGTGCTTCCCAGTGCATCCCTCCAGACCGTCTTTTGCAAGTAATGCCCGAGCTGTTGCAAGGAAGCCCTGCATTATGGTTCCGAAATAACCGGTCACGATGTCCTGATTGGCAAACCTTCTGCACCGCCTTTCAGAAGTTTTTCTTTCCCGTCAACTACCTCATCGACTTGGAAGTGGCCATCAGCAGAAGGGTGCACCGGCTGCAGGAGGAGTCATCACAATACATCACCGACCTGCAGACCCTCATTCGCCGTCATGGAGGAATTTCACCTGAACAGGAGTTGAACTGGCTATACCGAAACCTCCACCCAGAGTTTCGACAACATATCCGCAGGACCGACTTCACGGACGTCCAAGAATTCGTTGGGGTCACCCGAGAATTCGAGCTACTCCGCTCAGAGATTGAACGCGCTTCTAGGGTAACACCACCCCCTCGCACCAGTTCGGAACCCGTAATGCCGACGAGACCGTTACCGCCTACCGCTATACACCAGCCGCCTTCCAGACCCGCCAACGAAAGAGCCGTACCAGCGCATACGAGTCGAGGAAGTGGTCCTAGTGCCGGTCAGACCCACACTCCGACACCGCCCTCGAATAGGACCGAGAGAAGGGCTCTAGAGTGCTGGCGATGTGGAGAATCTGGCCATTTGAGGAACCAGTGTCGAGCAACTCCCAGAATCTTCTGCTCAAGATGCAAGAGAGATGGAGTAATGTCTCGTGATTGCCCATGCCCACGGCCGGAAAACCGCTAGGGCGCTGCAACAGCAGGAGGCATGTGCAGCAACGCCCTCATAACGCCTCTAACAACGTTGTTCCAGCCGGTGAAAACAACCGTCCACAGGACATCAACCACTTCCACGAAGACTACCGACCCCATATCCTGCTCCAGGTTCCCGGAGGCACCGTTGAAGCTCTGATTGATACCGGCGCTGTGATTTCCTATGTGGGAGACAGAATTGCTAGACAATGGGATTTGCTGGGAGTACCGAAAACTCCAACAACTGCAAGTTCAGCCCGTCTGGCTAATGGAGTAACCGCCACAGTTCCGACAATATACAAGGTGGAGATACGGTTCGATAACCACCGCTTTGAGGAAACGTTCGGACACTTATGTGGACTTTCCTCCGATATGGTAATAGGAATGGATGTTCTCCGGAGAAGAAAGTTCAGTCTTGACCTGGGAAGTGGTCAGATCTCAGTAAATCACCGCCCCGTTACCATGGAAGCACGGCCCGTACCATGCCTTCCAATTGGAACTAGCGAGATAAGCCCGCCACTGATCCTCACTCCCGCTGAGAAGAACCGATTAGAAGATTTTCTACAGAGAGAGCTGCCCTTGTTTGACGAGATACGAGGAGTGACACCGTTATTAGAACATAAGATCCGTCTTTTGAACCCCGAACCTATAAAACAACGTTACCGACCTCAGAATCCGCGAATGCAGGAGGTGATAAATACCGAAGTGGACAGGATGTTGGAGGAAGGCATAATAGAACCCTCAGAGAGCCCTTGGAGCTCACCGGTTGTCATCGTGCGAAAAAAGGATGGCAAACCAAGGTTCTGCATCGACTTCCAGAAGGTCAATGCCGTCTCTGAGAAAGATGCTTATCCACTTCCATTTATCAATGCCGTCCTGGATAAACTCCGAAGAGCCCGTTATATCTCCAGTATCGATTTGCGCCAAGGATACTGGCAAGTAGCACTGTCAGAGGACAGCAAACCGGTCACGGCGTTCACCGTTCCAGGCCGAGGACTGTATCAGTTCCGGGTTATGCCGTTTGGCCTGCATGCCGCTCCAGCCACATTTCAACGACTCATGGACATGATAATTGGCCCAGATATGGATCCGCACTGTTTCGCTTACCTGGACGACATCATTGTGCTGGGAAGTACCTTTGAAGAACATCTCGCCAACTTACACGAAGTCTTCCGCCGTCTCCGAGCCGCCAATTTACGGGTGAACCCGGAGAAGTGTCAGTTTGGCAGAAGATCTCTCCGATACCTCGGCCACCTAGTAACCTCAGAAGGAATCCGCACCGATCCCGAGAAAGTGTCCTCCATCGTGGAATTACCCGCTCCCCACAACGTGCGAGGGCTGAGACGATTCCTGGGAATGGCTTCATGGTATAGGCGATTCGTACCGTCATTTTCCGAAGTGGCAGCACCTTTACACCATCTGTTAAAGAAGAACCGCCGCTGGCAGTGGGGACCCGAGCAGGAGGAAGCTTTTCAGAAGCTCAAAGCGTGCCTAACAGAAGCACCAGTCCTCGCTTGTCCTGATTTCGATAAACCTTTCACGCTGCAGACCGATGCGTCGGATCAAGGACTGGGTGCCGTCCTGACACAACCAACGGATGGAGGAGAGTGTGTCATAGCCTATGCCAGCAGATCCCTGACAGCCACTGAGAAGGCCTATTCCGTGACAGAGAAAGAGTGTCTGGCGATAGTGTGGGGAATCGAGAAATTACGGCCTTATCTGGAAGGATACCACTTTACCGTAATTACCGACCATCAGTCCCTCCGGTGGCTTCATTCCATCAAGAGTCCGGCAGGCCGCCTCGCTCGATGGAGTATGTTTCTGCAACAGTATGATTTTGATGTCAAATATCGCCGTGGAGTTATGAACAAAGTAGCCGATGCTCTGTCCAGAGAGCCGAGAGGGGACACAGAGGACAACCTCGAAGGACTAGCGACAGTGGAACCGTCAACTGGATGCTCCTGGTATCAAAAGAAGAAAACGGAGGTCCAACAAAGCCCAGAAGCATTTCCCGATTATTGCATCCGAGATGGCCGTCTATATCGACACTTCTGGGACTCCAATGACCTCACGGAGCCAGAACTAACCGACCCATGGAAACTATGCGTTCCTAAGCCGACCCGGCTCAGTGTACTCAAGGAGATGCATGATGCCCCAACAGCCGGACACATGGGTATTGCTAAAACCATCGGAAGGATCACGGCACGCTATTACTGGCCCGGCATGTTCCGTGACGTATCCAAATATGTTCGAAGCTGCGATTCTTGCCAACGCTATAAGTCATCCCAGCAGAAGCCAGCTGGCAAAATGCAACCCTCCCACAACCGTCATCCTTGGGAGTGTGTCAGCACCGATCTGGTAGGACCGTTGCCTAGGTCGTCAAAGGGAAACGCGTTCCTGGTAGTCTTTCAAGACCGATTCACCAAATGGGTACAGTGTCGGCCAATTCGTAAAGCCACCGCCAAGGCCGTCACACAAGCTTTGTATGAAGATATAGTCACTCGCTTCGGATGTCCGAAAGTGGTCCTAAGCGATAACGGAACTCAATTCACGGGACACCTGTTTGAAGACATGCTGAAAGAACTTGGGATCACCCACCGTAGGACACCGCCATACACACCGCAAGCCAACCCAGTTGAAAGAGCCAACAAAACCCTCAAGACCATGATAGCCCAGTTTTGTGACCAAGACCACCGCAAATGGGATCAACACCTACCCGAACTCTTGTTTGCTATCAACACCGCACGCCAGGACTCTACCGGATATACCCCAGCATTCCTGAATTTTGGAAGGGAACTAGAAGTGCCAAAAGCAATCTACCGAACCCCGCCACCACCGGAACAGGGCAATATCGAAGAAATCGATCAGGCTGAAGTTACCCAGCATACCGAACGGCTACAACGATTGCGGGAGACCTTCGAACTGGTTCGTATAAACCTCGCCAAGGCCTTCACCACCCAGAGTCGTCACTACAATCTCAGGCGCAGAGAATGGCGCTGCTGTATCGGAGACGTTGTTATGAAACGCGAACATCACCTGTCATCTGCCGAGAAAGGTTACGCCGCGAAACTTGCCCCGAAATATTCCGGTCCGTACACCGTAACACATGTCCTCTCGCCGGTAGTGTATAACCTCAAAAGTCCGACCGGCAAACGGCTCTCGCGAGTTCATATCAAAGACCTACGCCCAGCTCACCCGTCCGATGGAGACCTCGCATAACGTTGATGTTCCATTCTTTGTAGAAAGAAAACGGAAAATGCCGAAACGCTACGCTGGCGAACCTCCCAGAGGCGCAAAGCTTCCGAAAGATATAAGAGTCCCGATTCAGGATGCGTCCATCCGAACCCGACAACTATCAACAAAAATACGCGTTTGCCAGATCCTTGCAAGAGACCTGCGTCAACCCGTGCAGAGGCGAGGGATAGGACCGCCTGGCCGTATACCAACTAGGCCCGCTCCGGTAGCTCTACAAGCCGCCCGTCCCATTGCTGTTACCAGCCCTTCCCCATCTCTACCCGTCGCTGAGATACCCCTTCCGCCATCTTCCCCCAGATCATCAAAAATAAACCATTCCCTTCCCACAAGATCGTTTACTTCTTCCCCAATTACCATCCCTAACCTCCTCATTAACCGAATACCACCTCCCCCTCCTGATACCCCGCCAGAGGCTCGCCCGTCCTCATGTAAAAGTAATGTTCGCCTTTCCCCATCGGCCCCGACGCCCGTGATAACGGTTCCGACGCCCCAAGCCAGGCCCATCTCCGGGACAATCAGTGGTGAGCCGATACGACCCATGGTGAGCACCATCGACGCTCTGCTGAGAGCAATAAGGGAGACGCCTCCAAACCAACCGCTGAGTCCCGAAGTAAGGGAGGCTCTAAGCGCCCTCCGACCACCCGACCGTCCAACAGGCCGATATCACAAGCGGCTGGTAGGCTCCGATGGATACTCTCGACGAGTATGGCTTCCACCTAGGAGTTGATGTGCCCCACTTAAGCCCGGGTCTGACGAAAAAAAGTGGACCACCATGAAATTTTCTTTAATTTCGTTTTTTTTTTATTTTGAAGGTGTTCTTTATTTATTCATTTATTTTGTTATTCTTTTTCTTTCATCAAATGTTATATAGGAAGCAATAAATGTTTTCGTTTCCCTGATTCAATAGTTTGTTTAACCGGTCCGATTGACACCTTGATAGTGATATTTTATAAATAAATCCATTCCAGCCACCATGGACACTCTGGACATATCCATTGATCCCTTAGAGGCAACTACCGATGCACTCGCCGCTGCCCTTTTGGACGCGATGCAAGAGACTGATAACCAACCAGAATCAGCCACTTCGTCCCAGGAAACAACCGTTCCGCCCCCGGAGACTCCGCAGCTCACGATGAAACATTCAGATGATCGCATCGTCGCCTCATGCTCTGTGCGCTCCGACTCTGGGACAATCAGCCCAACTCACCCCTATTTCATCGAACATCCGGAGGAAAATCCTTTCGACGATAGATTCTGGACGGCCGAACAACAAGCTGCGAGGGCGAATCAACTTGCACCACTCGAGCCGTTACCAGTCTATCTACCGGTGGACCGGGAATTATGTTGGCGGTGTGGCCTACCAGGGCACAGCCGGAGTGTCTGCACACGAAGAGCTCCAGTAATCTTCTGTTCCCGCTGTGGATTAAAGGATGTCCTGTCCCGGGACTGTTCGTGCGAAGACCCACCGCTACACTCCACCAAACGTCCTCGTACAACCAGAAACAGAGCCCCTTGCGCACGATGTCAGTGTCCCTGCCCAAGACGGCACGTGGCATGTCCCGATTGCGGATGTCAACGTCCATTCCACCACAATCAACACCGACGATAGGCTGGCCCCGTTATGAACAGCACAAGTAAAATTATTATTCTTTTTATATAGTATATCTGGGTTTTTATTGTTTATTCCGTTACAAGTGTAACAGGCGTACTTACCCCTTAATAAAGGGTTCGGCCATTGAAAGGGGTAGGCACCTGACCGGTTTTTCATTTTGTTTTTGTATAAGGTAAGGATTAAAAGATCTGTTTAAGTTGAAGACAGGCATAGGTATTTTGTTTCGCCGTATAGGCCGCGCAAATATAAAAAAAAAAGATGTTTCACACTTTTTTTTTCCCGAAGTGGGAAGGGTGTGTAACGAAGTTACTAACTTCCTCGGTGGTACTTCAGGTAGAAGCAACGTGTATCATTATTTGTTATTAATCCGTTTGATTACGCCCTCTATTGTCACCGCTCCCAAACTGGGTCTGAGTGTGGCTCTGTCGTGATAGGAAATTACATTGTGTCAGACCGTCGATGTGCACTAGATACACCGTATCGCCGGCAGAGGACACGACTCGCCCCCCACCGAACTCTTCGTAGAGCACTATTTCAAATAGTCTCGAAAGCATCCATCAAGGCAGTTCCAACCGAGAGCATCTTACTGCTTATTAGAACTCATTTAAACGAAGGGAAATATCCGATCAATAATCCGTCTATCCAACCGTCCAGGAGAGCTTGGAAGTGCCGATTTTGAGTAAGTGGATATTGGTAAAAGGTAGTGGTCCTCAGTTCCTATTGTATTCCGATATTTGAATGTTTTATTTTATAGAAGGCCGTGTGCTAAACACCCTTCCTAATAATAAGGCCGTGTGCTAAACACCCTTATTGAACCGAGCGGAGATATTATTTGTGATGAGAAGGCCGTGTGTTAAACACCCTTACTAATTTAAGGCCGTGTGCTAAACACCCTAATTATTAGAGTATACCGAAGTTGCATAGATTTTTGAAAGGGGCCGTGTGATGAACACCCCACGTTTTTACATTATACCGGGTGTATCAGTATACCGTTATTAGAATTTGTCAAGGGCCGTGTGCCAAACACCCCTTATAGTTTTTACCACCGTTATTATCCGTCACGAACTGAGAACCACGAGTCCTCGTGTTTAGAGCTTTGAATTAGTGCTTTGAGCTTGTGCTTGCGTACCGTTTGCCGCTTGCCCCGTAGTATATCCCTTAGAATCGATGAGCTTGTGATGGTGAATGCGTAACCTTTTTCCGCTGTTGCTTCCGCCTGTAAAAGTACTAATAGATTTGTTTTACTCAATCATTGATACTAATTGTTTAACCTGACATTTTCTTTTTGGATTTTTATAATATAATTCGTTATTCTATACAGTTGTTTTATTTTAACTACGAGCAGCAGGTACCCAGGGTTTGAACCCAGAAACGGCAATTAAAGCCTGCCGTACTGGCCACCATTATTTAGTCGATACCATAGTGACCCCTGGAGTATTTCCTTCTTCACTGAAGCTGCCCGGAGCAAGTGGACCTTCACACGATAAACAGAGGTGGCGCCCGAGATAACCCGTGACCTGGACTCGGCGTCAAAGTGACACGTAACGCATAAAGAGCGTTACAGAATAATGAAATTTGATGAAAAACCTACAGGATCGATAATGGACATGACCACTTTGAGAATTTCTCTTTTCGTTGGTCTTCTTTTCTTTTCCAAAATATCTTTATCGATTTTATTGAATTTAGTACGAAATATGAAGTTATCATCGAAAGAGTTCCAAAATACGCCTAACATTCGTTCTATCACTGTTTCTGGATTGTCATCAAAATTTTTTATTGCATTTAGCTTTCAAATTGGAATCAATATCTTCTAGAAGTTGTTCCGAGTTAGACATCCAGTTACAAATGGTGAATCCTTCTTTTGAATGTACGTGAATAAAATCATTAATGAGTTTTTTACTTTCACTGATAGAATCGGAATTACCCAAATAATCGTCCATATAATGTATACTTAAAAGTATATAAATAATATAATTATATCAATATCTGCAACATATATATATATATATATATATATATATATATATATATATATATATATATATATATATATTAGTTATTGATGTTATTTCCATGTCAATATAAAATATTTGTTTTTTTCAGGATGCAGATAATTTATACAGAAGAATGATATCAAATGGAGTCTCCACATCAGTAAATTACTTCAATTATGCCCATAACGACTTTTTTCTTGGAAGAAATTTCGATGATCTTTATGAAACCCTGTTTAAAGTTATGGGTGAACTCTCCAAAACTTAAGGAAAGGATCAACTTTCTATAATTTCACAATCATCAAGATGCACGGTTATTCACTTCAGAAAAATGATTTCACAATAAAGCCATATTGGACTTGTTGGGGTCGTCGGAGATTATCAGAATCATCATTATCTGAAATCAGATAACAAGCCGAATATATAAAGAACTGATTTATTTTTCTACGCCTACATGTATAGCAATCGAATCGACTGATGAATATGTTATGTAAGTCAAAGTGGAATATGGTCACTAAGAATTTCAATCAGAATGTGTGCTCTAAAAATATACTTTCGAATACATTGTATCTACCATTGTGATATCATCCATTTTGATTCGGAGTTGGCATTTTTGAGAAACTCTTCTGGCTTTTTTGCTTTCGAATTCGAAAAACACATCATTTTTGAAAGAAAACATGTTTCTGAAGTCTGAAACTCACAGTACCCTACAAATATAGGTGTAGTTAACATATATATAACTAGTGGATGAGATTATAGTAGTTATTCATCACTCAAATTTAGGAATTAATTTATTTATTGTACATTTTTCGTTCAACTATTCTAACGAAATGTGATATTTTTGTTTTGTTTTTTGATCCAGTTTGGATCAGAATATATGTTTTCATCTTTAAACTGAATGCTTTCAGTTCTTCCTAGTTTTCCCAGGTGAAAATATTTGGAGAAATGGTGATACAAACGAACGTCCGAATCTACTTCGTAGAACTTGAAACAAATATATCAAACGCCATTTTCACACGATTCAGATGATTATCCCCAATTAGTTTTGTTTATATTGATTGTCAGAAATGGTAGTTAACCTCTTTGGCAACCTAACAGAACCATGACGTTTATTAATAGATTTTAAGTGGTTTTTTGCCTAGGATATACAATGGGGATTCACCTTTGTGCAGTTCACATTAGTGTTCATGACAAGCTGAATGAATGAGACAGTCACTATACCGGGTGTTCCGGAGACAATGTCACACGCAATATCTTGTTTGTTGCAAGAGGTTCAGAAACATTTCCAGTACGGAAGTAACAGTTTTCCACAAGAGCCACGATAGAGTGTTATTTTTACTCATACTCATATTTTTACTCATATTCATAGGGTGTTCCTTATAGGCATTCCGCATAAAGACTTTGTTTTTGTCAATAAAACACCCTATATTCAATTACATATTCAGTACAACGTGAAATTTTACTATTACTGTATGCCTAATTTTCTGAATTCCTTTGCGGCATTGTTAGGTTGAACTATTTATCAGGATTATTTTATTTTCAATCTTTTCGATGTCGACTCAAATACTTGTGTACATCATTGCAAAATAATCAATTCTTTCCTTCGCAAACTATGCCCATGTATTTCGGTCAAATGATTGTGTCAACATGCTCCCAATATTTGGGGAATGTCTAAAAATATTTCAGACAGCACAGCGTCTTTACCAAGAACGATTTCCTGACAGAACAATAGCATCAAAAGGCATTTTTGCGGGTCAAAAATCTGCGATCATGATCCTTTCCTTCTAGTATAACGCATTCCCAGCATATTAAGATAGCAGGAAATCAAGATTCAAAAGTTAATCGACGTGCTAGCTCATCTTGGTGCCCATTCACATCTTTCAATTCTCGACATTGCAGAAGAAGTTGTAGGAAACCACTGATCAAAGGATTCTGAAAGAAAAAAAGTAGGTATAACTTGTTCGAAATTCAGTCAGTACAATCTCTAAAACCGACGGATTTTGAAAGACGACTCGAATCAGTTGCTAGTATCCAAGTTTTGGCTCACGATAATGTGAAAGTTTTCAATCAGATTTCGTGGAGTGAAGATTCGCGATTTCACAATAATGGAGTTGGGATTTGACACATTAGTCATTATTGGTTTGTAGAGAATCCCAATTAGATTCGCGAAACTCATTTTAACAACAAATGTAAAATGGATTCATTTTCTGTGGGGGTATTTGCAAAATACCGTTTACCCCTTTCAACCCTTATAAACTGAAAAGAAAGATTCAACGAGCATGTCGCAGGATTACATCAACAATGATAAAGCGCTCCATTCATGAGAAATGAATCGTCTGCTTGAGGCTTGTCTCATATCAGATGGACGACCCTTCGAAAAATTATTATGATGCATTTAATTCATTATTATTACCTTATTTTCATCAAGTAACTTGATCTGTTCTTTCGTATGTTAGAAAGTCTACAAATAACATCTGACATTTCAAAATATAATGTAGCTTGGAATACAGTATTCTTAGGAAAATCTACAATGACGCATAAAGGTCCCCAAAAAATTATAAATGGAGTTATATCAAAATTTGACGTAGAATTCAAATGTTGGATGTAATTTTGAAAAAACTAAGTGATTAGGAACACTCTGTATGAGTTAAAATGACGTTTTTTTGGTCTCTTATGGAAATCTTTCACTTTGGGATTGATTGAGATTATATCAGGTATTGATTTTTCTAGAGACTATTCACATAAATCGATCGACATTTCTGAAAATGTAACAAGACAATATAAAAATCATGACTCTTTTATGTCATTCCACATATTTTCATACAATATTCAGTGTTATATAAAAGAGGTCGTTATTCCTCTTTTATATATCACATTTTTAGGTTGCTTGATGGATGGCATTTTTTCATTCTTCTGGGTTCACCTATAGCTGGAATAGCATTTACGGTACCGGAATATCAGTAGTAGCGCTTCAGAGCGCTACGGCACTCAAGAACATCATTCAACCTTCGCCTGCATAAGTCTCTGTCTTCTGGGCACACTGTAAAACTGTTTTATGGGGATAATATTGAACGAAGACCACTATATAATCGTTTATGGTGGAAATATTATTTTTTTGAGCAATTTTCTACATTTTTCCTTCGAAATTTGAAATGTTTGACGAAATTTCAGGAGATGCTCGGCATCTGTTTAGTAAACATATCATATAACATTTCTCAAATTACAAAAAAATACAGGCATACTGTTTCAAATGACTTGCACACAATCCGACTTCAACAAATGCACTAACAGATAATCAGTTGAAACACCAGTCGTATCCTGTCCGCACAAGAATATGTCGTCTAGGTGCACTCGTGATAGTTCTTCATGAATGCGAAACACTAAAATTCAAGGAAATTCATGAACTTATAAGAATGTTTTCATCCCCCTATTATATTACGCTGTTATTAAAAGTTCACCCCGGTATCGCATTGAACGCTTTGCTCGACTTTCCGGTACTCTCCACACAAAGAGGTCATTCAGCTACTTGTATAGTCTCTACGTATAAGTAGACTCATTACTTTTATCTTTTCTTGAAACTTCTGAACAGATTACTAAGTGCTCTGCCCCAGATTGCCCTGACATCGCAAGGATGAGTTTTATAATCATGGATAACTACGGTTCCGTTTTCTCAGAACTATGGAAAATCGGAGATTTAAGTGCTTGTAGAAAAATATATTGAGATGGGGTATAACTGACATCAACTGAAATGAATTGGATTTTTTATTCCTGTCCAATTTCTCAAAACTCATAGAATTGACGAAAATCTCCAGAAAAATTAGAAACTCTCGGTCATATCCACGCGAGCAATTGCATGAATAAAACAGTATCCGATTTGGCTCCTATATTTGCGAGATGCATTTCTCAGAATACAACATACATAAAACCATATTTATTTGAATTTGATTTTCTTATACTCTCTTTCATCAAACACCCAGAAGGCAGAGCCTTGTGCGGGAAAGAGTCGGCTAATAATTGTCTCGCGTGCCGGAGCACTTTGGTATACATTATTGATTTCTACGGTAGCGCTTTGCTATTTCAACTGTAGGGAAATCCATATGAACCCAGAGTGCTCCCATGTCGGTTGGTGTACTCAGTCAAGATATCCTACCTACAATGATTGGTATCTAGGCAACAAATAATTGCCTATCACACACAGCAAGCCAGAAAAAATTCTGCCCTGACCACGGATTGAACCAGCAGTAAGAATTCCAAATCGAATATATTCATGAAAGTGCCGTACACGAGTAGTATTGCTTCGGACATCCATTGTCTTTATAATCAACTCTATTAATATGAAACATGTTATAAACACTTACGAGATGGAAGAAATGTCAATATAACTAAAAGATCACGAATATCAAATCCAAAATTTAATCGAATGAGGCACTCGAATCCAAGCAAGAGATTGAAATGGATTCTGGTCAAAGAATTATTCTAAAAATTGTTCGTTTTTGTTAACCAGTTGACGAACGTCAACCCCCAGAAGACGGAACTTGTGCGAGCAATGGATCAACGAGACCTTACCTTTTAACGTGCGATTACCCAGCACGGTGGCCCGGCGAGGATTCGAACCCCGGCCTTCCGCTTGATAGGCAGATATGCTAACCACTATACTACCGAGACCATAAAACTTCAAAATTCAATTGGTTGGAAAGATCAATATGGTGACTCGAAATGGAAATGTTGAGGATGTGATAGTTGAATCAAACAAATACTAATGAATCGAGTTGAATGTACGATGTTTCGGTCGCTGAATCGATCATCTTCGGGTGATGACTGACAACATCTCGAGGTATAGTATTTTTCACAGAAAATTGTATTGGCTCATTAACTGCAATAAACTACCCGATTTAATCCCATTGTGTAGAAAATCATCTGGTAAAAGATGCAAATGTCGAACTTAAGAAATTTGAATTTTGCATAATGTAGGAGATATACAAGTAATTTATTCAAATGTTACAGTTCTATTCTATATTTAGTTCAGTGTCGCTATCGCTATCCTCATCTAAATTAATTATAATTGGCGCAATTGATTTTACAGAAAAGTACGAGTTTTCAACATTTATAGCATGACTAACAGAACTTTTCCAACTCTCGGTAGGAATGTCGTTCATACAGTTCCTAATTAATTCTATCACACTACCACTCAAAGTCGGAGAAGTATTTTTTCCGCGCACGCTCGATTCAAGTTGGTGCCACATAAGCTCTATGGGATTGAACACAGTAGTAGGGAGGTAGTCGTAACACTGTATGTCCCAATTCTTCTGCAATTGTATCACAAACATACGTTTTTTTTAAAGAAAATTACTGCAGCACTTGTAAATGTTCTTTTTTTGTATAATTTACCTCAAAATATATGTCATTTGCAGCCATGAAGTTTTGAATCTCCAATTTCGTATTCTTTGAGCCAGGAATTTTTTGCAATTGTCGACTATGATAGCTTGCGCTGTTTGACGGAATGTTGGGTAACAGACAATTTTTAAACCAATCTTCAGAAGCTCTGCTGTCGTATCTTCGTGATAATCAACATAAGAATCCTTAATATTTTTGGCAGAAAGCCACATAGCGTTTGGGATCCAACCATTTTCTGATCCTGCGTGTAATATTGTGATTCTCTTCCCTTTATTTGATGGTGCTTTTGTTTTACACTTACCAGAGGAATCAGACCATCCTTTGGAAGGGGTGTCATGCGTGTCAAACCAGGTCTCGTCGAGGTAGAGTATTGGCCGATTTTCAGACCGGTATTTTCTTATTGACGTTATATATTCAGAACGCCAGTTCATTAAACGTGTGGATTCCATTATTACTTGTCTCTTGTCAATTTTGCGATATTTAAAGCCCATTGCAGACATAGCTCGCCGAAGAGTAGTGAGGCCACAGTTGATGTGAGTTTCGTCATTGATGAGCCGCTGTTTCAGACTTTTGATTGTAGCGACACGCTGCTCATCGTACATAGTGTAGATTTTTCGCCTTATCAAATCTTTTTCCCAGTCGTCTAGACTTTTTGTGACACCGGAATCTTTACGCTTTTTTCTTGATTCCAAGGAATTTTCAACAATTTGTCTAACTGAAGTAAGAGGCACCTTCGTCAAATTACTGGTTACTTTTGCTGCAGCACCCGCGTAAAT
The DNA here is from genome assembly GCA_032362365.1 of Zygogramma bicolorata. NCBI lineage: Eukaryota > Metazoa > Arthropoda > Insecta > Coleoptera > Chrysomelidae > Zygogramma > Zygogramma bicolorata. The sequence goes on from JAVJAQ010003487.1 coordinate 836,022, forward strand.
CCTTGCTGAAGTAAGGAACTATACACATTTTTTACAATGATTTTCGCGTCACAAGGTAAGTGATTCTTCTTTAACGAACCACTGGAAGAAGCAGTATTACTTCTTAAAAAAGGGCGCCACATACTGCCTATTCTGTACGTTGGGGTATAAAATCTTTGCTATTAATGTCTGTAATAACAAATAAATGTTATAAAATTATTGCACGCCGTAACACAAGTGAACACTTCCAATGAAATAAAAAGACTAAAATGAACAAGAAGTGTAAGCTGTAATCTTCTACAATCCCTCTCTGAAAAACAAAATTACCTGAATCCGGTCCTTTTGGCTTTATTATAATCCTTCAGTCAATACCATTTATTGTGAAAACTACTATATTGTTGGTTATAAATGCCCAAATTTTCCATGGTGGGGGAAGGGGATGCTACTAATGTTTTTCCATGGTGAGGGAAGGTGGTGCCACCAATGATTCTCCATGTTAGTGGAAGGGGGCGCAACTCGTTTCAGCGGGAAAAAATGTATTGACTCGAGGTTCTCGTTAATCGAGCCAAGAAGTTGATTCATGTTTTGAATAAATGGTTTACACACATCCCAGACATCTACGCTGGGATGACTGATTGAAACGTTGTTGAGAATATGGGAAGCTCCATTGAATTATCTTTTTACCTAGTCATACCCAGTAAGGACCCTGTGTTATCTCAGCTTGAGATTTGATGCTGTGTTGATTTGTTCAACATCACCAGAAGACGAACGCCGATACTATCGATCGAAACGTCGTGAGTATACTCGACTTGAAACTTGGTTTCAAAATCTGCATATATTGATTCATATTCTCCATTCAAATTTACTATTTCATAACCAACATTCTGATTTTTCGTCACCATTAGTCTGTTTGATCCATTGAATTCTGAATTTTAATTATTTGACAATAATTCATTTGTATTTTCTCACGTGGATTTCAGTGCCTTATTTGACTGAATCGATATTCCTAATTTCATTGTTGGTTAATCGACAGTTCTTCCATTTTATAACCTGTTTCAATAAAGTCAACTACATAGACAATGTAAGTCCGAACAAATACCAATCAGCAAGGAGTATTGTCAACCACATTTGAGCAGAAATGCCATAGACTGCTCGGAGTGAAAATAAGGAGAATAATCAGAGAAAAGTAAATGTGAGAAAATCTCTATGGTAACGGTATGTTTTTGTGAAGCCGAAGTCGAGAAGAACAGAAATTTTGCCGGAAGAAACTACAAATTAGCCATAAGTAAAGTACAATCCTGATAGAAAGTGTCTGCAAACCGATCAAACACAAGAAACTGGAGAGCAGTATCTCGAAATACAAAAAGTCTGACCAAATTTCAACTCACCTTTCGAAATCAGAGCAAGATCCATCCATCTAGCGGAAGGAAGAAATTCTACCATCAAGAATCTCCGCTTGAAGAAGGTATTTATGCGAAATAAACGTTGGTACTATTTACAAACTCTTCTGATAAACTTTTTTCGATAAAATTTTCACATAAATTAATAAAAGAAAAACAATTTTTGAACAAAATTCATTTTATTTATTACAGAAAATATTAAAAAAAAAAAATTCGACATCAAGAGACACCTGAAGCTGCAACCCCTCCTGAGAGCCGAGACAATCTTATGGAAAAGGTAGAGAAGGTTATAGGCATTATAGGCATCCTAACATTATTATTTACAATGTTCAACTCAAATTTTCCATTCTCTCAAAACTATTTACATTTTCGGGGTTCAAATCTATTTACCATATACAAATTCTTGTCAATTTATTTTGCCACATATATAAAAAAAATATGGTAATATAACCCAATGAACACACATATGTCTGCCATATACCATTTGGAGATCACCGAAACAAATTTGAGACATTTCAATGATCTCCGTTTGGTATATTTCTGACATATAATTCAAAACCTACCTGTACCTTTCAAATGGCATATCACTATATACATATCGGACATATAAGAGAGCTGAATTTGTTACTGTGCTAGATGGTTTCATTGCAACAACTTTGTTCGTTTTATGACATATGTATGGTTCAAAATTTGTACATATAGATGAACATTGCACGCCATTGATCACGATATGAACCAGATATGTACCGGATATATAAGTTACCCAAATAATGAAAGGTACTCGAAAATTTTCGGGAAACAACTTTTTTCATATCACGAAACATTCTTTTCCAGTTAACGACAGGTAAAAGAAGACTGTGATCTGTCGATCTGTCAGACTGACTCAAGCGCTCAGGCCAAGATTTTGTATTTGAGGTTATAGTATCATGTTTATGTTATTGTGTTTGTGAAACTTTGATAGAAGTTCAGGTACCACCAGAATTTGAGCACATTTTGAAACTGTATCATCTTGATATCAAAATGTTTGTGCTGAATTGTGAGATGTGTGTTCTGCATATGGGTTGAGTTTATTAAGTGCGAAAAATGTCTGGACAAAATACTTCTATGAACTAAGCAGACTGCAGAAGTGCAGAAACGTCGTAAACTTGCGCAAAGTGATATGCTCTGGACCCCTCAAGTGATAAACCATAATAGTCTTCATCATCAGCGAATAGAGAGCTTTCTCAGAATACGTCTCAGGTTAGAGGTTAGAGTGTTTTCGTGGTAAGTGTCTTCGGTGTTGTGTTTCTTTCATTACATCTACACTAAGTCATGATTCATTATTATGAGTAACATTATCTTACAGTTCTTTTTCAACTGCTAGGCTCTCTAGAAATTATTGTTCCAAGAGGGCATGCATTTCGAACTATTAGCTTTATGAAGTGTTTGAAATGCTGAATTATTCTTTGAAAATCAGTTATCAAACATTTTCGAACCAACTTTTTATTTGTACCTGGTGAACACTAATCTGTAGTCAAACGCAGTGCTGTCTTTTCGATTGGAAGCAGCTATGACCTTTTAAATATCAATTGAGGGTAATGTTTTGCCTCCCGTTTCGAATAAAATAATTGAGATACATGATAATATTCACTATGTCACTGTTAAACCTCATTTAATTTATCATACATGCCACCATTAACGTTGGACACATCTGTATTTGAGAAACAAAGGTGCATTTTATTGATAAAAGACATCTTGGGGATAGCAAAAAAATTTAAGGGGCCACTAATATGTTTTTGAATGCACAGGATGTTTTTCTCTCCATTTCCAGAATAACCTTTATAAATTTGACCTATTTTCTGAAAGAATAAACATTGGCTGAAGAAAAAAAGTCAAGAGGTGCTGTGGTGAACAGGATTTTGTGTATCTTTATAGTTTTTTGGTACAAAATGGAAGATAATATATCTCTTTTCGAGTCTCTTTTATGACTTCACTGGGTCAGAACATTCGAACAAATAGAGAGTGCATCATTTTGTCTTCAGATTCAAGTTCAGCTTGTTGAAATATTTGAGCCAACTATATTGGTTTGATTAACAAATAATTCCTAGATCTAATCATCTAAAGTGATGTTGCTTGTTATTGGACTGTAGAAAATATTCCTAGTTTTCAAATGTTTTACTTAGTACTGTTTCCTTTCAGATTTTTTTTAGTATATTGCCATTAATTTTTAATAAATATAAAAACAGATCATCATTTCAGAATCTTGGAGCACTGCGAGGAGCACTGCTAGGAAAAAGGCAGTGTGTATGTCAGAATAAGATGAACAGTCTTTTCGAAGAGAAAGGGGGCACAGCTAAAAAACATACATTCAAGCACAAATATGAAAATGATTCTGACGATTCAGAAGAAGAAATTATTTGGTAATTATTTGTATTTATCAACACATTTCCTGAAAATATAAGAAGAATGTAGTTGAATGAAACTGTTATGTTTTCATTGTCCATATTTTGTTTTTGTGGGGTAATATATTAAAATGGTATGAAATGAATGTATAAAACAGTACAACAGTGATTCAGTTGATTTTTGCTATCCAATCTTTTTACAGTTGATAGAAAATATACCATTTTGCCCTAAGAACATATAATTTGAATCAAATCTGTTTTACTTTTTATTTTTAGTGGAGGTACACAACAATATAAAAATATGGACAATGAATAAACATATCAGATTCATTCAATTCCATTCTTCTTATATTTTCAGGAAATGTTGTTATTTTTATTATATCTGAATTCATCAGAAATTATCAAGATACATATCAATTGAGTTTCAAAATATTATTATAACTGATTGACCATAATTTCCCCTTCTAAATGGTCTGAATCATTTGCATTTATTCTTGAATGTCTGTTTTTTTGCTCTGTGTCCCCTTCCTTTCGGAAAATACTGTTCACTCATTTCTGACACACACACCGCCTTTTTCACCAATTGAATTTCTGAAAGGGAGCAGTCCAACAAGCAGCCTCAAGTAGATCCATGAATTATTAGCCAAAAAATGCAAGTAGATCTATGAATTATTAGTCAAAAAATGAAACCAATATAGTTTGCTCACCTATTGAAAACAATGTTCACCTATATCCTGACCTATTCAATCTGAAATTAAATCTCAACACATTAAACATCAAATAGGCCTACTATCTGTAATAATGAATATTAACACAATGAAATATAATTTCAGAGAGTTCGTTCAACCTACAGCACCTAGTTAATTTTTTTTACAGAAAGTCAGATATTTTGACAATGGTATAGTGAAACACGTGCAGAATGAATTTATCCTGCTCAAGGAAGATTTCATATAGCGAAATATATTTTGCCATTCTGTAAACCAATTGTCAGAATTTTGTATAGAAAACTGATATTTTTGGTTGACATGGATTTTTAATATCGCCCATTCAATTCAATTGGTGTAACATTGAATTAATAATTTCAGCTGCTGTAGCAGACAACTGCCCTCATTCGCTGGAAGAGTTCGAGAATATAGTGAGTGAATGGTTGCGGCAGTCAAAGCTGAGGTTTGCAAGGGAGAACCATGAAAGGCAATTAATGATGAAATGGAATGTGTTTTCATTTTAAAATATGTTTGTTATTGACAGAAAATATATGATTTATTGCAATTCATTTCATTTTACCTGGGTATTGAAAAACCAATAGAGTTGATTCATGAAACAAAACCTATGTGACAAAAATGAATACAAATAAATGGCACGTACGCTAACATTTTTATTCTTTTAATGTATGAGATTTGATACTTACAACATATTTCATTTAATGAAGTATCATACCTCATAAATTAAATGAATGAAAATGTTAGCGTACATGCCATTCATTTGTTCGTTTCAGGAATCATTCTCGATAAGATCAGTGAAACGAATCAAACAGATAACAGTGGAATGAAAAAATATATTACATGTTTCATATCTGAAACATAGACAATTAATGAAATTGTTCTTTTCGTGCAAATAATTCGTTCCTTTCAAGAAATATGTCATAAACATTTCCAAGAGACATGTCTGACACATAACACTGAATGCTAAAATCATGTTTCATTTTTTATTCAGATACGTGTATGTTACATCAGTTGAGGCGGACATCGTGTGGTAAATGGGGAGTACCTGAACTATACAAATGACATGTCTGACACATCCTATGTTACCGGTGTTATATAATAGATACAAGACTGACACATATCTGTGTTCATTGGGAATATAATATAATATAATATAATTTAATATAATATAATATAATATAATATAATATAATATAATATAATATAATATAATATAATATAATATAATATAATATAATATAATATAATATAATATAATATAATATAATATAATATAATATAATATAATATAATATAATATAATATAATATAATATAATATAATATAATATAATATATATATATATATAAAAGGTTTTCACGGATGGTTGAGTATGCGTCTGTTTTGAGTTTCAACGTTTCACCAACATCATCCCAGTTGGCATTTTCAAGAATGTTACTGCTCCTACTTGGTGCTAGCAACTGTTGCAATATCCCTTATTCACGATTGTGCATTCCTAAAATTACTTCAGGAATACAAACTCCTTTCTGAGATATTTCCTCGATCCTGAATCGTTCATATAAAATTTTAAATATACTCAAAAGTGTGATACAATGGCGAATGTGAGGAATAGTATTCAACTCTTCACTAGAACACGTCACTGATAATGAAGTTTTCCAATGATAACCATTCAAAACGTTTCAGTGAACATCATGTTGATGTGGTTATGCAACCAATGATGCGTACTTTTAAGTTTTGATGACTGTTTCACTCGACATCCACGAATACAAATCATTCACTAATTTCACATATCGGTACATTCACTGAATTCGAATGCAGTAATTGAATAGTAGCGTGATAGACTGTCCCAACAAGTATTATTTGTTCGATAGTCCTTTGTTTCACATGATGGCAAACAATGAAAAATATCATATTGATTACTTTTCATCATGCTCTTACCAATATCTTTTCGGTTGAATTTGAAGTCGCTTTCAAGTCGTGTAATTCGGATGATATCAAAAAAAAACGAAGAAAGAAAACAAATGCAAATCACTTGTGCGAGGCTTTTCGTAGAGATCAATTACCCTAACACCAAACTGTCAATAACCGAATAGTTGTTGGATATTTTCCTCACAAGTGAGTCGAAAAATATGATAATGGTTACAATAAAAATTTTCATTAAGGACCTTCTCTTCAGCCGAAGACTTGATCCAAGACAAATAGTCGCGTGAAGGTGTTTCGGTATATACGATTCCTTGACAAAAACCATCAGAGTGAAGAAAGGTTACTGCGCATAGCTCACCAGTGTGAAGTTGGCAGCCAATTTTCAGCAGCCAAACCTACGGAAACACCCGAACAACCATAGGCGTCGGTGGCTGCTGAAAAATTTTTCTAGAAGGGTCACGAAAAATCAATTCACGTTGCACCGTGCGATGATTTTATCTCACGTAACGATCCTTGTGAAGAAAATAAAGTAGCTATACGAATATATGAATTATCAATCCAGAATATCAGGAACTATGTATCATTTTGACAAGAATCAGAACCGACTCGGGATGTTGAGGAATTTATATATTCTCAACGAAATATTGGTTATTTTGAAGCAGTGGATGGGGAAGTAAATTTGATGGATAATAAAATAATTTTATTAGAAAATATTGTTTTCCTATCTTCAACGCGCGGTATCATCTCCAAAATCACGTGTTAGCATCGATATTATGTGCTTCAATGATGATCAGAAACTCAGTCCCTTAGGAAGGGGAAAAGGGGGGTATTTCCTCGAAATACTATTCAAAATAATCCCAAAAAAATAATTCTGGACATTAAGCAACGGCGTATCACATTAAAATGAATGAAAAATGTCCCAGAAATGTTCGAGAGTCCAATATATCAATAGATGATCTCCTTAGCGAGGGGATGGGAAAGTAAATTTGATGGATAATAAAATAATTTTATTAGAAAATATTGTTTTCCTATCTTCAACGCGCGGTATCATCTCCAAAATCACGTGTTAGCATCGATATTATGTGCTTCAATGATGATCAGAAACTCAGTCCCTTAGGAAGGGAAAAAGGGGGGTATTTCCTCGAAATATTATTCAAAATAATCTCAAAAAAATCATTCTGGACATTTAGCAACGGCGTATCACATTAAAATGAATGAAAAATGTCCCAGAAATGTTCGAGAGTCCCATATATCAATAGATGATCTCCTTAGCGAGGGGATGGGAAAGTAAATTTGGTGAATTTTGAAATAATTTTCTTTTAAAATATTGTTTTCCTATCTTTAACGCGCGGTATCATCTCCAAAATCACGTGTTAGCATCGATATTATGTGCTTCAATGATGATCAGAAACTCAGTCCCTTAGGAAGGGGAAAAGGGGGGTATTTCCTCGAAATATTATTCAAAATAATCTCAAAAAAATCATTCTGGACATTTAGCAACGGCGTATCACATTAAAATGAATGAAAAATGTCCCAGAAATGTTCGAGAGTCCCATATATCAATAGATGATCTCCTTAGCGAGGGGATGGGGAAGTAAATTTGGTGAATTTTGAAATAATTTTCTTTTAAAATATTGTTTTCCTATCTTTAACGCGCGGTATCATCTCCAAAATCACGTGTTAGCATCGATATTATGTGCTTCAATGATGATCAGGAACTCAGTCCCTTAGCAAGGGGGTAAGGGGGGTATTTCTTCGAAATATTACTAAAATTAATTTGAAAAAATCATTCTGGACATTCAGCAACGGCGTATCACATTAAAATGAATGAAAAATGTCCCAGAAATGTTCGAGAGTCCCATATATCAATAGATGATCTCCTTAGCGAGGGGATGGGGAAGTAAATTTGGTGAATTTTGAAATAATTTTCTTTTAAAATATTGTTTTCCTATCTTTAACGCGCGGTATCATCTCCAAAATCACGTGTTAGCATCGATATTATGTGCTTCAATGATGATCAGAAACTCAGTCCCTTAGGAAGGGGAAAAGGGGGGTATTTCCTCGAAATATTATTCAAAATAATCTCAAAAAAATCATTCTGGACATTTAGCAACGGCGTATCACATTAAAATGAATGAAAAATGTCCCAGAAATGTTCGAGAGTCCCATATATCAATAGATGATCTCCTTAGCGAGGGGATGGGGAAGTAAATTTGGTGAATTTTGAAATAATTTTCTTTTAAAATATTGTTTTCCTATCTTTAACGCGCGGTATCATCTCCAAAATCACGTGTTAGCATCGATATTATGTGCTTCAATGATGATCAGGAACTCAGTTCCTTAGCAAGGGGGTAAGGGGGGTATTTCTTCGAAATATTACTAAAATTAATTTAAAAAAATCATTCTGGACATTCAGCAACGGCGTATCACATTAAAATGAATGAAAAATGTCCCAGAAATGTTCGAGAGTCCCATATATCAATAGATGATCTCCTTAGCGAGGGGATGGGGAAGTAAATTTGGTGAATTTTGAAATAATTTTCTTTTAAAATATTGTTTTCCTATCTTTAACGCGCGGTATCATCTCCAAAATCACGTGTTAGCATCGATATTATGTGCTTCAATGATGATCAGAAACTCAGTCCCTTAGGAAGGGGAAAAGGGGGGTATTTCCTCGAAATATTATTCAAAATAATCTCAAAAAAATCATTCTGGACATTTAGCAACGGCGTATCACATTAAAATGAATGAAAAATGTCCCAGAAATGTTCGAGAGTCCCATATATCAATAGATGATCTCCTTAGCGAGGGGATGGGGAAGTAAATTTGGTGAATTTTGAAATAATTTTCTTTTAAAATATTGTTTTCCTATCTTTAACGCGCGGTATCATCTCCAAAATCACGTGTTAGCATCGATATTATGTGCTTCAATGATGATCAGGAACTCAGTTCCTTAGCAAGGGGGTAAGGGGGGTATTTCTTCGAAATATTACTAAAATTAATTTAAAAAAATCATTCTGGACATTCAGCAACGGCGTATCACATTAAAATGAATGAAAAATGTCCCAGAAATGTTCGAGAGTCCCATATATCAATAGATGATCTCCTTAGCGAGGGGATGGGGAAGTAAATTTGGTGAATTTTGAAATAATTTTTTTTTTAAATATTGTTTTCCTATCTTTAACGCGCGGTATCATCTCCAAAATCACGTGTTAGCATCGATATTATGTGCTTCAATGATGATCAGAAACTCAGTCCCTTAGGAAGGGGAAAAGGGGGGTATTTCCTCGAAATATTATTAAAAATAATCTCAAAAAATCATTCTGGACATTTAGCAACGGCGTATCACATTAAAATGAATGAAAAATGTCCCAAAAATGTTCGAGAGTCCCATATATCGATAGATGATCTCCTTAGCGAGGGGATGGGAAAGTAAATTTGGTGAATTTTAAAATAATTTTCTTTGAAAATATTGTTTTCCTATCTTTAACGCGCGGTATCATCTCCAAAATCACGTGTTAGCATCGATATTATGTGCTTCAATGATGATCAGAAACTCAGTCCCTTAGGAAGGGGAAAAGGGGGGTATTTCCTCGAAATATTATTCAAAATAATCTCAAAAAATCATTCTGGACTTTTAGCAACGGCGTATCACATTAAAATGAATGAAAAATGTCCCAGAAATGTTCGAGAGTCCCATATATCAATAGATGATCTCCTTAGCGAGGGGATGGGAAAGTAAATTTGGTGAATTTTAAAATAATTTTCTTTGAAAATATTGTTTTCCTATCTTTAACGCGCGGTATCATCTCCAAAATCACGTGTTAGCATCGATATTATGTGCTTCAATGATGATCAGAAACTCAGTCCCTTAGGAAGGGGAAAAGGGGGGTATTTCCTCGAAATATTATTCAAAAATAATCTCAAAAAATCATTCTGGACATTTAGCAACGGCGTATCACATTAAAATGAATGAAAAATGTCCCAAAAATGTTCGAGAGTCCCATATATCGATAGATGATCTCCTTAGCGAGGGGATGGGAAAGTAAATTTGGTGAATTTTAAAATAATTTTCTTTGAAAATATTGTTTTCCTATCTTTAACGCGCGGTATCATCTCCAAAATCACGTGTTAGCATCGATATTATGTGCTTCAATGATGATCAGAAACTCAGTCCCTTAGGAAGGGGAAAAGGGGGGTATTTCCTCGAAATATTATTAAAAATAATCTCAAAAAATCATTCTGGACATTTAGCAACGGCGTATCACATTAAAATGAATGAAAAATGTCCCAAAAATGTTCGAGAGTCCCATATATCAATAGATGATCTCCTTAGCGAGGGGATGGGAAAGTAAATTTGGTAAATTTTAAAATAATTTTCTTTGAAAATATTGTTTTCCTATCTTTAACGCGCGGTATCATCTCTAAAATCACGTGATAGCATCGATATTATGTGCTTCAATGATGATCAGGAACTCAGTTCCTTAGCAAGGGGGTAAGGGGGGTATTTCCTCGAAATATTATTAAAATTAATTTCAAAAAATCATTCTGGACATTCAGCAACGGCGTATCACATCAAAATGAATGAAAAATGTCCCAGAAATGTTCGAGAGTCCCATATATCGATAGATGATCTCCTTAGCGAGGGGATGAGAAAGTAAATTTGGTGAATTTTGAAATAATTTTCTTTTAAAATATTGTTTTTCTATCTTTAACGCGCGGTATCATCTCCAAAATCACGTGTTAGCATCGATATTATGTGCTTCAATGATGATCAGAAACTCAGTCCCTTAGGAAGGGGAAAAGGGGGGTATTTCCTCGAAATATTATTAAAAATAATCTCAAAAAATCATTCTGGACATTAAGCAACGGCGTATCACATTAAAATGAATGAAAAATGTCCCAGAAACTGTTCGAGAGTCCCATATATCGATAGATGATCTCCTTAGCGAGGGGATGGGAAAGTAAATTTGGTAAATTTTAAAATAATTTTCTTTGAAAATATTGTTTTCCTATCTTTAACGCGCGGTATCATCTCTAAAATCACGTGATAGCATCGATATTATATGCTTCAATGATGATCAGGAACTCAGTTCCTTAGCAAGGGGGTAAGGGGGGAATTTCTCCGAAATATTACTATAATTAACTTCAAAAAATCATTCTGGACATTCAGCAACGCCGTATCACATCAAAATGAATGAAAAATGTCCCAGAAATGTTCGAGAGTCCCATATATCGATAGATGATCTCCTTAGCGAGGGGATGAGAAAGTAAATTTGGTGAATTTTGAAATAATTTACTTTTAAAATATTGTTTTTCTATCTTTAACGAGCGGTATCATCTCCAAAATCACGTGTTAGCATCGATATTATGTGCTTCAATGATGATCAGGAACTCAGTTCCTTAGCAAGGGGTTAAGGGCGGTATTTCCTCGGAATATTATTCAAAATAATCTCAAAAAATCATTCTGGGCATTTAGCAACGGCGTATCACATCAAATTGAATGAAAAATGTCCCAAAAATGTTCGAGAGTCCCATAAATCAATAGATGATCTCTTTAGCGAGGGGATGGGAAAGTAAATTTCGTGAATTTTAAAATAATTTTCTTTGAAAATATTGTTTTCCTATCTTTAACGCGCGGTATCATCTCTAAAATCACGTGTTAGCATCGATATTATGTGCTTCAATGATGATCAGAAACTCAGTTCCTTTGGAAGGGGGTAAGGGGGGTATTTCCTCGAAATATTACTGAGAATTATTAAAAAAATCATTCGGGACATTTAGCAATGGCGTAACGAATCGAAATGAATGGAAAATGGCCCAGAATGTTCGAGAATCCCATATATCAAGAGATGATGTCCTTAGCGACGGGATGGGGAAGTAAATTTCATGAATTATTCAATGATTTTCTTTGAAAATTATGTTTTCTCATCTTTGACGAGCGTTATCATTTCCACTATCATGTGACAGGATCGATGTTATGTGCTTTCACTCAATCAATCAATCAATCAATATTTATTCGATGTCTTCTGACATAAACAACTTACTCGAGAATGCAGAGTGAATCAACTGTCAAAACCATCAGCTATGAGAACAACTTCCTACAGAATCCATATATTTGAGAATAGAATGAAATGGAATAGAATAGTTTATTCGTGCTATGAACAAAGAGTTTTACACAAGTCAGACAATTTTTTTTCATATGATATACCATCAAAATTCACATATTAAAAATTCTGTTAAGTTGTTACCAACTATGAATATAAATTTCAATCTATCGTCCATTATATTACATTATAAAACATATTGTTCTCAATATTTTTTTTCTGGAGAATTGAAAGTTCATTCAATCTACAACAGTTACCATAGCAAACTATACAATAATTGAGTGTGGAGTGAATATAGGCATCAGGACTTCAACAGTAACAAGATCCCGAGGATTCCAGATGACAAAACGGTGCTTGGACAATTTTTTGGTAATAAAATCGATGTGTCAAGCCCAACTTATCTGATAATCTATTGATCTATTGATTTTTCAATTGACCTGGTGGTCCTCACCAGGATACTGTGATTCAGGTCTCTAAGAGAGAAAACGATAGTATTTTTTTCGATAAATTCAGAGTGAGTCCATTTCTAGAACAGTAACGTTGTGTATTATATACCGCAGTGTTAGCTAGTAGTGACCTTTCTGCATGATAAATAGATCTGCATGTAACGGAAATATCGTCAGCAAACTGAACTGTACATTTTTTGGGATTCATGTTCGAGATGTCGTTAACTACCTATGGAAATGAAGAAGGTTCCAGAATAGTGCCCTGCTCTAACTGTTTGAGTCCTACCCCTCTAGTAGAGTCCTACTCCTCTAGTACGAATCTACCCAACTCAGACCGGTAGCGTTGAACTGTCGTGTACGAAATTAAAGAATCTGAAAGTTTTCAAATGCACCTCCGTTAGCTGAAGATTGAAATATTCAGTGAAAATTTCGTTTTTCTCTGCTGTTCTATATCGAGTTTGTTGAGAAAATCAGATTTTCCGAATAACATTTTTCGATAGGACGAACCGTTAAATAGTTGTGTACGAAATTGTAAAATCTGAAAGTTTTTAAATGCACCTCCGTTAGCTGAAGATTGAAATATTCAGTGAAAATTTCGTTTTTCTCTGCTGTTCTATATCGAGTTTGTTGAGAAAATCAGATTTTCCGAATAACATTTTTCGATAGGACGGACCGTTAAATAGTTGTGTACGAAATTGTAAAATCTTAAAGTTTTTAAATGCACCTCCGTTAGCTGAAGATTGAAATATTCCGTGAAAATTTCGTTTTTCTCTGCTGTTCTATATCGAGTTTGTTGAGAAAATCAGATTTTCCGAATAACATTTTTCGATAGGACGGACCGTTAAATAGTTGTGTACGAAATTGTAAAATCTTAAAGTTTTTAAATGCACCTCCGTTAGCTGAAGATTGAAATATTCCGTGAAAATTTCGTTTTTCTCTGCTGTTCTATATCGAGTTTGTTGAGAAAATCAGATTTTCCAAATAACATTTTTCGATAGGACGAACCGTTAAATAGTTGTGTACGAAATTGTAAAATCTGAAAGTTTTTAAATGCACCTCCGTTAGCTGAAGATTGAATTATTCCGTGGAAATTTTGTTTCTCTCTACTATTCTATATCGAGTCGGTTGAGAGAATTTTCAAATAAATGTGTTTTGTTTAAACAGACTGTTATATATAAATGTGTATGAAATTGTTGTGATCGGACTTTGATAAATGCATATGTTGGTTGTGAAGCATTCTTCTTGATCGGTCTGCAGCTTTTACTTATTGAAAATATTTTGTCTGCAAGTTTAGCTGAGAAAATACTTATCTCCTTCAAAATTCCCAAGAATGAGTTCCAAGAAGATCTCCAAAGAAAAAGCCTATCACATTATATCATCAAAATTGGCAAATTTTGTATCACCCACTGATTTCCAAGGTGATATTTGCAGAGATATTTGTGCTGATATAGCAAGAGAACTCAAGGGCACTAAATTTGGTTATACCAGCGTCATCTACGATATAATCAATAAAAATTCAAAGTTCAAGATCTTTTTCCAAAAAGAGTGTTTACCGAAGAGTGGGTATGGAATAAACCTTGATTCTCTGACATCAGCTCTGCACGAAAATAAAATAGAAATCGTTAATATTTGTACGTCATATAGGAACAGTCTATCCAAAATTGGAGCACTATGTAAGACATTGAAAGTTAAAAATTGTCTAAAAAACCGTCTTCGTATTTATCGACTATGGAAAAAGATGACTGAAGTCAGTGGGGAGGTTGGAACTATTATCACGCCACTGAAAAATGATCTCAATGAACTTCCATACATCTCAACTCCTTCCAGGGATCAATATTCCACGAATGAAAACAAATGTACTACAAGAGAAATACAGAATTACGATTTCGATTTCGAAAATCAGCCCTCAGAAAAAAATTCAATGGAATATGAATCTGAGCGTACGCCGGCTATCCACATATCAGATGAAGAAAGGAAAGAACGAGAAGAACCTAAAAATGATATAACACCGGATGATCATGGTATTCCTAAATGTATGCTCAAGTTCCCGAGTCCCATTGAGTCAAGTGGAATCCTACCATTGCATTCGCGAAATACAACCTCACCACTAAAGAAATCCTTTTTCACTGATTGTAAAATATTAGAAGGATCATTCCATATAGAAGATGATATTTGGAGTGTCATCTATGAAGATGGCAAACTCAACGTGAAATATTATCCATCTTACTTGAAGAATCAAGTTGCTAAGTTCATCAATAATACATGTTTACTGATATTCAGATATACAAAAAAGTCCATCACAAAGAATACATTGAATTTATATGCCAGATGTAAACATAGTAATTATAACTGTAAAAAATTCAAAATCTGCCTGAGTATATCGGATAGAACTGTGAAAGTGTACAGTTCGTCGCTGAATTACCATCATGATCAATTGCTTACAAGTCACGTTAGAGATATAGAGAGACAATCAGTGAAACGTAAAATCCGCAATATTAAAGCTTTTCAATATAAGAAACAAACTCTCCTAGATTCTGACAAAATCCTTTTAGAAGAAGGAAAAAACTTGCAGGCTATCAAGTCGGATTCTACCCTCAGAAAGATCAAATCAGAAGCCAACAGTGATTTGGATCGTGACAAAAATGATATATTGGATTTATTAATGATGCAACAAGATCATCCAGAATACATTAAAGAAATATCTTTTCCATTCAATGTGAAAGTGTACAGTGTTGAGCAACTTGGAGTGCTAAAATCACAGTTCACTGATAATAAATCCCTTCCATTGATTCACTTCGATGCTACTGGAGGAATTGTGAGAAGTCCTATGAAATCTATGAAGAAGCGAATATATTTATATACTGCTGTCATAAAAATAGCGAAACCGAAGAGAATATATCCAATTTTCTCAATGATATCCTCGACTCATGATTCCAATACAATTTTCAAAATCTTACATGACTTTCGTTATTTTTGTGAAGAGCATAGATTCTGGCCAGCCTTATCTGGGGTAGTAACGGACTTTTCTTTTGCAAATATCCATGCCATTTGCAAAGCATTCAATAGATGCACTTTACTCGAATATCTAGAGAAATGTCATGATTTATTACAGGGCCATGCAGTGCTTTCTAGTATAAAATTAATTGGAATACATCTATGTTGTTCTCACTTCATGAAGATGGTATGCAAAGATATCGATTCGTTTGCGAAGGACCTCAATCAGAAAAAATATTTCAAGGATCTCATGGCAGCGGCGATACTCATAGGTGATATCGAAACCTTCGATGAGTTTGTTCAGAATATTAGTATTATTCTCAACTCAAAATTCTATAGCCATTCTGTGCGGTTAGCTCAGGATAATATTATACTATTGCACGAAGGAAAATCAGTGGCACCCGTCGAATACAAAGAAATAGGAAACCTTGTATCGAATGAATCTAAGGGTTCTGACGGTCTATATAAATCGAGCATCTTTTACAGGAGGTTTCACAATTTACTTCAGAAGCAGGATATAGGAACTTCTGGAAGTGAGTTGAATGAATGTAATAATCAAGAATTTTTCAATGTTATCCTAACGAAATATTTGCCTTACTATCCTCTATGGAGTGTTTCTACTGTATCCGACGGACCCGCTAGTAACGCGTTGGTTGAAAATTATTTTGGTCAACTCAAGAAAATTACTTTGGATCATCAAAAGTATCTCAAATGTTCCCAGTTTCTGAGGAAACTCAGATTGGATGTTCTGTCATTGAAAATTGAATGTGACCTTGGTATATCCAAATCAAGATTGACCAAACAGGATTCAGCTGATGAAAAGTGTTCCCGAGAAACATGGTCCCGAAAAATTAAAAAAGTAGATACCCATTTCACAGGGCGATTCTTGAACATCAACCAGAAAACGAGTATTCCCGCTAATTTCATTTGTGCCGAAGATGATGAAGATTTAGCCCAATGCGCCTATTGTGGTCATGGTATGAGTGAAAATAGAATAGATTGGGTTCAATGTGATATGTGTAAGAGATGGATACACCAGGCCTGCGATGAACCGCCTAACAAACTCAATAATTC
This sequence comes from Zygogramma bicolorata, assembly GCA_032362365.1. NCBI lineage: Eukaryota > Metazoa > Arthropoda > Insecta > Coleoptera > Chrysomelidae > Zygogramma > Zygogramma bicolorata. The sequence continues at coordinate 853,048 of JAVJAQ010003487.1, forward strand.
CTATGAGAATGAGTTTTTCTGCAAATTGTGTACTTTGCCAAGACTTGATGAACCATTAGAAGGTAAATCAATTCAGCTCTATGAGAAATGTGAGTCTTTTCTACGTAAGATACATTTATCCATCGGAGAAAGAAGAGATCTAGAAAAAGTTACGAGAGGACAATATTCAAGTCAAAGATGGAAAGAGGAAAGACAAATGAGGTTAACCTGTTCTCATTTCGGAAGAGTATGTAAGGTGAGAAATACGTCTTCCTTCCACAGTATCATAAAATCTATAAGAACACCATCAACTTTCAGAAATGCTGCTGTTGAACATGGTATCACATTTGAGTCAGAAGCAAGAAAAAAATATTGTCAACACACAAATTCTCTTTGCGAAAATGTTGGTTTGATTATTCATGAGGAACACCCTTTTCTTGCTGGATCACCGGACGGCCTAATAGGAAATGAAGGAATGATTGAAATCAAATGTCCATTCAATGCAAGATTTGATGAGCCACATTGCTACAATTTCGATTTTCTTTCTGACGATGGTTCTAGTATACGAACCAATCATAACTACAATTATCAAATTCAGGGTTTGCTACAAATCACTAAAAGAATTTGGTGTGATTTGGTCATTTATACTTTCAAAGGTATCAAAATAGTGCGGATATTCAGATGTGATCGCTTTTGGGATCTCATGTACGACAAACTGAAATATTTTTATCTGTTCTATTTGTTACCAATGATAGTCAACCCTGCAAAGCAGCTGTCGGATGATGAGAGAAAATGGACTACAAAGGATGAACTGATTTTTTTTGAAAACGGACTTGTTAAAAATATCAACTATTATAAAGAATTATCGAATAAAAGAGAATATGTGGTGACATCAGATCCAAAAATAGATTTTTCGATTCGTGAAATTTTATCCGATGATTACATGACTCTCAATAGCAAAGAATGGCTAAGTGGTTTCGTTGTCGATCACTGTCTCAATATTCTGAACGAAGCAGCATCCAAAAAATATCAAATATTTTCTGTAGCCAAATCATCTATCATTTTCAATGATGAGGAATTGACAGAAGCATTTTTAACAAGTGTCCATCTGACGAAAGACGACATCGTTATGCCGGTGAATAAACATTCCCATTTCTTCTTGATAATCATTTCAATTACCCACCAAAAAATTATCTTGATCGATCCCCTGGGTCATGAGAAATTATTGGAGAATATGGTTTTATGGAAGGTTAAGGAACTACTGAGACTGAAAGGAAATAGATACGATGGCCTAACGTTGGAAAGACCTAATCACATCAACCAGTCCGATGGTTACAATTGCGGTGTTTTCGTAATTTTGTTTTTTTCGAAGATGTGTAAGGATGAACTACTTACAGAATTCATCGATATCGACGAATACAGGAATTATCTAAAATGGATGTTATTGGAAAATAGTTCAGACATGTCAAAAAAGTGTTTATTCTGTTCCCAGATTGTTGCTGATTCTGAACCTATTCCATTCAAATGCAGAATTTGCATGAGATTTATTCACGATAAATGTTTACTTTCTGTTCATGATATTCAAAATGGAGTAAGGAAAACAGATAAAACAATCAATGACATGTGTGATTTATGCAGACAAAATTAAATACCTGATCGATAAGGTTTTTATGGAAACTTCATTTGATTATTTATGCTAATAGTGATATTACTGTAAACCATCAAATGTTCATAACCTGGAAAAGGTATAAATATTCAAAGTGAGTAGTGTATCTATTTGTAATCGACAAACCACACAATGATCTCAACCGAATTGACGCATGTTCATCTGAGTACTTCATTCACTTAAGGCTATTGTATGGTGGATGATTAGTTGTTACCTAGATAGTTACATACATATGAGAAATGTAAGCAGTAGCTTATTATACTGACTCCAACATAGTTGATATTAAAAGTGTGAACACTGTATTTTTTTTTCTATATGTCCGGGATGATTTTTCCTGTTTTTTTTTTTATAAATAACTCAGCGAATAAACCCCTCCAACCCCCCGCTGAAGCTTCATCTCTTGTATAACGTCAAAGACAAGATAGATACAGACGTTACTATGCTTATTTTTTATAGCGGTGTGTATGAGCTGCTTAGATTGATGATTACTTTTATTTCCGGTTGAACCGCGTCTGGAACAGTTTTTGAGGTGGTTTGAGAAGGTTCAATCAGGGGATTTTTCTATGAGACAGTAATGGTTTTCAGGAATTGGAAAATCTTCGTGAGACGTCTCTATTGTTAAGACAGTCAGGACGTTTTTCATTTTCAATTGCTTTCCGAATTATTCTGGAGTGGAATGTTCATATCGAGATCATTGTCTTTGTGCCGTTGAAGTCAATTTTGGGTCAGGTTCGACAAAACACAGATTCTAGACGCGGTTCAACCGGAAGTTTGAGTAATCACATACCTGACCTCGGAATCCAATATATATATATATATATATATATATATATATATATATATATATATGCATATATATATATATATAATAATTCGTGACTGGCTAATTATGAATCGACTGATTTAGTGAGGTTGCAGTCAGATTTGCGGGGCTGTTACACTCTATGTTATCTGTCAAGCTCTTGGCAAATTTATTACCTTCGTTAGGACAACTAAAATAATACATTGGATGTTATTTTGTAAATATAGAAATACGGAACACTTACTGACGTTGAAATAAAAGTATAAAATGGCACAAAAGAATATGGAAGAATGTCAAATTTTGAAATATTGTCATGTGGAAACTTCTTGATACCAGGCGATTTCGAGTAAAAATTAAAAAATTCGGCTTAAATTATTGAGATCTGTTTTTTTGTTCATTTAATGCTCTTTGTTATTGATATGTGTTGATTCTAAAAAAAATTTTTCAGTTAAGTATTTTGTGATACTCGATATTAACGTGTATACTCAAAGCGCAAGAATTAACGTTTCGTCTGCAGTCGTTTTTATGTGAAATAATGCGACCATTTAAGGGTTTAGATGTTTGGCCTATATATGTTTAAGAACAATCCATGCATGAAATTTTGTATACTAAGTTGGATTTTTGTTCATTCGAAATTGGAGTTTTGACTCCACTATATGATTCAGAGATAGTGGTGATATTTCTCTTGAAAATTATAAAGTTATTATTTTGAAATAAATTAATTGATTTTGGTGTTGTTTCTTGAATATAAGGTAATGATTTTCGAATGAAAGGTTGAACTAAATCGTTATTTTTATTTTGGGAACTTAATGAAACTGTTATTCTTTCACAAAAAATTATTCTATTCACATAACATTTTGGAAAAGAATTTTCAATTGAAATTTTACTCAACATGGGTGAGCTTCTGTTTTGTAAACTGGGATGACTGATTCTGTTAATACTTTCCAACATTTATTCGAATTGATCTTTCTTTTATTCGAATGATAGGATTGGAGTCGATAAACCTATTACTAGATATAGGTTTTATTTTCAGTATTACTTCGGATAAAAACCCATCCTTCACCTTTCCCAAGGAACTCAGTTTCTCATCATCATTAAAGCACATAATATAGATACTATTAGATGATTTCGGAGTTGGTACCGCGCGTCAGAGATAGAAAAATAATATTTTCAAATAAAATTGTTTAATTATTCAACAAATTTACTCCCCCTTCACCTCTATAAGGAGATCATTTACTGATATATGGAATTCTCAAACAATCTTGGTCATTCTTCGTTCATTTTGATAAGCCGTTGCTGAATGTCCAGAATGATTTTTTTAAATTAATTTTAGTAATATATCGACGTAATACCCCCTTACCCCCTTGCTAAGGAACTGAGTTCCTGATCATCATTGAAGCACATAATATCGATGCTATCACGTGATTTTAGAGATGATACCGCGCGTTGAAGATAGGAAAACAATATTTTCAAAGAAAATTATTTTAAAATTCAACAAATTTACTCTCCCATCCCCTCGCTAAGGAGATCATCTATCGATATATGGGACTCTCGAACATTTCTGGGACATTTTTCATTCATTTTGATGTGATACGCCGTTGCTAAATGTCCAGAATGATTTTTTGAGATTATTTTTAATAATATTTCGAGGAAATACCCCCCTTTTCCCCTTCCTAAGGGACTGAGTTTCTGATCATCATTGAAGCACATAATATCGATGCTAACACGTGATTTTGGAGATGATACCGCGCGTTAAAGATAGGAAAACAATATTTTAAAAGAAAATTATTTTAAAATTCACCAAATTTACTTTCCCATCCCCTCGCTAAGGAGATCATCTATCGATATATGGGACTCTCGAACATTTCTGGGACATTTTTCATTCATTTTAATGTGATACGCCGTTGCTAAATGTCCAGAATGATTTTTTTGAGATTATTTTTAATAATATTTCGAGGAAATACCCCCCTTTTCCCCTTCCTAAGGGACTGAGTTTCTGATCATCATTGAAGCACATAATATCGATGCTAACACGTGATTTTGGAGATGATACCGCGCGTTAAAGATAGGAAAACAATATTTTAAAAAAAAATTATTTCAAAATTCACCAAATTTACTTCCCCATCCCCTCGCTAAGGAGATCATCTATTGATATATGGGACTCTCGAACATTTCTGGGACATTTTTCATTCATTTTAATGTGATACGCCGTTGCTGAATGTCCAGAATGATTTTTTTCAAATTAATTTTAGTAATATTTCGAAGAAATACCCCCCTTACCCCCTTGCTAAGGAACTGAGTTCCTGATCATCATTGAAGCACATAATATTGATGCTAACACGTGATTTTGGAGATGATACCGCGCGTTAAAGATAGGAAAACAATATTTTAAAAGAAAATTATTTTAAAATTCACCAAATTTACTTCCCCATCCCCTCGCTAAGGAGATCATCTATTGATATATGGGACTCTCGAACATTTCTGGGACATTTTTCATTCATTTTAATGTGATACGCCGTTGCTAAATGTCCAGAATGATTTTTTTGAGATTATTTTGAATAATATTTCGAGGAAATACCCCCCTTTTCCCCTTCCTAAGGGACTGAGTTTCTGATCATCATTGAAGCACATAATATCGATGCTAACACGTGATTTTGGAGATGATACCGCGCGTTAAAGATAGGAAAACAATATTTTCTAATAAAATTATTTTATTATCCATCAAATTTACTTCCCCATCCCCTCGCTAAGGAGATCATCTATTGATATATGGGACTCTCGAACATTTCTGGGACATTTTTCATTCATTTTGATGTGATACGCCGTTGCTAAATGTCCAGAATGATTTTTTTGAGATTATTTTTAATAATATTTCGAGGAAATACCCCCCTTTTCCCCTTCCTAAGGGACTGAGTTTCTGATCATCATTGAAGCACATAATATCGATGCTAACACGTGATTTTGGAGATGATACCGCGCGTTAAAGATAGGAAAACAATATTTTAAAAGAAAATTATTTCAAAATTCACCAAATTTACTTTCTCATCCCCTCGCTAAGGAGATCATCTATCGATATATGGGACTCTCGAACATTTCTGGGACATTTTTCATTCATTTTGATGTGATACGCCGTTGCTGAATGTCCAGAATGATTTTTTGAGATTATTTTTAATAATATTTCGAGGAAATACCCCCCTTTTCCCCTTCCTAAGGGACTGAGTTTCTGATCATCATTGAAGCACATAATATCGATGCTAACACGTGATTTTGGAGATGATACCGCGCGTTAAAGATAGGAAAACAATATTTTAAAAGAAAATTATTTTAAAATTCACCAAATTTACTTTCCCATCCCCTCGCTAAGGAGATCATCTATCGATATATGGGACTCTCGAACATTTCTGGGACATTTTTCATTCATTTTAATGTGATACGCCGTTGCTGAATGTCCAGAATGATTTTTTTAAATTAATTTTAGTAATATTTCGAAGAAATACCCCCCTTACCCCCTTGCTAAGGAACTGAGTTCCTGATCATCATTGAAGCACATAATATCGATGCTATCACGTGATTTTAGAGATGATACCGCGCGTTAAAGATAGGAAAACAATATTTTCAAAGAAAATTATTTTAAAATTCACCAAATTTACTTTCCCATCCCCTCGCTAAGGAGATCATCTATTGATATATGGGACTCTCGAACATTTTTGGGACATTTTTCATTCATTTTAATGTGATACGCCGTTGCTGAATGTCCAGAATGATTTTTTCAAATTAATTTTAGTAATATTTCGAAGAAATACCCCCCTTACCCCCTTGCTAAGGAACTGAGTTCCTGATCATCATTGAAGCACATAATATCGATGCTAACACGTGATTTTGGAGATGATATCGCTCGTTGAAGATAGAAACACAATATTAAAAAAAAAATTATTTCAAAATTCACCAAATTTACTTCCCCATCCCCTCGCTAAGGAGATCATCTATTGATATATGGGACTCTCGAACATTTTTGGGACATTTTTCATTCATTTTAATGTGATACGCCGTTGCTAAATGTCCAGAATGATTTTTTGAGATTATTTTTAATAATATTTCGAGGAAATACCCCCCTTTTCCCCTTCCTAAGGGACTGAGTTTCTGATCATCATTGAAGCACATAATATCGATGCTAACACGTGATTTTGGAGATGATACCGCGCGTTAAAGATAGGAAAACAATATTTTAAAAAAAAATTATTTCAAAATTCACCAAATTTACTTCCCCATCCCCTCGCTAAGGAGATCATCTATTGATATATGGGACTCTCGAACATTTCTGGGACATTTTTCATTCATTTTAATGTGATACGCCGTTGCTGAATGTCCAGAATGATTTTTTCAAATTAATTTTAGTAATATTTCGAAGAAATACCCCCCTTACCCCCTTGCTAAGGAACTGAGTTCCTGATCATCATTGAAGCACATAATATCGATGCTAACACGTGATTTTGGAGATGATATCGCGCGTTAAAGATAGGAAAACAATATTTTAAAAGAAAATTATTTCAAAATTCACCAAATTTACTTCCCCATCCCCTCGCTAAGGAGATCATCTATTGATATATGGGACTCTCGAACATTTCTGGGACATTTTTCATTCATTTTAATGTGATACGCCGTTGCTAAATGTCCAGAATGATTTTTTTGAGATTATTTTGAATAATATTTCGAGGAAATACCCCCCTTTTCCCCTTCCTAAGGGACTGAGTTTCTGATCATCATTGAAGCACATAATATCGATGCTAACACGTGATTTTGGAGATGATACCGCGCGTTGAAGATAGGAAAACAATATTTTCTAATAAAATTATTTTATTATCCATCAAATTTACTTCCCCATCCCCTCGCTTAGGAGATCATCTATTGATATATGGGACTCTCGAACATTTCTGGGACATTTTTCATTCATTTTGATGTGATACGCCGTTGCTGAATGTCCAGAATGATTTTTTCAAATTAATTTTAGTAATATTTCGAAGAAATACCCCCCTTACCCCCTTGCTAAGGAACTGAGTTCCTGATCATCATTGAAGCACATAATATCGATGCTAACACGTGATTTTGGAGATGATACCGCGCGTTAAAGATAGGAAAACAATATTTTAAAAGAAAATTATTTCAAAATTCACCAAATTTACTTCCCCATCCCCTCGCTAAGGAGATCATCTATTGATATATGGGACTCTCGAACATTTCTGGGACATTTTTCATTCATTTTAATGTGATACGCCGTTGCTGAATGTCCAGAATGATTTTTTTAAATTAATTTTAGTAATATTTCTAAGAAATACCCCCATCCTACCCCCTTGCTAAGGAACTGAGTTCCTGATCATCATTGAAGCACATAATATCGATGCTATCACGTGATTTCAGAGATGATACCGCGCATTAAAGATAGGAAAACAATATTTTCAAAGAAAATTATTTTAAAATTCACCAAATTTACTTTCCCATCCCCTCGCTAAGGAGATCATCTATTGATATATGGGACTCTCGAACATTTTTGGGACATTTTTCATTCATTTTAATGTGATACGCCGTTGCTGAATGTCCAGAATGATTTTTTCAAATTAATTTTAGTAATATTTCGAAGAAATACCCCCCTTACCCCCTTGCTAAGGAACTGAGTTCCTGATCATCATTGAAGCACATAATATCGATGCTAACACGTGATTTTGGAGATGATATCGCTCGTTAAAGATAGGAAACACAATATTTTAAAAAAAAATTATTTCAAAATTCACCAAATTTACTTCCCCATCCCCTCGCTAAGGAGATCATCTATTGATATATGGGACTCTCGAACATTTTTGGGACATTTTTCATTCATTTTAATGTGATACGCCGTTGCTAAATGTCCAGAATGATTTTTTGAGATTATTTTTAATAATATTTCGAGGAAATACCCCCCTTTTCCCCTTCCTAAGGGACTGAGTTTCTGATCATCATTGAAGCACATAATATCGATGCTAACACGTGATTTTGGAGATGATACCGCGCGTTAAAGATAGGAAAACAATATTTTAAAAGAAAATTATTTCAAAATTCACCAAATTTACTTCCCCATCCCCTCGCTAAGGAGATCATCTATTGATATATGGGACTCTCGAACATTTCTGGGACATTTTTCATTCATTTTAATGTGATACGCCGTTGCTAAATGTCCAGAATTATTTTTTTGAGATTATTTTGAATAATATTTCGAGGAAATACCCCCCTTTTCCCCTTCCTAAGGGACTGAGTTTCTGATCATCATTGAAGCACATAATATCGATGCTAACACGTGATTTTGGAGATGATACCGCGCGTTGAAGATAGGAAAACAATATTTTCTAATAAAATTATTTTATTATCCATCAAATTTACTTCCCCATCCACTGCTTCAAAATAACCAATATTTCGTTGAGAATATATAAATTCCTCAACATCCCGAGTCGGTTCTGATTCTTGTCAAAATGATACATAGTTCCTGATATTCTGGATTGATAATTCATATATTCGTATAGCTACTTTATTTTCTTCACAAGGATCGTTACGTGAGATAAAATCATCGCACGGTGCAACGTGAATTGATTTTTCGTGACCCTTCTAGAAAAATTTTTCAGCAGCCACCGACGCCTATGGTTGTTCGGGTGTTTCCGTAGGTTTGGCTGCTGAAAATTGGCTGCCAACTTCACACTGGTGCATAGCTCCAACCAAGGGATATAGTAGTTTTTACAATAAATGGTATTGACTGAAGGATTATAATGAAACCAATTAGACCCTTAAGTTGTAAAATCCGAGATGCACATCATAAATGTAAAAGGACCGGATTCAGGAAATTTTGTTTCTCAGAGAGGGAATGTAGAGGATTACAGCTTACACTTCTTGTTCATTTTAGTCATTGTATTTCATTGAAAGTGTTCACTTGTGTTACGGCTTGCAATAATTTTATAACATTCATTTGTTATTACAGACATTAATAGCAAAGATTTTATACCCCAACGTACAGCGTTATAGTAATGGACAACGCAAGCTATCATAGTCGACAATTGCAAAAAATTCCTGGCTCAAAGAATACGAAATTGGAGATTCAAAACTTCATAGCTGAAAATGACATATATTTTGAGGAAAATTATACAAAAAAAAGAACATTCACAAGTGCTGCAGTCATTTTCTTTAAAAAAAAACATATGTTTGTGATACAATTGCAGAAGAATTGGGACATACAGTGTTACGACTACCTCCCTGCTACTGCGTGTTCAATCCCATAGAGCTTATGTGGCACCAACTTAAATCGAGCGTGCGCGGAAAAAATACTTCTCCGACTCTAAGTGGTAGTGTGGTAGAGGTAATTAGGAACTGTATGAATGACATTCCCACTGAGATTTGGAAAAGTTCTGTTAGTCATGTTATAAATGTTGAAAACTCGTACCTTTCTGTAAAATCAATTGCGCCAATCATAATTAATTTAGATGAGGATAACGATAGCGACACTGAACTAAATATAGAATAGAATTGTAACATTCAAATAAATCACTACATTATGCAAAATTCAAATTTCTTAAGTTCGACCCTGTAGCACATTTGCATCTTTTACCAGATGATTTTCTACACAATGGGATTAAATCGGGTAGTTTATTGCAGTTAATAAGCCAATACCATTTACTGTGAAAAATACTATACAAATCCGTTTCAAAGATGATTCTTCGTATTTAGTACAAATAAAGTGGAATTGTATTTTGCTATAAGGATGAAACTATAGAAGAGCAGCAAACTCGAGTTTCGAACTATTCAAGAATCCGTGAATTTTACATGATATTCATTCTGCAGGAGTCGATAAATGGAAAATATAATTCCCAGAGTAACAAAGCAACTCAATTTTGTATTTACTCCATTTTTCAATAATTTCAGAAGGGGCTGCAGTATCCCACTCTCACCTGAGAGTCCGAAGATACCGTGTAGGATGCTCTGGATGAAATACGAGAGGGGTGAAAAACCTTAATGGGGCGTGATTTCTGGATATATCTGGCTCAATAGATATTTTTGTACGAGGTCCATAACTGGGGAAAACGTTGTATGAAAATTAGTCGAGATTGGGATTCCATTCGAGACCAAGAATTTCAATGTTTTGAAAATCAAACGATTAGTCTGTCTACTAACGACCAGCAGAGGGAAAACTACCGCATTTCAATCAGTTCACCCAAGTAGCACAAACATATTCGAGCAATATATATAATTGGTTCAATATCACGAAAATATTAGCTTCATATTGTAGATATCATATTGACCACAAAAAAAATTGAACATTTGGGGATATAAGATCAATATTCGAAAATAATATAAGGTCATATAGTCCTGACTATATTGCTACAATATTGTCAATGATATATGGAAAAAAAAGGTATATTCGATTGATGTCACTCAACAATTCTTAGTTTTTATATTAGTAATAGGGTCGTTCAGTGAAATCAGCATTATAACATTTTTATGCATTTTTTTGTAGTGTCTGGACCCCTAATACGCTCACAAAAATTTCAGACCAATAGCTTCATCCTGTACTAAAATAATTCAAGTTGAAGTTGCGCTGGTGTAAAAATATCGTGAACAGCGCGTGACGTCACTATACGCACACGGTAGAGGACGCGGCATCGCTTATGTTAGTCGTATTTATAATGTTAGCGAAGTGTGTTATTCTTTTTGAAATGTACGCGTTGAAAACCGGATTTATGAAAGCTAATTCTGGTAACCTACCAGAAGTGGATATATTTATGATAATGGACTATTTCAACAAAAATAACGACTTTATTAGCAGTGAAATGAAAGGAGTGAAATTACAGCGGTAAGTTAACACAACTCATGAAAAGACAATATAGTTGTGGTTAAACTGATGGTAGTACTTCGGTTGCTATGAGCACCTTTTTACCGTTACCGCCGTGTTATTGTTGAAAATTGAACATATTTATATTGACTTTTGAAAAAAGGTTAATTATTTGAAACAATAATGGTTTCGTCTGCTTAAAAATGTTACAAGTAAATTTGGACTTGTGTGCTGTGTTGATGAAGAGAGGGACAAATTTTGTGTGTTCAAACAACAGAAATTTGATTTGAAAAATTGTGAAGATTCACAAAAAAAAAGACATGTTTCTTCGAGAATATACCGCTGAAAAGTGTTGAGAATTTTTTGTAGAGGAAACCGAATTACGTGAGTTCTACACAAAAAATTTAAAAAAAGGTGCTTATAGCGACTGAAGTATTCCCAAATTCCATATTTCCATTCATTGAGAAATGAAATGTTACACCTTTCTGGAACATTTTTTTTTTCGCAGATCGCCTGGACAAAATTATGTAGACAATGCCATCGGTTATGTACAAGTGAAACAACAACAGACATTTTGTGAGTTGGGGGGAAAAATAACACCAGAGCATAAAATGAAAGGAAAAAACTATGGACACAAAAGTACTTGTGTCGGCTGGAGTGACTGCCCCTGAACTTGAGCCATGGCTGGTTCAGAGCATACTGTAGGGAGTATACATTCGTGCAGTGTATGAGCTGGCCAAAATATTGGGTAGGTAACACACGCGAGCATTGTTCTATTTACTGTTTTCACTAATATTGTTTGAATCATTCCTTTTTGGCACTGTTACAGACGAAGAAAACTGTTGCTTTGCTTTTACCGCGTGTGACAATATTGAGCCAATATACGCTGTTGGTAGAAAAACTGCATGGCGTTGACTATACCATTGGTTTCTGGAGCATGGCAAGAACTGCTTGAACTCAAGGACGGAACGTTGATGGTGCTCGAAAAAATTGCCATCGCAATGTATTGCCCGTAAGTTATAAACTCCGTTATTTGAAATGGAACTCGAAAGTGGATGGAAATATCATAAAAAGGGGCTATTATTCAATTATTTATTCAATGGAGAAAACATACACATTGGTCAGCGAATCTCGTAGAAGGTTGCTGCTGTCGGGAAAAGAGCACGATTGCATATCCCTCAACTCGGATCGATTCTCTGAACCAGCGCACAAGATGTGTGTCATACATGTCTCAAGTACTTCCATCTCCTACTGAATGGGAATAAAATTTCAAGGAGATAGTTGGGTGCAAGTATGGACCACTACAGCTTCCATCAGAGTGGACAATGGGTCAATCATTGGTTGTGGATGCAAAGAAGCTTGTGTCGGCGATTGCAAGTGTTGCAAAGAGGATGTGGATGGCGTTGTGGGTTTGTGCTATTATATCTGCATTACGACCTCGTCTGAATAGTTATATAGTTATACCTCTTGCATATCGAAGATCCGTGAAAACATCAATTTCTACATAATACCTGGATGGGCAGGATACAACCTTAATATCGGACCTAGTCGGATAATAACTGAGGAGAATCATTATAAATACCAGTTTCCATGGAGAACAGACAATTGAAGTCTTTGCTTACTCTTGCTTGGTTACTTCGTAAGAGGAGTGATTGACCAGGACGGTATGGACAGATATTCGTCTCACAGTTCTTGAGAATGAATTCAAAATGGAATTCGAAACGTCGAACAAATCAGAAGATACCTAACGGATCAAAACCCAGAAAAATTCATCTTGCATATCGAAGATCCGTGAAAACATCAATTTCTACATAATACCTGGATGGGCAGGATACAACCTTAATATCGGACCTAGTCGGATAATAACCGAGGAGAATCATTATAAATACCAGTTTCCATGGAGAACAGACAATTGAAGTCTTTGCTTACTCTTGCTTGGTTACTTCGTAAGGGGAGTGATTGACCAGGACGGTATGGACAGATATTCGTCTCACAGTTCTTGAGAATGAATTCAAAATGAAATTCGAAACGTCGAACAAATCAGAAGATACCTAACGGATAAAAACCCAGAAAAATTCATCTTGCATATCGAAGATCCGTGAAAACATCAATTTCTACATAATACCTGGATGGGCAGGATACAACCTTAATATCGGACCTAGTCGGATAATAACTGAGGAGAATCATTATAAATACCAGTTTCCATGGAGAACAGACAATTGAAGTCTTTGCTTACTCTTGCTTGGTTACTTCGTAAGGGGAGTGATTGACCAGGACGGTATGGACAGATATTCGTCTCACAGTTCTTGAGAATGAATTCAAAATGGAATTCGAAACGTCGAACAAATCAGAAGATACCTAACGGATAAAAACCCAGAAAAATTCATCTTGCATATCGAAGATCCGTGAAAACATCAATTTCTACATAATACCTGGATGGGCAGGATACAACCTTAATATCGGACCTAGTCGGATAATAACTGAGGAGAATCATTATAAATACCAGTTTCCATGGAGAACAGACAATTGAAGTCTTTGCTTACTCTTGCTTGGTTACTTCGTAAGGGGAGTGATTGACCAGGACGGTATGGACAGATATTCGTCTCACAGTTCTTGAGAATGAATTCAAAATGGAATTCGAAACACGGAACAAATCAGAAGATACCTAACGGTAAAAACCCAGAAAAATTCATCTTGCATATCGAAGATCCGTGAAAACATCAATTTCTACTTATATATATATATATATATATATATATATATATATATATATATATATATATATATATATATATATATATATGTGAGATCCCTTCAATTGAATTGAAATATTGTTTATCAAGTTCTTGTGTATATATCAAATGTTTTTGTTTTGAATTTGGAATGAATACAATTTTCAAGTTCAGGTTTATCATAATATATTTTCGTTTATTTTTAGCATATTAACAAAATTATCTAAGAAATTAAAGTATTCTGTTTGTTCTTAGTTTCCCGAGAGCAGCATATATATACTCAAAATACCAGAAAATTGGGAAAGCGAGATGAGGGGAAAGTGGGGTAGTAGAGAAGAGAGGGGTCAGGTGGTACCAAGGCCAAGATCAATACATTGATATTTAAATCGAAGCTCAGAGATACGTTGAACATGAAAAATCACTTCCCACCCTGCATCATCTATTTCTGCCCCTGGCGCTCATAGGTGGGAGACGAGTTGAAGAAACCAATTAGGTGTTCTCAAATTTTAAAATGTGTTCAATCCATCGAGATCATCCAAACCATTGTTCGACGCTTAGTTCTCGTTCTACAGGCTGACATAGGTGGAATTCACCCATGCGAAGTAGACATCCACCTCAGACATGCTCTCTAAAAGTGTTGCCTCAGTGGCAAGATTTACCTCTAGTCATGTATCATCAGTGTGAAGGAACTCAATCAGTCAGCTTGAATGAGTTTGACAGTGTTCCTTTCTGAATGGAAATGGTTCGGACTTCCGTTGTCTACAGGGTGTAACTGAATAAGTGTAAAACATTCAAGGAGGTGATTCCTCATCGAAAAAAGGATAGATCTCTCATACAAAGAAACTTCATTGGAGCATCCCTTGAGATACAGCCACTGAAAGGCGAATCTATCAAATAAATGAATCATAAAATTTTGTATAACAATTTTTTTCACAAGCAATGAGAAAGTTACAATATTGAAATTACCCTGACGTTTCGAACTACCAAAAAAGCACTAAGCCAGTAATTTATTTGGTTTACCCCATGGTTGTAAGGGGTGGCAACCGCAACCCCTAAAATTTATTTCCAATGTAACTTTTTTCTTATTATTTGTTCACCATTTGAAAATGTATTTCCGATAGCCTGTTTTATTCTGAACATGTCTCTTGGGTTTTTGCCCAAAATAAATCAGTTTGCTGCAAAAAAATATTTTACGAACAACTACAGAGAAAGTAGGTCGCTATTAGTGATGGTGACAATTAAATTCGTATGACGCTGTCAGTTTGTCAATTCACGAAATTGAATTAATACAGAAAAAATTGTTATACAAATCTTATACACCCCTTTTCAGGGGCTGTAGCATAACAAGGGATGCTCCAATGAAGTTTCTTTTATGAAAGATCCTACCTTTTTTTCGCTGAGGAATCACCTCTTAAAATGTTTTACACTTATTCAGTTACACCCTGTATATCATTTACTCTATCGAAACCTGTTGCTGAGAACGATAGGAAAATAATACAAATCGAATAAGGTGATCGAATCAAAAAAAAAGTTGAAATGGATTTTTTGGTCAAAAATATATTAAAGGTTTGATTGATCAAAGGAAATAATGTCGTGACAAAAACATATATATATATATATATATATATATATATACCGAATATGAAATATTAGTCGAAAAATTTAAATAAAGCAATGAATGAAAGAATATTATGATAAAATCGAGATATCGAATGTGAAATATTAGTCAAAAAATGGAAATGAAGAAATAAATGAAATAGTATCAATGAATTTTTAAACCAAGAATACTCACGACGTTTCGATTGCTAGCATCTGCAACCGTCTTCGACTGATGAAAATAGTTCGAGGTATGGTCGGTTGAAAAGACCTGATTTGCTTTTGGTGGGGGAAGGAACGGTACTAACAATGAGGCGCACGGGTGCTACTAGAATTGCGCTGCTCGGTTTTCAGCGGGAAATGGATGTATTGGCGCGAGATTTTCATTCATCGAGGCGAAATCGGTCCATGCCTTGGATAAGCAGCCTCCACACATTCCGAATATCCAAGCTAGGGTGACTAAATGCGTCGTTCTTCAGAATGTAGGCGGTTTTCATTGAATTTACTTTTGAACCAGTGCTCCTCCCTGTGTATGACCTAGGCTTCACATCATTCAATGTTGTTTTTCCAAACATGCTTCGCTATTCCCAATTCTGTGGTTTCTCTTCGTTGTGTGTTTTTCTTGTGTTCGCCCATTTGTACTTTCAATGGTCTTCTGGTTTCTCCAATGTACGATTTGTCACACTCACATGGTATCCGGTTAACGCAGTTGTTATTGTCCCTGTTTATATTCGGTGGTCGAATTTTTGTGAGCTGGCTGCGTATTGTGTTACCTGATCAAAAACACACTCTAACATTGTATTTTTTCTCTATCCCCTCGATCCTCTCAGAAAGTCATCTCACATAGAGGATGGTAACAACTTGTTGTTCCAACATCTCCTTTGTGTTCCTTTGGTTTGTCCGGGCCAATGTCTGATTCACTAGCTTCTTCGAATGGCCGTTCTTCTGAAGATCCTTCCTTATGTTGTTCAGTTCTTTGTCGAGACTTTCTTTGGTGTTGCAGAGATTGATTGCTCGATCAATCAGAGATTCGAAGTTTCCCGCGTCGAAAATTGATGGGGATTGGATTGCTCATCAAGTATTGTCCAGCATGCGGAGGTTTCCTGTAGACTGATGTGTCCCATATATTTCTGCTCCTCTTCACCTCATCGTAGATAAACGGCAGTTTGCTCTGAGATTATTTTTCCATTGTGAACTCGTTGGTGGGCCTCACGTTGTTCAGGTTTTCTAGGAAGGCGTCTAATCCTGCATCTCTGTGGTTCCATACAATGAACATGTCGTCAACCAGACGCGGGATTTCTTCTTGGCGTTTTCGATGGCGAACCACTCCATGTAGAGGTTGGCTATAACCGGTGACAGTGGTGATCCCATTGGTGGTCGTTCATCTTAGATAATAATAATAATTACATTTATTGATTTCTTTAGGACATCCTAATATACATACATTATCAGAATAGTATTCATTACACATAATCATTAATGTGTACAAGTAATAATAATGACAAAGTAATAACAAAATATGAAATGATACTAGCAGGAAGAAGAAAGAATCAATTATGCAATGATTCCAGATCGGTTAAAACATGTAGATATACATAACAAATTTATTACAAAAAAAAGAAATCTGGGGTGAGACTTTATATAGTTGATCAGTTCTTTTTTGAATTGGAAAACATTTATGGATTCTTTCAACGAAAGTGGAAGCTTATTATACTCATTCAAACCTTTATAAAATAATGACTTCGTCGTACTAGTCAAATTGGTTCGATGAAGGTGAAATTATTGGGAGCTATTCGCTCTTGTTAGGTGGTTATGGATCTGAGATCTATATAAACAGAATTCTTCAAAATGAGTTGGAAATAAGTTATGTGAAAATGAAAATCATTGCTAATTCGAACAGTCTTTGGGAATCAGACAGCCACCGCAATGCACTCAACATGTTTGATATACTGGTATACCTATTCACTTGTAAAATAATCCTCATTCCACGATTTTGTAACTTTCGTAAAGCTGTTACCTTATTTTGGTTAAATGAGTATGAAAGACTAGCACAATAATCAAAATGAGGTTGGATTATACAATTATATAGTGTCATTTTTGAGTTCATCGAAGGCTGGGATGAAATTCTTGAGAAAAAATATATTTTTTTAGTAATTTTCCTATATATATATGATCAAAATGAGCATGAAGAGATAAACGATTATCCACCATGAAACCTAGGTATTTGAATTCACTTACGAACTCTTTCTCATCATTGGCAATGTGTCTGTCAATGAGTGATAGCTTATAACCAGCAAACGACCTCGCGAGATGATGACACTGAATCATTTATTTTGGTTACTTGCTCACGTTGTGATAAATAGTCGGTCAGCCATAACAGAACAGTTCCTCTGATACCAATACTTTGCAGTTTAATTAGTAGTAAGTGGCGATCAATTGTCTCAAAAGCTCTTTTAAGATCTAAAAATACGGCTATAATGAGAAAACGATCCTCAAACTGTCAGGAAAAACTGAAAGGTCGGTTTCAGTGACGTCTCCTCTAATAAAGTGATTCATCGAAAGGGAATTAACATGATGGGAACTGAACTAACGTTTCCTCTCCTAAACTGTGTTCACTCTGAGAGTGAAGAGTTGCTTTGGGTCAATAAATTCGAAAGTTTTCAACGAAAGCATCGAACATATTCTGTTATTCTCATGCGGCTCATGGCGAAACTTCAATTATTCAATAATAAATATGCCGGTAAAACTCTCATGCGTCACCTTTAACCAGTTTTGTAATTTCCTTCAAAAAGTTGAGCGACCTGGAATCATTATTCTAAAGTCCAACTTTTCATTCAAACATTCCACTGAAATAATGTTTCATGCAGATAAATGTTGGAAACATTTCAGTGTGCATCGTGTTGATATAATATATACAACCAGTGAAGCGTACTGGCTAGCTTCGAGAACAGAGAACCACTCGACTTCCATGAACAAACATCCTGCTCTGCTTTCGCACATCAATTGCATTCACATTCAATATTATCCTATACAAACAGCAACATAATGGAAACTTCGATTCGTTTCATTATTTTCCTCGGTCAGAGAATATGGAAATTTCTCTTCTGAGAACTATACCAGTAGGTAATGAACCAGGAATCAACTTTCACCAAACGAAGTGTAAACTGAGCAAGAAGTTTTTTCCGAAAATTTTTATGCCATCCCCACTCGAAGTCATCATTGACATGCCATTCAATTCGAAACGGCATCTGGAGAGTTTCTGGAAAATTGAGAAACCTGTCTGACGAATTGCTTAAACTATGAACGAATTGGTGGAAAAAAATTAAGCTGGATTGGTTTTTCCGAATATTCCGAGAAGTATTGTGCAATCATCTGGCATATAAAAAATATATCAGAAGAGAAGGTTATTACCCACAAAATAGTCCGTACTGCCAAAACTCAACGAACATCAAAAAGTTCATCAGATGTGAAAATAGTAGCGAAATCGGGTAAAGATGCTCCCGAGAAAAACGCATGGTTCCATTTTGAAAAAAACATGTGAATCTCAAAAAAATGTAAATTTCGAAGAATACGGAAATACAGTTATGATTTTTGCATCACATCTTGATATCTTAAACAGATTCTTTCTGAAACAATTTTAATAATAAACAGCTCAAGGTATAAAAACTGAAAGACTCACATTCTCCAATGACGAAAAGTTGTGATGAACGAATGCATTGTTTAACGAACAAATGCATCTCTTCAATTATTATTACTTCACATTGAGAAACCGTTTTTCTCATCATCAATCATTATATATGTAGTTTTTTTATAAAATGTATTTTTTTTATTTCTTTTGGTAATGGATGTATGTGTCTGTAACAAATCACTACATAATCCAAAATAGCTCATTTACAAACATGTATACACATTTTTCATCAATTTATGTTCAATTCAATATTTTTACACCATTTTTACTGTGAGTATAGTTAATGATGTGGGTGAAAAAAGTACAATGAAATATAGGCCCCGAAGAAGCTTCACAATAGAAGCGAAAGCTTGGCGAAGTAAAACAGAGACTTTTCGTTTGGACTGACTGAGAGACCCCGCTATCCATTTCACTGTATATAAATATATATATATATATATATTGAGTCGAGTTCGGAGGTCGAAACTCGATCATCATATCATATATATATATATATATATATATATATATATATATATATATATATATATATATATATTTGATCGGCTAGGCTTCCGCGGTCAGAAATGTGCTGGCTGGAACTTCCGGTTGATCCGCGTCTGGAAAGATTTACTTGTCTACGTTTCGACTCCCATTTCGGAGCCATTTTCAAGACTTAGTGACCTTGCGTCTAGGTCTGAGTTGTCTCACTAGCTGGCTATCATCATCCCCGATCTCCAGTGATGATAGCCAGCTAGTGAGACAACTCAGACCTAGACGCAAGGTCACTAAGTCTTGAAAATGGCTCCGAAATGGGAGTCGAAACGTAGACAAGTAAATCTTTCCAGACGCGGATCAACCGGAAGTTCCAGCCAGCATATATATATATATATATATATATATATATATATATATATATAGTCGAGTTCGGAGGTCGAAACTCAATCATCATATCATATATATATATATATATATATATATATATATATATATATATATATATATATATATATATATATACATATATATATTGTAGTCTAACCAACAGAATGACACCCAAACATATAGCTCCAGCCAAATCGATTCACCACCTAGAAACATATTCTAAAAATGCAAAAAAAAAAACTGGATACTGAATTAGTAACAGAGCAATGAAGGCAATAGGCGCTAATTTGTGTTGATACGATCAAAAAATATCGTACGCCAAAAATGTTTCTTCATGCAGCTGTGGAGACGACGAGCCATAAAGTGGCAAAGATCATACGCACAACCATGGTAGTTTATCAACAAAAGGCTGATGAGAAGAAAAGCTCACATACCGCTTAACCGGAATCGAGTGAAACGGATGACAACGACGATTCAAAAATGTTAACATGCCAAGAGATATATCATTGTCACCACACACCTGTCTACATTTCGAAAAATATCGAGGAATTGGGCCTGTGGCACTGGATAACAACAATGTATTTGATCACGCACATAAAGGACCCCACAACATACCATCATCATACGGCTCGCTTCATCGCCTCCTTAGTTGTGTGCATTGCTATCAAAGGACTCCGCACCATTATAAAGGAAACTGGCCTGCGGTTGAACTAGTCGTATTTTTGATACATGAGATATATTCAAATTACCCTCAGTGAAGGAATTTGACCCGAAACAGCGGCCTAATTCCTGAGTCATGCATATTAATTTGCAGTCGAACAGAATGTGGTAGAGATATGTCGAACTGCGACACAACCTCACATACGAATGTATATCGATAATACAGCCTCAGGGTGATGAATATGGCAATCATATATATTTGGGACAGCAACAAAAGCGAAAGTGTACTCTTATAACAATATATTTCCAATATTTCGACAAATGGTTATTGTCATCATCAGGGAGCTATAAAATGATGCTGGTGAGTGAAAGTATGAAATGAAATTTCCCTTACATTGTCGGTGAGGATGGTCGCTGAATGAAATGGTTAATAAAGTCAGTTGACACATAGTAAAATTCTTAAAAACATTGATACGTATCAGTACAAAACTCATACACGTTAAAAACTAATTTATTCCTTTTGATGAGAAGGTGTAGTGACGAACATCATGTGGAGATGATAAAATAGCATGACATTTTTTAGTCATAAAGACGCCAGAAGTCATTTGTCGAAAATGTCAAATGTCACTGAAAAATTCTTATTGAGAAACAATTTGGTCTAAGCCGCTGTGACCTCAATACAATTACAGGTGCTGCAAAAGAAGAGGTGGGAGAATGTGATATAGTAATAAATTTTGAAAAGTGAATTTGATTTTGTGGAAAAATAAATATGAAATTTTTTGAATTAGCAACGTCACTCGAATTCTCATCAATTAATAATAAATATGAATAAATTTCACTCAAGTGATCGAGATCGGTTTTTTTATTTGAACAGTTTGAAGATTGGAAAATGAAAGCCATCTCTAAGAACATTCTCCTCGAAACATTCCTTTCAATTGATAAAATTTTGGTGGAACTGCAATCCATTGCATGTCCTTTCTTGGAAGTATAATCACTCAGAGCACACCTTTCAGGGTGGAGTCTGCTGTCATTTTTATGTGAAGAAATGCGATCCTTCAACAGTGTTCCTGTCTGTCCGATATACTCAGAGTCACAGTTATTGCAAGGAACACAATAAACCACATTTGACTGGGAAAATTTTCGAACTTCATCTTTAACATTGGAAATAAGGAAAATAATTGTATGCTCTCTTTATACTATCCATGCCCCTGAAGATTCTGGCAAGTTCAGGTATGATCTCAGTATTATATGGTAAGCTAATGTATAAAAAGTTACTAATTCATGCATAAGAGTAATTCATAAAAATTGGCAAAATATTAGTACACATTGCAACATTCACGAAAATGATTTCATAAATTCATTAACCTTTCTTTTTGACAATGCATATTTCTCTTTTGATAATAACATTTTTGAACGATCATTTGGTACACCTATGGGTGCAAAAATCAGCCCCATTTCAGCAAACTATGTGATGGATGACTTGCTGGATACGGTCTCAAATGTAATTCCTTTACATATATCTTTCATTAAAAAATATGTTGATGATATCATTTTGGCATAACCTAGGTCTGGGGTTGACAAGATAGTAGATATTTTCAATTGCTATGATCAGTTTATCCAACCCACCATTGATAAAGAGGAAGCAGATTATTGTGTTCCATTTCTGAATACTAGATTGATGCGTGCGTCCACCAATGTTGAGTTGGTTGACTGGTACCAAAAACCTACCAGCTCTGGTAGGTATTTAAACGATTGGTCACACCATAAAGATTCCATGAAAAAACGTGGTCAAGCAGATGAAAAATCGAATTCTTCGCATTTCGGACCAGGATTTTCACCGGAAAAATCTCCATATTTCAAAACAATCATTCCTTGATAATTCTTATCCTTCTTCACTTTCAAATAAGATCTTATTTGGCACGTCACTATTAACTTTCCCGTAAAATCATGATAATAACTCAAATTCAGAACTCCTATTAGTCAAAATTATTATCAACCCCCTAGTAACTTTTCATACATTAGCTTACCATATATTACTGAGATCACATCTTGACTTGCCAGAATTTTCATTAACATGAATAATATAAAAATAGTCAATGAATCTGTTCTTACAAATAATTCCCTCTTATCCAATGTTAAAGGTAGTTCGAAAATTTTCTCAGTCAAATGTGGTTTATTGTGTTCCTTGCAATAACTGTGACTCTGAGTATATCGGATAGACAAGAAAACTGTTGAAGGATCGCATTTCTTCACATGAAAGTGACAGCAGACTCCACCCTGAAAGGTGTGCTCTGAGTGAACATACTTCCAAGGAAGGGCATGCAATGGATTGAAGTTCCACTGGAATTTTATCACTTCTTCTTTTGCAGCACCTGTAATTGTATTGAGGTCACAGCGGCCAAAATGTTTCTCAATAAGAATTTTTCAGTTACATTTGACATTTTCCACAAATGACTTCTGTCGCCTTTATAACCATAAAATTTCATGCCCTTTTATCATCTCCACATGGTGTTCGTCACTACACCTTTTCATCAAAATGAACAAAATAGTTTTTAACGTGTATAAGTGTTGTATTGATACGTATCAACGTTTTCAAGAATTTTACTATGTGTCAACTGACTTTTTCGACCATTTCATTCAGCGACCGTCCTCACAAACAACGTAAGGAAAATTTTGTTTCATACTTTCACTCATCAGCAGTATTTTGTAGCTTCCTGATGATGACAATAATACTCGATTGTCGAAATATTGAAAATATATTGTTATAAGAGTACACTTTTGCTTTTGATGCTGTCCCAAATATAATTCCCAAGTTTTCTTCTTGATAATATCCCATTTCATCTGAAAAATTTTGTTGGAGA
Source organism: Zygogramma bicolorata (assembly GCA_032362365.1). Lineage (NCBI taxonomy): Eukaryota > Metazoa > Arthropoda > Insecta > Coleoptera > Chrysomelidae > Zygogramma > Zygogramma bicolorata. The sequence continues at coordinate 876,738 of JAVJAQ010003487.1, forward strand.
AAAAAGACCAAATACTATTATCATTATCATCGCAAACCTTTCAAATTCCTTAGCCAGGCCTGTTCTGCAGAAAATTATTACACAATATAATCCTACTTCATTTGTTAACTCAACTTGACATGGAAGTGCTGAGGCAAAGTTTGCAGTTTCGATTATATGAAAATACTACGATGCACTTCAGCGGCGTTGTATAATTGTGAGGAATTATGAATAACGATATAAGAATTGTACCTGTTGTTGATGATTTCCATCACTTGCTGTGCTAGTAGTTCGAGTCTTTGGTCATCGAGTAGAGGTCAACACCATTATGGGATTTTAAGCGTTTCCCAATGGAACTCCTTCCCTGAAGTGTCAACTTTGTCAACGAAACATCTTTCAACTTCTACATCGTAATTTTCAATCTTCCTTTCAATCTTAGTATTTTGAATATTATGTTTTTGATGAAATCGGAATGATTTTCCATGTTATCACTTATATTGAAATGTTTTTTTTTCGTGATAATCGAGAAATATGAGCCATTTTATTGAATAGTGCAGACTTCATCAAATGAATCAATTTCTTCGGTAGAAAATATTCTCGGCTACGCAATATGTTTATCAAAAATATTTTCTTTCAGTAGAAACTTCGGATATCGTTAAAAGTAATAGACTATCAAGCTTTCTCTTCGATACTTCACTATACTCAGACTTTTTGGAATTAATTTGCTGGAATAAAAATCGAGGTGAATAGAATCGAATGAAAACCAGTCTCTGCAGAAAAAACAGTTCAGTTTCACGAATAACTACTTCAGTTCCTCTCAAGAAAGATGTGAGTTTTATCTGGATAAATCTTTAGCCACTATGTGATAAATGAGAATATCATAACATTAGAGCCAAAAAAAAACGACGCTGATAGTTCGAATAAATTATAGGTAAATAATGACAGTTCACTATAACTATCCTTCAGAATTGTTCCCGAATCAATTGATTTTTCTAAACAATAAACTATAATAATAATAACCAAAGTACCCACACATTCTTTATCAGAATTTCTCGGAGTGTATTCGTACAAAGTACACAGAAATTGTGGACGATATTTATGCTAACTACCCAGACGGTATTATTGGATGTTAGTTATTCGGAAACTGGTCCCCAGGCATGCATCCGTTGTGGCTTTGTCCAGTAGAGTTTTGCATGTACTTCCGATTCAATGTAGAGTGGGATGAAAATGGCTTTTGTCTGGACCTTCGAGCTGAATGAAATTCACGTAAAGCAGCCATTGTTTCCGCTTATAAATTCATTCTTTCAATTCAATTTATATCCTTTTATTTATGAAGCACTTTTACCAAATATGTGAAGTGAAATCAATACATATTTACAGGCGTAGGCAGTTGAAATACATGACAGGGCACGGTTTTCTGTCATGAATTCACGCACAAATCTCATTTTTTTCAATGTGATTCCGGCTAGTTGGTACAGTTGACAAAATGCTCAAATCTCAGGATTGGTCATGACTACTTCGAATATACCGGAAGCGGAAGGTTTTACAAGGTCGGTAAAATGGAGTGATGGTTGCTTTTTTGGAGGTACACATGTACAATATGACATTCTCAGATCGAAAAAAGCACCAACCGTTCTTGGAATATTTGAAAACCACGAGAAATAATGTTTTTGTATCATTTCATGTTTATCACATATGGTTCAACTCTATTTTCAAAGCGACGTTTCGTTCTTCGAAATCCATCTAGTATTCTTTTCAGATATGGACCTGTATATTTTCTATACAATTGGGTGATCATGTGAAATCAATGGTTTGTCTTGGTTGGTTAACTCGTAGGGAAAGTGACTGATTGGGACGATGAGGACTGATATTTGTCCAACAGTTCTTGGAAATTACTTCAAAATGGAAGACGGAACATAATAATAATAATGGGTATTTATTTGCAGCTTACAAAGTAACATTTTACATGTGTATAGTTACATCGTGTATGAATACAAAAATTTGCTACAAAATAGAATTGACACACAGTTGAAACTGATTCTAAGTGCCAATTCTAGAAAAAAAAAATACAAAAATCAAACTATCGTGTAGACAGTAAATATCCATGAAATATTTAGTAAGAATATAAACATGATCAACAATTATAATGAAATATCATTGCTTTTTACAATCATTTCTTTATATTTTTGACTTAACAAGTGAGGTGACATGAGTTTTAAATCATCGGATAGTCCATTATACAGCTTATATATCGAATATGTAAAAGATCTCTGAAAGGCAGAAGTGCGAAATTTAGGTGGATATATTTTACCACGTGATCTTATATTTATGTTATGAATATCCGATCGATACCGAATCTCATTGAACAAATAAGGGGGAGCTTTATAGACAATAATTTTATGAAAAATAGTTGCCATATGCAGTTTTCGTCTGCCTTCCATGCTCAGCCATTTGGCTTCAACTAGTTTATGGGAAACTCTGTTAAATTTACGAATTCCATAAATAAACCTCAAGCATGATCTTTGAACCCTTTCAATACGTTTTTTGTAAGCTGCATCCAAACAAGGGCCATATACACTATCACAGTAATTGAAGTGACAAAGTACCAATGAATCACATAGAAGTATTTTTGTGGAGGTTGTAAGAACATGTCTACTGGGAAATAGCATTTTCAGATTGGAATATGCTTTTTGTACACATTTGGATACATGTTCTTCGAACTTCAGTTCATGATCGAGTTCAAGTCCTAAATTACGAACCACTGTCGCGAATGGAATGATGTTATCGTCAATTCGTATGTTGATTTCACTTTTAATTTCCTTTTTGTTCTTTCCAAAAACTACAACAACTGATTTACTGGAGTTTATACCAAGAAAGTGTTTCTTAGACTCGGTTGATAAACTTTCCAAATCTTGATTTATCAGATGTTCAGCTTGTTTGATTTCATTGGGATGAAAGGCATATTTGATCTGCGTATCATCAGCATACTGATAAGATTCACATGCTTTAAGCGCAGAAACAATATTACAAGTATATATTGAAAATAGTATAGGGCCTAAAATAGACCCTTGAGGAACACCACAGTTGATTTGCTTTCTACATGAGCTACCGGAATCGGTTACAACATATTGTTCTCTATGAAGAAGGTAATTTTCAAAAAACTTTATAGCACTTCGGGACAAACCTATGAATTTCAAAATGGCTAACATGATTTGGTGGTTGATTGTATCGAACGCTTTGCTGTAGTCTATTAATCCTTTAACGCCCAAATTTTTTTTTTCTGAGTAATGTGAATAAGCGACAGGAGTTTTGTTGGTTTAGTGATAGTATGTGATACTAGATTCTTAAAAACTCAATTTTTTTCATATTTTTTGAAAGAAACAGTGTTACCATAAGGTAACGCTAGGCGCTTGTATTATCTTTTTATTGAAACAACAGAAAATCTTACCAACTGCAAAAAACAACAAAAAGATTAAATAAAATACCTACTTTGAATGAAAAACACAAAAACATTCAATACATAGTCCCACCTCACACTCAGCACAAAAAGTAATAATGTGGGAAAAATATCCTTCTCCGACACATCGTTTCCTTTTTTTATTTTCTGTATAACAAACCAAGTGATTTCGTCCATCGTACCTAACGTCGTCTAAAATTTTTTCAGAGATACAGAACTTTTAGCTGTTGAAACTCTTCCTCCTCGTTTTGCGGGCACTCCGTAACTGGTGAGGTAAAATTGTGCAATTGCTCTTCTAAAATCTAGTTTTGTTAATTTTTCCCCAGGTGTATTTGCCATGCATCATGGATACACACGTCAATTATCCACGTTGAGATACACCACCACTTTTTGCCTCGAATGCCGATTCGATATTCGGAAATATTTTGGTTTTACGAGACGGTTCTGAATCCCCTCCAATCCACTCAATTGTATTTGGATTCCTTGTTTCAAAGTCAAGTGATTGTGATCACTTCTTCTTCAGTCACTTCTTCACGAGTTGCAGAAGATGTTGACGGTGTCGGTTCAACAAATGTACTTTCGGTGATTATATCAAAACTACCAATTCGTTGGTCGTTAGTAAGCTTTAGTTCAGCTTTCGCTCGCAGTTGAGAACCTGGCAAGTTGTCAATTAGTCCGCCTCCATCTTCTTCCCCCGAGTCTTCATCGGTAATTGTACTAGCATCAGGTGGTTCCATGAAAATTTCAACTACATCCCCATCATACGCCATCTCCAGACCTTCTTGTGATGTGAAACCACGTCTGATCAAACAAACAAGAAAAAAAATCATTATAGTGTACGCGCCTAGCGTTACCAAATGGTAACGGTCATAAAAACGTGTTTCCAAATTACGACCAAATGCAAAAAATGCAATTCATTCGTCAAGAGCACATACTTTCATCTTTCTCCATCACTTCCAAACAAACCAAATATATGGATATATAATATTACGATTTCTGTACTTACTCAAATTTGGGTTCCATTGATTTTTCAGCAAAACAAAAGTCGGTTGAAACAAACTATGTCACGGTGTACTATGACATACATGTATCAGCTTGCAATTCATAGGGTTGATAGAATCGAGTGTCCCAACAATGCTCGTAGAGCCATCTACCCAGCAGAAACGAATACAACCAGATAAAATGCAAACATAGTTTCCGATGTTCCCGTTACTCTGAAGTAACGCTGGGCGTTAAAGGGTTAACACCAATGCCACGGTTTTTCCTTTGTCAATATCTCGAAATAAATCATCTGTTATATCTAACAGTGCTGTATTACAACTGTACCCCTGACGGAATCCCGATTGTTTCACAGGTAAGATGTTGTAATTGGACAAATGAATATTGAGTTGAAACTTTATAATCTTTTCTATTATTTTTGACAGGACCGATAAAATTGCTATTGGTCGTAACTCATTCAAGGTCTTATTACTTTTCTTTTTTGGAAGTGGCAAAATCTTTGGAATTTTCCAATCATCTGGAAATTGACTATTCTCCAAACATGAGTTGATTATGTTTGTTAAAAAAGGAAGAATAAAACAAGGACAACTCATCAGCAACATATCACGCTGTATCAAGTCCGAACCCACTGCATTAGACTTCACTTCCAACAAATATTTATAGATTATAGTTTCATCTACAATTGAAAAACAAAGTTCATTTATGTTTTCGTTTCTTGAACCATCGTTATTAAAGTTTAGTAAATCTAAATCTGGAACTTGTTTCTTTGACGATGGCATCAAAAAGTGCTCATTGATATCATCCGGTTTATTTAGATGATTGGGTAGGATAATATGGTCAGATTTGGAATATATATATTGAGTTGTTTGAGTTTTTTCCACAATCCTTTTGTGTTATTTGCGCTACTATGAGTTATAAATTCCAGATAAGCCTTTTTTCATGGTTTATTGCATTGGTCCTTAAATTCCTCAACATTTTATAGTAGTCCCAGTGGTTCCCGTTTTTTGTGTTTTTGAAACGTTTCAGAGCTTCATCCCTTAGTCGCATCAAAAATCTGATATTATATGTCAGCCAAGGTGGCTTCCTTTTTTTGGAATAATATGTTTTGAGAGGAGCTAGATGATCGAATACTTCCAATAACTTATTTTGGAATAATGCAACTTTGCCATTTATGTCAGGTATAGAAAAAATGTTTTTGAAGTGAGATGCATTCAAATATTCTAAGAGCCTTTCTGTGTCGATATTTTTTATATTTCGAGTTGATATTAATTTAGATTTGGCTTCAGGTATGTTCAAATTCAGATGACAAAAAACTAGCTGATGGTCAGTACTATGAAACGAGAAGTTACCTTTATGAGGTATATCACGTTCAGTGGAAGTAATTATTACGTCTGAAAGGGTTTGTGAAGTACTTGTTACACGAGTTGGCTCATCTATAATTTGCTCCAGATTGAATAATTTTATTGTATCGTGAAATTTTATCACTTTCGAATCTGAGGAATCTATCAAATTTATATTTATGTCACCTCCAATTATGATTTCAGAATGATCAGATATAATATCTGCTAAATTATCCTCAAGATTCATGAAAAAATCATGAAGGTTTTTCTTTGGTGGTCTATATAATGTACAGAAGGCAAAAGACAAATTATTTATGTGGAACTCCACCCAAAGTTGTTCAATACTCTCATTATTTCTGATTTTCAATATCTCAGAATTCAAATCAGATCTTATATATATACACACACCACCACCAATTTGCTGTCCTCTATCTTGCCTAAAGACACAATAACCATCGATAGATATAACAGTATCCGCAATTTTGTCAGAAAGCCAAGTTTCACATACCCCGACCACATCAAAATTTATGTTTCGGGATAAAATTTTTGAAATCAGGAAAATGCTTCGTTAGCGATCGAACATGTAGAATGCAAATGACAATTTTTTCATGATTTCATTTGACCAACAATATTACAAATAAATGAAATGAGGTTCCGCACACAATTCGCAAATAGTATTTATCTAGGCTGAGAAAAAAAAAAGTTTTATATATATAAAAAAAATCAAGAATTCCTAAAATGTTCACTATGCCGTTGGAGATTTTATGGTCCTTTAGTAAAAAGTCTCACCTGGTCATAGGCGGGTATATGCTTTACCAATATTTCTTTTTGACCGTTTAGGAGGATGCTGATTTTTCGAGGTAGGGTTCTTAATCTTTCCCGCAAGCTCTTCCAAGTTATGAACTACAGGATCGATATCTTGATTATCGGAAGTATTTTTTTCGAGTTCGTTTTCTATTTCTACTAATCGTTAGATTGAGAAAGATTCACCGGCCACTATTAAGATATTATTCTTTACTTTTGCTTCTTTTCCTAAACTTTTCGCTAATTTGAGATGTTTCGAGAGAATTTTTTTGTGTTTCACGATCTTTAGGACAGAGATCATTCGCAATGAATATTTTTTTTTCAGATTCTCTCAGACGATGGATGTTCTTATAGATTTTTTCCTTTGTAAGGAAAGAAATGAATTCAATTTTCACAGGATCTCCTTTATCTGAATTGAGCTTATAGATATTGTTTATATGCTCTTCTTTGATATCTGTTCCAAGAAGTTTATTCAACTTTCCAACAACTGAGGATGACAGATCTTCTTTATTATAGGTCAAACCGAATACTAGAACGTTATTCTTATGATATATCCTCTCGAAGCTGAGAACTTTTTCCTCTAGCAATCTATTACGACTTTCCAATTCCTTGATTTTCAACTACTGTTCATCTATTTTATTGGTCAGCTTATTTATTTCTTCGACTATACTCTTATTGATTTCTTCTTTAACGTTTTCGGATTCAGTTTTTATGAGAGAGAATAATTTGTTGAAGAGTTCTTCATTCGAAATATCGTCTTCTCCTATCATTTTTGATACGCCTATGGTTTAATAGGATTCGATGAGAAAAAAAAAACCTTTCCAAGATAGGAGAATTCCACTGTCAGGCACTTTCGAGTATCAAACTGCAATTATTCAATTTTCAGGAATGATTTCCCATCTCGATGAATTGTAGGCACTTCGCAAAACAAAACCACACCGATACGTTTTTGAATGAAAAATTTCCAACAACTTTTACTAATCGAAATGTCGAATTTACGCAGACCGACTCACTACACGTGCTACATCAATCAAGCAACATCGAACAAGCCAGAAAAAATATCAACGGATATGAACCCCGAAGAAACAATACCGCATGAGAGAAGATCCGTGAAAACATCCATTCCTACATTCCACCTGAATAAGCCGGATATCTCAGAGAACGATGAGTGATATGATCGATGGGACCAAACATCTCGGGAGAGAGTTTACTGCCGGACGAATATTAAATACCGGTATCTGTGACGCAAAATAGACAAGTAAAAGTGAAAAATGCTTTATCTCGGTTAGTGAATTCATAGGGTGTGTGACTGCTCGGGACAGTATTGACAGATATTTGTTTTACAATTCTTGAGAATGACTTCCAAATGTGGGTCAAAACGTCAACCAAACTGAAAAAAACTATCAACGGATATGAACCCCGAAGAAACAATCCCGCATATAGTGCGACACACTTGAGACGAAGACATCACAACACTGTTTGTTATTTTTGAAAGCAGAAATTTGATTGATGGTACAGGTGTTACCCTTCATGGGCCGCACTTTTTGCAGTACTTAGCCTGAGTGACAGCCTCAAACCCAGTCTACTGCGATCCTGCAAAAAGGGCAAATTCTCGATATTTTATAGGACCATTATTTCCTATCCATCTTCCTGAAATAGAATATTTACAAAATTTCTGCATATGTGGTGGAGCTCCATCGTATAGAAATAACTCATATTTTCTTATTAGGCTCAGTGGCGAATTTTCACAGTTAATCAAAAAAAGGTGGGGACTGTTATTTTCATTATCAAGAACATAAATCCCAACTCTATATTACATATCTGTATTATATAACTCGATGTAAATATTCAGTTCCCTTTTGCCAGTGATAGTATATATTCAGACCTGTTGTACCATCTGTTTTTGGTAAATCTACTTTCGTCGCAACATATTTTTTCTCATTATCTTGGCGAAACTTTGTAATGAGCCATCTACAGAAAACTTCCATCTCGTTGAAATCCGTCAAACGCACGAGATAGACTTCTCTAACTCGGTGAGACTCGACTTGAATTTATTCTCTTTTGAAATTTTCCGTAAGGACGTATTGGATATAGCCGAATTACGTGTAATCGCCCTCACGGTTACTACCTTTTTCTGATTTTTACATTGCACAAATTCTGAATGGAATGAACGTCACTTTGTATTTGATTCGAAACTTTCTTGTACAGTAACAGTAAAATTTTCAGGAGGGTCTTCTGAAGGAACTGGAATTCCGTTATCTATGTTTGATATATTGAAAATATATCTGATTGGGTTGTCGTAGTTGCAGGATACAATTCTTGATACATTGCCACAAATTTCATAGCATTCCAAAAACATTCTGATTATACAAATAGTATTATACGTAGCTAGGAGGATAAGAAGCCTATTACACATAAGCAGAAAATTGTAATTGGTCTTGTTCTCAAGTTGCGGGCTGTACTTTTTTACGAATTTTTTCGTTATCACCTATTTTCAATGATCGACGATACAGCGAGTCATAACAGCAAGTATGGGAAACAATTACCTTTTGATTCTTTTATTAAAACTAGATTCAGTACCAATTTCCCGATAAATTTCGTAAATGATGTATATGACCCAAATATTTGGCCAATGGGAGCAGCAGTAAGACGCTTCAAATTTCAACGAAAGCACAATTTTTCCACAGTGAGACAAGCAGAACTGGAGAGCTAACCGGCAAATCAGAGAAGCTCAACCTCGTCCATTTGAATGTGCAATGTCTTGCGAATAAACTTGATTTACTTGAATTTTCACTGTGTAACTTAAATCCCGATATTACTTTTATAGCATTGACCGAACATTGGTTAAGCGAAGAAAGACTGAAAAATACTGTATTGCAGGGTTTTGATTGCAGTTCGTATTTTTGTAGGACTGATGACAAAGGACGAAATTCTGTTACTTATATATGGTGGATCAGCTATTTTCACAAGCACGGAATGTTCTGATAGATGCTCTGAAATCATGCACATCCGCAACCTTTCTCTGGAAAAATGCATCGAAGTCGCTGCTATTAGCTATGAAAAAAAGATAAGCATAATAACAGTATATCGACCACCATCAGGTGATTATAATCAATTTTTTGAAAGACTCGATGAAACTTTAGAATATTTGGTAAGTAAATTTTCTTTCACCATATTGTGCGGAGACTTAAACATCAATTGGTTTTCAAACAATTTAATATCAAGAAGACTTCAAGATATACTCGATTCTTTCCAGCTCACATCGCTTGTCACACAGCCTACCAGGGTAGCAAAAAGCAAACAGGTTTTGCCAGCAGTTCAACCATAGATTATATTGCGACTAATCTGAGGGAATATGACCATCAAATAGTAGATCTGGAAATTTCAGACCACAATGCACAAATAATCGAATGGACAAATGAACCGTCAACTGAAAAAAACGAAAACCATAAAGAAACCGTATTTTTCAGAAATATAAATGAATACTCCATTCGTGAGTTCAAAGATCTTTTTTTTTAAATATCCCATTAATGAGTTTCACGGCGAAAACAATGAAAATTCTAACCCAAACATTTTATTTGATGCATTTTATGATCATTTCTTATGGTGTTTTGAAGTTACAAATCCAAAAAAATATAAAAGATCTCGAAAACTTGCAAGAAATAAAAACAAGCTCAAACTACCGCAGCAATTAATTGAAGAATCATCTTCTTTAAAAAAACTAAACTGGTTACGTAAAGTTAGTCTCGACCCGGATATCCAGCATACGTACAGATTGAAAAAGAAAAACTTTTCAAAAAATATCATAAATCACAAAAAGATGCACTTCAGTAGTTTGATGAACAATGCAGAAAATAAAAATAAAAAAATGTGGGAACTTGTCAACAACAAATCAAATAAACAAAAATGTGTAAAAACAAACATAACTTTGAAAATAAATGATAACATTATCAGTGATCCTCAGTTAGTTGCGACTGAATTCTGTAATTTTTTTGCAACGTCAGTCACTGAACTGGTCCAAACTTCAACCCCAACTGGGAGAGGATGTACCACAACTGCATTCTCTCGAGGACACTCGTTGTTTTTCAATGCTCTGGATGAATACGATGTGAAAAATATTATACTCGGGTTGAAAAATAAAACCTCCACCAGCGTCGATGAAATTCCAATCAAACTTGTAAAAAGTTGCGTGGCAGAAATAACTCCATATCTTACAAAAATCATAAACCATTCGATTCTCTCAGGAGAGTTTCCCGATAGATTGAAAGTAGCAAAAACAGTTCCAATATTCAAGAAAGGTGATCCACAACTTACTGAAAATTATCGAGCAATTGCTGTTTTAAGTCCGTTCTCAAAAATAATGGAAAAATCTGTATATATTATACTCACGAACTATTTGAATAAATATAAAATAATGACTCCCTGCCAGCATGGTTTTCGTGAAGGTCACTCCACTGACACCGCATCTATATAATGAATTAGTACAATTTATCCACGACAAGCTAGACATAGGCGAACATGTGATTGGCATTTTCATCAATCTGTCCCGTGCATTTGACACCTTAGATCCAAAATTCTCAGCAACAAAACTTGACTCCTTAGGTATACGAGGATCTATAAATGACTGGATTTTATCCTACGTTATAAACAGACGCCTCATTGTTAAGGTGGAAAATAGCTATTCTGACAAATTTGATATTCATCTTGGAACTTCGCAAGGAAGCATCTTGGGTCCACTACTTCTCCTGCTATACGTGAATGACCTGCCATCCTATATCTCGGAGGGTAGACTATTCATGTATGCTGACGATACCACGGTTGTTGTATCTGCAAAAACAACAGATGACCTAGAATCGAGAGCAAATATGGTACTCTCCGAATTATCTTCGTGGTGTAGGAGAAACCATCTCATAATAAATCTGAAAAAAACCGTGTGTATGCAGTTCTCAGGACCTCGTCAGAAGCACGAAAAAATGAACCTCGAAATGAATAACACATCTATATACAATTCAGAAAGCACAAGTTTTCTTGGCACAAGGGTGAATGGTGATATGAGCTGGATTGATCACATTAACCACGTCTGTTCTAGGCTGAATAAATGTTTCCTTGCAATTTTAACTCCTGAAAATATAATTTTTGGTTCAATTTTACAGTTCATCTGGAGCAAAATCAGCTGAATTTCGCTTTTGGGCAATTGAATATAGTCATGAGATCAAATTCAACAGGTTGAGTGTTACATATCCCAACATTTTACGAAAAAACTTCCGGAACCGGCCGACATCGTTTAATAAACCAAATGATGGTATATTATTTTAAATGAGCCATTACCTAACATCTGTCAAATACGTAATGACCGGTTCGAAATAGCATATTTATATACTTTTTCGGCATTGGAATAATTCATGTTATTCCCCACAAATGTCGCATCGAGTTGGATAATTATTTTATTTTGTGGTCAACAATGAACTCAACAGGCACATATTGTATTTCATGGCTCACTTCAAAAAAATAAGTTATAACTTCCATGCCTTCCTTGAATATCATGTATTAACTTTTTTGATATAGGATTCAATCTCGTTGATATACTAATTCAATGATTATCCTATGTAGGGAGCAACAAATTTTCTAGAGACATTTGGAGATTATGAATGGCTTGGTGTTGATATAAAGATTATTTGCCCCTATTTGTGACATCCCTAACAGAAATCTATTCGAATTTCAGTAAATTTGAATATTTTGGCTTTAAATGGAAGACATTACAGACAGGAAAGCTTTATTTGGATTCCAGTAACTTTCGGTAATTCGGGCTCGAAATAAAAAAAGATTAAATATTGATTGTGTTTTTTGGAAGTAACATCGAGGAATACATCAATATGATATATCAATGAATTTGTGATTGTTGTTCTGAAATTGTTCGTTTTCGTTAACCAGCTGACGAACTTCAACCCTCAGAAGTCGAAACTTGTGCGAGCAATGGATCAACGAGGCCTTACCTTTCAACGTGCGATTACCCAGCATGGTGGCCCGGCGAGGATTCGAACCCCGGCCTTCCGCTTGATAGGCAGATATGCTAACCACTACACTACCATGACAACCAATATTTGTAGAAAAATTTACAGGCCGTTTGAAAACTGATGGAATTCGATTGAAAAAGAAGGCGACAGAGAATAAAGCGAAATCTATCATTCTCAATACTTTGCAAATATCTCAGAAATGGTTGGTGATTTTTTGAATTGAGAATATCATTTTATTGCATCTTCAAAAAGGCAACTTTTGTTTAATCAACCGACATTGTAGGACTTACCGTTTCCGATATAGGATAGTGGTAAAATGACCTGTATATACATATATTGTATTGTATATTCTGAAAGAATATTTTTCATGGAAGTAGTTCAAATATTTGAAAAAAAGTTGAAATTCAAATGGGATATGATGATTTCGAATTCTAGCAAACATATCGTTTCTCAACAATTTTTCTAAGTGACAATTCGAAATTTCATTGTATGAACGAATTTAATAGCTGCCCTGAAGCCGATTTTCGTTTATTGACCATCTCATCCATTTGGGGATGGGAGCATCAATAGGGTGTGAATGAAAATTGTTGTCAACTGATATCAATCGCTTGACATACCACTCAATGCTCACACTGCCAGGATATAATTCCGTATATCCGAATCCATTTGGTTGATGAGGAGATATTGCGATAGAGACCGCGTACATTAAAATTTATGCATATTCAGGTCTATATATCCTCTGGTTGAATCTCTCATCTCCATCGTAAAAATATAATGGTAGCTTGGCAGTAGCACTGAAACTTTATATGCGTGAATTAAATTGACTATAAATTTGGTGACATGTCAATATGATAACGTAGGTAACTCTATATTTCGATTACTGAGGATGATATTTTAATTGAATTACGAAACCTTTCCATGTAAATTTCAAGCTTTGTATCTGAAGCTCGAATGGCTGATTATCAAAGTGAAAACATTTTCACTTGACGTATGTTTCTTCAAATAATTCAGAATATCATTGCATTGAGTTGGTACTCAGGTAATTGGGGTATGATGAAAAAGTTCACACTGAGAATGAGCGAGCTGGTTTGCGTAGAATATATATCTATGTTTGGGAATATTGTTTATCCACATCGAATCTGAAAGAGAAGGAGAGAGAACGCATTGAAAAACATGTGCTACGAACTATAATTATCTATAAAAAATCACGATGAACTGGATGAGTCCATAACAGAAAAAAACAAAAACGTCCACTCTCATATTACTCGTGGAATTTGTTCAATTACCATAGATGAAGGCATTTTTCTACCTTTCTTTCGTATCCACCAACAGATATCTGATGTGTTTGTTCTGACTGCACAATGTGCAGTGCACCTATAATAATAATTTTGATTTTACTATCTGTAAAGATGACTATTCGAAAACTGGTAAAAGATGATTCCAAAGAAGGGCTGAAGAAATATTTGCATATGATCAGTCACGTCGTTAACAAATCATGACAACTCATGATATCGAAATAACCGTGATGCGTTACCGGAACTGGAAATTCAACAAACCATGAAACTTCACTCAAAGGTCACACTGCAATGAATGAACAAATTCTGTGTTTGAAGAAACAAGTAAGGCGGGATTATTTGAAAACAAAGTCATTAATATCAGCTCAGTAGTCGCAATTGGAATATAAATGCATTTCGACCCAGAATCATAAATCTGTTGATTAATTACAAACAACAGACACCCATCAAATGGTTTGATTCGCCAACAGACGATAACACTTGTAGTGATATCAATCACTTGTTTGTCACTGAAATGAACAACTGACCGACAAAGAATCAATTTGCTTATTTTTGTGTTTTTGGTAACAATTGGGAGCACCTGTCAATCAAATCTTTCCTATGAAAAGAGGGCGGTTTCAGAGTAGAGAGAAATGAGTACAAGTTACAGTTCAAGGCAGTAGAAGTTTCAGTACAGTTCAGCTTTCAGCGAGAATCTGTGTATGAAAGATAGATAATAGTGATAACGACAGTGTGCCAGAATAGTGAAATAGTGGTACATTGCCTCGAGAAAAGTGTGGACTATTCAAGTAAAAAAAAATGCTTACTTAAACCAGATATGATGAATATTCGATTGAAAACTGAAAACAGACATATCACATATAATTTTGGACTCGAAGGCACATGCAGAAAATCGACTTCAAATTTGTTTCTTACCAATTCAACATCATAAAACAGTCTGATTAAGAATTACCGCGACATTAATTTCATGTCTACTTCGGGAACAAAATAAATTTGAACCATGTTGACGAATCTGTTCAAAAACACACGTGATTATTCTCTAAAGTGTGTAAATTCCATCCACTCCACACTTTTTGGTGGTGAAACAAGTGAAAATTGGATTGATATCTTTTCTGATATGTACTTATCTCGACTGGAATACCAGAGTGGTGTGAACCCCACAACATACTTTATAACATTTCATTGGGGTGTTTCTAGCAGCTCGGAAAATACTCCTCCAAAAACCCTGTCTTGGGTCTATCACAAGTTGTAGTTCAGGAAAAGTATTATCGAAGTCGTGAAAGCCAAGACTGACGGTTTCAACCCTCGAGATAACAACTTGAAATGGTGAACATGAGGTGCTAAACCGTCATATCATGACGTCAATGTTTCCTATATAACCCCTCAACTGAAACTCTTTGGAAGTACGTGTCTGTTGGTAGTAATGATAGAAAGGCAGGAAAATGCATTGATATTGGGTTACTGAACTTTTTTCACGGCTTAAATGAAAGTAGACATTTCCATTAATTTCCTCAACGAGACATAATTCCAGTCTGGAAAATGGATATAACTCAAAAATAATTTGCTTTCATGCCGAAGGAACCACTTAGATCTACCAATAGAAATAAATTTTACCCAAACATCATTACCCTCATTGACACCGAAAGAGGTGAGGAAAGAGAACGATCCGCTTTCTTCCGACATTTATGTTGACAGCAAATATATAACCAAGCAATAATAAATGGATTCCTCCCAATCCCCGAAACATTTTGGCCAGCATTCAACCGACAATACCAAGATACCGACTATAAAAAGATAAAAAGATTGTAAGTCTCCACCAGCACATCATATCCACCCCCATAATCTCTTTTCCACTTCGGAGCGCATGCCTTCAAACTTTATGTTGGCCGTGAGCTTTCCGAGCGTCGCGACGGCAGTTATTCCGCAGACGCTTCGCATGATGGTCATTCTTCCGCTCGGTTTCTGAGACTCTGACCGCAGACGTGCGTTCACCTCGCGACTACTTGGTCACGTGTCGATTTCTGATCTTCCTCTCGCCTGGAGCTTTGTTTAGAGAATTTGTTTCCTCGGTCACTATTATGGTGCTGCTTTGAAAAAGTAGTGAGTATATTTTATTTTTATTAATGAAAAATGATGATAACTTAGTTTTGAGCTATAAAATGGTAATGATGTATTCTTGTTTCACTTTTCAGGATAAGTATATTCATTATTGGGTTCTATAATATTTTCAAATATTATAGTTTTAGGATAAGGTTTTTACCATTACTTGGACAGTTTTTCATTTGAGCCAGATATGTAAGTGAAAGTTTATGTTGATAGTACTTCCTTCCGCTTCTTCTCCTACGATAATGACGATGTAATTTGGCATTTTGGTGGCCACACTTTGCAATAATATCTTCATCAAAATCTCAGGTGAGGTCCAATTGCACCGTTCTTACTCAATAGAGGTTCAGCTGAGCTTGGCTTAATCTCTGAGTCTGATTTGCAAATCCATAGCAATAAAAATATGATGGTTGAACATTCATTGAGCAAGAGCGGTGCAATTTGCCATAAGTCAATTCATCGCTACGATTTTATGACTGACTAGTATCATATAGATATGATATGGCAGAGTTCACCTCCTATTTGTTGATGAGGATGCCTACCACCCTGCACTACAATTTTCAATAAAAAAAAACGAAAGTATTTGCAAACTTTCCTCACAATGAAAACTATATGTACTATATGTAACTTTCGATAAGCCTACTTACCTTTACTGTATTCTTCACTGACGAATGTGGAATGGTCAGTGAAAACTTTCTACGATATGCTATACTCAATTATGAATCAATTTGTTTCCCTACAAAGGAATTACAGAAGCAAATATCCAAACTTGCATAACAAAAATATGATACGCGATATAAATCAAAAAAATAAAATTTAAAAAATATGAAAACATACCTATATATTCTGATAATTACCGTAATCAATTTAGATCACTTAAAATATCAATGAAATCTCGAGTATCAAGAGCCTATAACGAATTCAGAAAAAGCTGAAAATGCAATCAGATTTGACACATTGACTTTTTGGTCTCATATCCATAGCAAAAAAGGTTCCTCCAGAATTCCTGGTGCTTCAAATCTCAATGACATATAATACAATGATACTCTTGCAACTGTAAACGCCTTTTCAACATTCTTCGAAACCGTATATGCCACATCCTATAAAACCTCGACACAAAATGACATAATAAAAAGGAAAAACGCCACAATCTCAGTTAGATCAATATCTGAAACTGAGGTAGAGGGAGCACTGAAAGAACTCATACCAGAATTCACCTGTTGGAACGACCATATCCCAAGTTTTTTGGCAAAAGACTGCGCTTGTTCATTTGCTAAACCACTCACAATAATTTTCAATCTATCAAACTACAAACTACTTCCCGGTCAAATGGAGAGTACCAGAGATGAGTTATGCTTCTACTTACAATCCACACCGTATGTAAAAAATACAATGAGATCTACATCCGATCAGATATATATGCGGACTGCAAATATGAAATGAAATCCACTTTATTCCGGGTAACTACGAATGTTAACTAAAATCCATTATTTTTAAGAACTGTGTCCGATAACTTCGTATTTTTGTTTTTTTCATATTTTTACTCTATTTTTATATTTTCACACTATTTTCATATTTTAATTTCTATATTGTGAAATAGGCAAAAACGAAAACTATAGAAACCAAATATTGTCTTGTAATTACGTTTTCTCCTAGTAGACAATGAACACCTTTTTTATATCTTGATGATGTGATGAAATACGATGATCAATTACTTCAGTATTTTGTTGCACCTTCAGAACCTGAGTTACCCAACTTGGCATATTTCAGTCTGTGAAGAATTCTTCTACAGGAATTTTAATCTCCAGTATACATTCCACGAATGACGTTTTGTTATTTTTTGTTTCTGAGGAAAAAGTCAACAGTAACGTTTGATGTTTGGAATCTCACTTGCAGAAACATTTTTGATTGGATGAAATTGGAAGACACGTTCGAAAGAGATCTGGTTGGCCATAGAATACCCAGCAATGAAAGCCTTTTATCAATCAAAAATTTGGGAATTTTGTAATTAACGTACCAACTGCTTTTCCACCCCAAAAATAACTTCCATGATGTCCTATATACTCTACTACTACAAGCAAAAAAAAGAACTTTTTAACTTTTCTTCATCACCATTTTTCTCTATCTACCACATTCACCTTTTGGTTGATGTGAATCTTGGCAGTAAAATATATGAATATCCTTGAATAATGCAGTAAATCAGATACGATGATAGAGGGTGTCCCAATGGTGAGTATTTGCTTGATATTTCGATAATGCGAAAATATTTGAAAAAATATCCATTGGGAGTTATATGAAACCAGGAAGACCACATTCCAAAATTGGTATCAGATGTAAAGGATGTTGAATTTTTCCTTGAGAGAAAAAACAAATTATGGAAAGTACATCTGGAACCAATTCCAATCAATCAATCAATACCATTCATTGTATCTAAAGAGCATTCCTTACTTTTATTGCAAGAAGATTGGTGAGTGCCCATGACTACACTGAACTAATCGACATTTTATAATATACTACGGGCTGCCTAAGTACAGACCAGGAGGTTGAAAGAAAAAGACAAAAAAAAAGAAACTAAAACTAGAAATCTACGTGCTATTCGTTAATTATAAATGACCGTAGTTTTAGAATGTTAATGATAGAAATAACTAGTTGTTTCAGTATTACATCAGAGTGAGAATTTAGTATGCCTATCAGATCATCGATATTACGTAGCTGTACAAATGCTTCACTAATTCGTATAATAGAATAAATGGAGCGGTCAAATAAAATATGTTCTAAAGTTTCTCTTCGATGCAGGTTACAGACTGTGCGGAGTTCCTCTGTATCAATGATGTACGTGGAGCCAGAAAAAGAAAATTTCAAACGTGTGCAATGATTCAGCTAGTGTGTATTGGGCTCGAAGTTTTCAAATATTTTTGACAGGTGTTATAAAGGTCAGTGACTGGTAGATATGGGGATAGCTTTTAGCAGAATGGATGTGAAAATCTTGGTTGAACTATTAATTGATGATATGCCGAGGTAACTGTTAGGGTCAATCTTTGGTCCTTTTTTGTGGAGCATGGTCATAACTGTAGTGTGCCAGCTACTTGGGACCTTTTCACAGTTTAAAATTTCATTGTACAAAGTGCAAATGTATAGTTTCCAGTTCTGGGGGAGATTTTTAATGAATTAATATGTGATTCCATCGATTCCAGGAGCTTTGCCGTTTTTGCAGTTCAGTAGACAGCTTTCCATCTCTTCGAGAGATAATGCTGAGTCTAAGAAGTCATGACCTGCATCAAAATAGGTCATCTGGAACCAATTTCAAAATGTGGCCTTCCTGATGTCAAATAACTTTCATTTGGAACTTTTTTCCATATATTTTCACATTATCGATATAACGAGCCACTAAGCACTGTTGAGAAACTGTTAGTTCGTTGATATCATTATGTGAATGATATACTGCGGACGCCGATTGTCTAAAATCGGCACTGAGTTAATGCCCATAATATCCATCATAAATACATGCGTTCATCTATATAACGCAGTCCTATGATTTCCATAGTATATCTCAGACAACAGGAGGATAGCAGGATGTTTCAATTGAGCACTGATGACCAACAGTAAATAATTACCTATAGGGTAATTCAAGGAATTTTCAAGGAATATTATTTCAATCATCTTCATTTCTTCATGGAACCGACAAAGATACAGGACTCCATCGATATTTCGTAGGAAGATCCTGCCCTACATTGTTCTGCAAACTACTGGATAAAAACGAACCGGGGATTGTACGGTAACTTTGATTCCGCTCGGAGTTACAATATTGGCTTCGTTTCCAAGAAGTGAATCTGTAAGGATTCATCTCATATCAAAAAAAGAGGGGAAAATACGGGAACGACGACCACTAATGGATCAAAGCAACCTTCACTACCTTTGATCAAATCACGGCAATTCGAATCTACGGTCCCTATCGCACACTCACCAGAAGCATGGCTTGTGCATTACTCTCACAGTCATATTTTCGTCACTGGGCTCCAAGAATTGTTCGAAATTATACAGACAGTGGCATACAACGTGATTTTTGTATGTGATGTGTTCACCAACTGATTAACCAGAAAAATCAATCAAAATCAATGAAAGAAAACAAAAGTAACGTCGATAACATATCACGCACCGAGTGGTATTGATTCTGATAATTCCATTTCGAAATTGTTGAATTTCTGAGATTCTGTTGATTATTCTTTAGATTGAATAGCGGTCGTCTATATCTGTAGATGAAGGAGGAGCTTCTTTCAGCTCCACCGCACTTAGTTCTCCCTTTTGCTACCTCCACAAATGTGGAGTCTTCTATATGGGCACAAAATTTTTAAATTTTCTATCGAAAAAAACTCACAGTTTCAGCAGCCACCCACCACATATTATTCGATAGGTGAGAAAAGGGCTAAATTGTTCGAAAAAAAACGGTTCAATTGTCATCACAAGTATACATCATTGATCAATGAAACTCTCATAATCAAATTACTCTTATCAAAAAAATCATACAACAAAATATATATATTATAGGTACCTATTCATATTATGGCATGAGAAGATATAAATCAATTAGCAACAATGAATATGCCCATCTTCAACACCGTCATTTGTCACTATGGGATCAATCAACAATGATTATTCCTTGCGAAACCTATCATGATTTCTTCCAAATATTCTTTTTTTTTCATTTCGTACTCCCAAATTCGGAGTAGGATCGCATGATTTTTCATTAGTGAATTGAACGCTCCAAAGAACCATATTTACACCTCTTTTTGCTATGCCTATAAACATTCCTAGATAAATAGTTCAGATTTGCAAATTTGGGACCAATTCCTTCTCATTCATTGAGTTTTTTCTCCATTGCGCAATTATCGAGATACTGTACGTATTTCTCAACAGTTCATAATTTTCTGAAATGACCAAACTTATAGCCATTCCTCCAGTAATGTATCACGTTAATGGCTCACCAATGAGTACGTACATATTGCAGTCCTGTATTGAAAAAACGAGTGTCTCTTCCGTGCATTCCTTACAGTTCCGATAAAAATATTTTTATATGTAATTCACACAACAGGGGTTCACTCGAATTATAATGTAAAATTCTCCAAAATGAGTTTTCAGAGCCAAAACATTTGACAATGATCTACAATTTATAAAGAATAATATGCGTCGAAAACAGAAGTTATCGAAAGATAGTTATACCTGTCATCTCAAAATGCTCGAGATGGCAAAATGATAACTAGCTTACCCAATACGTAACGCATAATATGCATTTGCTATTATGCTGCTATGAATGATGAATGTTGAGGTTTGATTTTGCCAAATTTAAAATCAGTGATATGTTTATATACTCATTATTCTCAGGAATTACTTCGGGGAATGCAATAATAATATCAACATTTCGAAAGTAGCATCACAAATTCAATTTTCAAGCCTAGGAGTAGAAAAAAATTCCAAGAATAATTCAAGTACGCGTGGTATCTGGTAAGAAAGTTTCACATTATATTCACCTTCCACGAATTGTTTGAAATTCATGTTTTAGCCTTTCAGAGTACGCCAAGAAAGATTTGAATATCATTACACAATCTACAATTGAATAGAAAATGCCTAGTTCTGTCACATTCTATTCAGATTATTGTGTGAGCTTTAACAAAATGAATCGATTCGGTCAATAAACTACCGAACTTATTCATCGTACCGACTTCAGTTGATACTGAAGGGCCAGCGTCAGTGGCTGGTGATTAAAGATGTGGGTGAATGTTGTATTTGATTAGTCTTCTAGATGGCTCTTGTGCCGATTTTGTTCATATTCAGATTCACACGAAAGGAGAGCCCTGTAATGTTCAAAGAACATCGCGTGAATAAAGGGACAGGAGACAAGAGTTAACATTCACTTTGAATTTTTGAAGTTCGTACAGGAAATATATTTGTAATTATATTTGCTTTTTGTTGGGCAGTGGTGGTTTGTAATCTCCCTTCTTTGATTAAAGGGGGAAAAGAACTGAAAGTGAAATTTCTGGCGACAGCTTCAGCAAATGACCAAAACGAATGAGAAATGTTTGGACATTCAACAAGTTCTGAATGAATATTATGATTATCTTCCCCTTCAGCAGCTTCATTTGTTGCGCTACACTCATTTCTTGCGTTAACATACTCAGATCTCGTCTCTGAACTTGGGTCTTGGCGCCAGCGATTGAATGCCGCCTGTTTGACATATTATGCCCAAAAAAAATTCTGTGCTTATGTCGAATAATTTCCACTATAATTCGCTGTGGGTTAACCATAAGGGAAACATTATTGATAAAATACCTGAGTTTCCAATACTGGCCATGGTAACGAGAAACAGAATAGACATTCTATTGGTCGAAAACTGTTGGTGTGGGATTTTCACCGAACTGAAAATAATACATAATTATTTCATTTGAATGGGTAATGTATGACATCCTGTGAGGTAGTGTATGTTTCTTGTCTATCATTCAATCATTCTCTGACGTTTTTCCTGTAGGGATAGGTTTTATAATTTTTTACCTTTGGAGGAATATTGTTGTACATTCCATATATTTGAAAACAGAATTCAATTTTCTCAAATAGATATTGAGTTTGAGGTCATTAAAAATTGATGAATGAAATAGGGACAAGTTTTCCATATCGGGTCATTTTGTTTCTTCAAGTATATGTGATATTCTTCGAAACTTTCTTAATCCAATAATGAATATATATATATATATATATATATATATATATATATATATATATATATATATATATATATATATATATATATATATATATATATATATAAATCATAAAGATAAAAACTTGTGTTTCGGCCTGAAATATTCGTATCCTTCAATATAATAATAACATTACAGCTTTCGCTCCTTTGCTCTCTGCTCACGTTGAATCAGGATTTGATGCAAAATATGATGTTATTTTGTGTCCTCTGACGTGACATTTCCTTTCGACCAGTGGTGACGCGTTTGTGAGTTTGAATTTCCCTATCTAATTCCTCACTTTCATATAATATTTTATGTGTTTGAATGATAACCAAAAAAAATTTCTGACCATAATATGACGATGATAAAGATTCGAGAACGAATATTGGGGACAAATTCAAATTTCTTGATGTTTCCCTATTGTGGACCTGTTAACTGGGATTCTCACGAGATCACTTCATTTCGTTCATAATTAGCAAATCCATTCTTCGAAGGTTTCTGAGTTTTCACCCTGAAAGAATTATGAACTCAGTATGTCCACATGCATAAAATACATTCGACATAAGTTATTCTTATCGGATGAATTCGTTTTCAACAACATATAATATTTTCACGGCGGCAATCAATTATCGAATAATCACGATGTTTTCATTACACCGATTCTTGAATGAGAAATATTCCATGTAGAATCAATACAAAAAAATCCACTCATCCCCATATAAATTCTAACATAGGCATAATCTCTGATGAAATGATGCGATGAAAGAATAATTGTGTACATTTGATATTACGCACTAACTTGGAATGGAGTTTTACAATAGAACTCACATCATTCACAATACCTCAAATTCAATGCCATTAAACGACAGAAATACTTTTGCCAAACAAATCGTAAATTTTCCCGTTCGCCTCCGTAGATATAACAGTCTATACATGTGAATGATTATAAACTTCAGTACAATTGGTGGAACCAAGTGATTTTTGAATCGAATGTGCGTGATTACATTTGGAGTGGATTCACATTCTCAGGCTGTTATCAGTAAATCAATGTATGAAGCTATATTGTATACGTGAAATTCCTTCTCCCTGAAAATTCAAACAGGACAAGCTATCAAGGTCGTACAGAGTTGACGTGAAGAGGTTTTATGTTTAATACTCTTCAACGGGAACAATATTTATGTGACATCACTAGCCGCCAGGAGGACGACATCGACTTTAAAATAAAAGGGGTCTGATAATACCTTTCCCGAAAGTAGAGAAAGAAGAAACATTTTTCGCGCACGCACTGAATGAAATCAGTGAGTGTTATAATGTGTGTTATTATGATGAAATAAGTTTGGAAACATGATTATTTTGTAGGGAGCATTTTTAAAGAAATGATTCTCAGATTTTCCTCCTCAGTGTCAACTCAAAAACAATAAGACTTGGATAAAATAAAGATCTCCATCTGAAACAGCTACTTCCCTGCCTATGGGGCAAGGGATGCTGAATCACAAGAAAGCCACTCCTCCACGAAATTTGTATACCAAGCATTATAACGAATCAAACAACATTTTCATACTTACACATATATACAGTATTTTGCAAAAACAAACATTTATTGGGATAACATTTCATTCTCGAACCCAGACAAGCTTGTTTCGCTCAGATAGAGATATCTTATACAAGTTTTAATTCTTTCTTTTTGCCAATGAAATATTCTTTATCGACTCCAGCGATAAGGATAGCTTTTTCTCATTGAACCTCAAAAATTTATGACGTTCTGAGGTTGATTTCAATATAGACGTTGATGTTCCATCTAACCACTTGATTATTACTATGTTTTTCTCTCCTAGTAACATACTATAGTATTGAGCGCTGGCGTTGTTTACCTTGGTTCTCTGTGATTTATCGCGTGATATATCCATTACAGCTTATCCAATCCATCTTGGCACAGAACTAATAACGTATATGCCCAGCAATCTCTGTGAAGTATACCAAGAAACACTTATTATATGTGTTCACTGGGTTGAATTTTATCCCTAGAAGGGACAATTTTGGGAATTGCAACAGTGCATATATTATTTTATCATTCCATCCTTCGAAACATTGTTAATATTATTTTTGTATTATGAGCTACCTTGAGAGCCATTTTGTTTCCGATTCATCATACTCTTCATCAAACTATGGCTGTATCGAATGTTCTCCAATAATATTGTTACTACGAATACAGGACTTTCAATATTTGAGTTCAATATTGAATTGGAAATATTCTTGAATGTTCTTAAAAGTTTCAGATTTTGAAATAATCAACATTGAAGGCAGAGGTGGTTAGCTTTGTACGATATGCAATTGATTGTTATTTGCCTAGATTTCAATCTCAATTTGTTCTTCGAATGAACGAACCGACGCGATACCATTGTAGGATGCCAGGGTTTATCATTGGTTGAAATACCGAACCCCTTTCAAAAAATCAGTGAGTTGTCCAGGTCTGACCGGTTTCCCAGCGTCATATTTTCACTGCATATCTGACGTTCCTTCGGTTCTTGACTTGAGCGCTGGCTCTGGTGGACTTGCTTAAGGTACTGACTACCATACCTAACCTCCAGAGCAGATACGAGTGATTCATAATCTCCCCACTTTACAACTGGGATGACTTTTGAATGCATCTCTCCTGCAGGCCAAAATGAGGATGGTCGCTTTTTCTTCTTCATTCCAGCAATCGCTTTTTGCAGCGGCTTTAAAATGCCTTTAATATTTTATAGATGTTTCAGGAAGTTTCGTCATCGAAAGTCGGAGGTTAAGAAGAGCCAAAGTCGGCGACACACTAAACGTGTTTGTTGCCTTCTGCCATTTGAGGCGGAAGATGATTTAGTTGATTTGGCGAAGATGGTCTTCCTTCGTTTCCTCGATTCGCCTCTAGAGTGAAGAAAGTATACATGTCTTCCATAATGTTCTATTGTTTTCGAGTGAAATATAGCAAATATATTTGCTTCATCTTTTCATCATCTGAAACGAAGGTCGAAGTTCAGTTCTTGTGATGAAGCATCACAAGACCTAACTAAATAAAAGATGATTATATCAATTATATGATTAATGATAATAAGCATAAGTGGCGGTAACAAACAAACTCCATATCGGGCCGAAAAACTTTAGGTATATTATAAACAGCTAACTCTAGACTCCAGATTCAGTATCAATTTTCTTCTCAAACTCCATCTTCTGCCCCACGGTAGCTGAACTGACCTGAGTGAATATATTCATTTCAAACTCAGAAAAAAATGAATGATTGAAAATTCAACGTGAAAGCGTATCCAAAACATAATCAATTTGATATATAATTGAAGATAACTGTGTGAAAAATTACAAGGAAATGTTCCAATAGTCACTCTTCAGTCTCCTTCGATCCGTTCTGGGAGTTTCTCTATCAATAATTCGAAGAGGCCACCTGCCAAGACTATCAAAACATCCAGATTCATTAGAGAAGGAGAGAAATAAATAAATCCCTGTCGAATGAATAATATATATTTTTGAAAATTCAGTACTTACTCCATTTGTAAGGGTTCTAGGAAAATTGAATGTCACCATTGATTTTTCTAAAGAGGTTTAGGACATGAGTAATTCATTGTTGACAACGTAGTGTCTTTACTCTATTGCCTGATCATAGTGGGAATACTTTTAGCAGACACTACACTTCCTACTTCAGACATCCTTATGCGGATAACCCCAATTTCATCCGAGTCCCTTGTGAATGGAGATGCCGATGTTCTTTTCTATAATGAATACACCTAATTTCACCTTTGAGATCATATTTCGTTTTTTAACTTCCTTTCTGATAATTTAATACAGGTAATAGAGGATTTTGTTCTGCAAAATTAGGCAGGAGTTATTTCATTGCATGGATAGTTGCAGTCTGACGTACTCAACCTAAAAACACAAAATACTTACAAAAATGACGAACGGAAGTGCCGCCATTTTGTGAAAAACCGTTTGGGCCTGTATCTCCGTAATCGTGCACTTTAGGCCCACAATTATAAGGACCTTTTTTAAAGATAATTGAATTTCCTATCTTTTTTATCCGATAATTTTTTTTGTAGCACTTACCGTTCACGACTTATATTATTATTACTTTTTGTTTATTCACTTTTTTACCGATATCTCTTTGAGTAATTGTTTAAACAATAAATTGTTCATGATAAATTTTTCAAATCGATAAATTTTCTACATCTTTTATTTAAAACTTTTTTCTATAAAGTTAATATTTTTGAAGTTACAACGCGTTCAATGTTGTACTACCGAGTACAAGGTTATTAAGAACGAAGTATGCATAGCGTCATGATGCGATTCCGATACATAATGAAAAAAATATGAAAATGCAAATGCAGAACTGGCCGTGGCAGAGCCTGTGGGTGCCGAAAAGCAGGATTGGACTGTACGGTAATCTGTGAGAACTGCACAGAGGAAACGTGCACTAATCAGCTGAAAGTAATCGTCAACAACACAGAATTGTGCGACATCGATGAAGATATTGGTGATGATTCTAACGACAAATTAATAGAGGCGTTACAATCTTTATATGCCACTGACGAAGATAACGAAGAGGAAGAGGAGAATGTAACCAACATCGAAACTTCACCACCCTCGAAACGCCAAAGAGTCAGATAAGACATATGATTCATTTTGGTGTACATTTGTAAAAATAAATTGCACATATATTCTTCAATAAATATTCCATTTTTTTATTTGCGTGTTTAATTATGGCAGTAGTTTTAAAATTAATTGTAGTAATATTTAATTGTATAAAAATAAATACAAAGAAAAAATTTTAATGGGTATTCGCTATTTCTTGCAGGTAAGAACTTGAATTAATAATTATGTATTAAATCAAAAAAATTCTTAAATTCATATTTTTTTCATTATGTATCGGAATTGCATCATTACGCTATGCATACTTCGTTCTTAATAACCTTGTACTCGGTAGTACAACATTGAACGCGTTGTAACTTCAAAAATATTAACTTTATTAATAAATTTATCGTTTAAACAATTATTTAAAGAAATATCGCTTAAAAAGAGAATAAACAAAAAATAATAATAATATAAGTCGTGAACGGTAAGTGCTACGAAAAAAATTATGAGATAAAAAAGATAGTAAATTTAATTATCTATAAAAAAGGTCCTTATAATTGTGGGCCTTAAGTGAACGGTTACGGAGATACAGGCCCAAACGGTTTTTCACAAAATGGCGGCACTTCCGTTCGTCATTTTTGTAAGTATTTTGTGTTTTTAGGTTAAGTACGTCAGACTGCAACTATCTATGAAATAAAATAACTCCTGCCTAATTATGCATTATGGACACGAGTAGTTCGCTCCCTATTACCTGTACTAATTATGTTATTTTATATTTGGTGTTGTATTCGGAAGAGAAAATGTTTTGCATTTCGGGACCCACCTATTTTTTGTAATTTATAAAAGTGTTTTACTCGAACTGATCAATTGATAAATTATCAAGTAGAGATATAAAGGCATTAAGTTCACTTCGAATTCAACCCCAATATTTCTTTCTATGAGTTATTTATTCGATGACTTTCGCGAATGAATATCAATGAATTCATCACTGAATATACTTTCGAATATACTCTCTCATCCTCATTTGATACATTCACGTTCCACTACTATCATTCCAGGTTGAGATCGAACATCGATTCATTTGCCTCTGGTGATGATAATAATATTGACTCGGAATAAAATTGAGGTTCGTGTCACCAATCATAGGAGAAAACAGTATTCAATCAAAAGTTGTGAAGCTACATCGGTCGCAATGGTATACGCGTATTCCTCAATCACCGATTTGAGTTATAGCGGTACGTTTTGTTACATACCTAAGCGGAAAGTTCTTTAGTTTTCTCGAGGAACCATGTATCTCTACTAATTTATTCATAATCATTCAGAATGAAATGAAAAGCATTCAATCACCATTGTGAAGTTAATTCTTCTCGTTTTTCTCTAGCCAGTAATCGATAAAAACAGCTGGGGTCCAGTTGCACATACCAGGTTTTTATTCAGTTTGAGGGTAACTTGCTTCAATTGTTGGACACTAGCTAAGAGAATAGTTTGTTGCTTGGCAATCAAACTCAGTTTAGTCGAACCACAGTCGACAGTAGTTTATACAACTGACACTGAGAGGTGAAACTTAATCTTCCAATATATTTTTCTTTTCTTCATCTTCAGAAGAAGACTTCCGAAGTCTAGGTGCGTAATTGATAAATCACCCCGAATGATATAAATCAACGAATATAACACTTTTCTTACTAATTTCTTTTTCAGAGTCCCCATATACAAGGAAAAACAATTCAGAGATGGTTGCTTCCCAGAAGTTGGCTTTCTATTTCGTGCAGAGGGAGTATCTACTTTTCGTCAGCTTCTAACGACCTATAAGGCACATATACTTGAAATATAGTTCATGTATAGGGCTCGGCACCAAAACATTCATAGGAGCTTCTTGATTCAATTCAGAGAAAGGCAATCCGTCTTGCAGGTGATTATTTGCTCACTTCGCTCACTTCTTTGAAGCATCGGTGAAGTGTCGGAGACTTGTGTCCCTTCCACATATATTTTCACGGTAGTTGCTCTTCTGAATTGTCGTAAATCGTTCCACCCTTGGCAGTATCAACACAGATGACCCGAAGAGTATAGAATTCGAACCCCTCTGTTGTGAGCTTAGAGACCTGTCGTACCTTCTTCGCTCAGGTATCTTTTTTCAATAGATCGGCTGAACTTCAGAACTCTTTGACGAGGGAGGTTTCTCCTGAGTCTAGCAATCTTCTAAAATTCAATGTGAACTAAATATTCAATTATCCCGAAAGGATTCGTGTGGCTTTTTCAAAACAGCAATATGTCCTTTCATTTTATTTTATATTTTCCTTTGTTGAACGCTCTTATCCAGAAAGCCGAATTGAATATAAAGCGGCGCCGTCAACCACTCGGACACCACCGACCGTGGTATCCATCCCGTCGAAAAATCGAATTGAAATTGGAACTAGATTACCTATTAAAGAAAAATAAAATGATGGCTCCCACCGCTGGGTAATCGCACGTTAAAAGGTAAGGCCTCGTTGATCCATTGCTCGCACAAGTTTCGACTTCTGAGGGTTGACGTTCGTCAGCTGGTTAACGAAAACGAACAATTTTAGTACAATTTTAGAACTTGAAGGTGACAGTACCCCTCTCAATCTAGAATAGCTTCGGGTCAAACTGTCCCACGAAAAATGTTACAAAGATTAAAGAAATTATCAAATGAATCGTTGAAACCATTTTGGGAGCCTCTATGGATTGCAGTTGAAAAAAATTGGATGATATAATCTTGACGTTACATCAGAAATGAGCCCCGATTCAATTGAATGAGGTGAAAATTATTGGTGAGTTAACCAAACCTCGTTCATCTCAAAATTGCCTTTTTTCCTCAGCTAACTAGAAGCTCTCACAGTTCGAGAGGAGAAAAATCGATTCATCTTTGTCAATTTCCTTCTCCAGAAAAAAAATAAAAAAAAAATATTAATTATCCCCCCTGGAAATGTTAAGTTTTCTAACAAAATCTGCGATATCGGTACGGTGTTGGGGACTTTGATCTCTATTAATAGTTTCAGAATCAAGAGGAAATGATTCTAATACCAATTGTCCGCCATATTGATAAGACGACTAGTTCAAATTCAGTAAGAGAAGTACATTATACTGTCGAACTGGGTCAGTAGGATATTGGGCAGAAAATTATAGGTAATATGTAGGTAACTATTGGAGTGAGGGCTCTGTATGATCTTACCACCTCGAACATAATTTGTTAGACAGCTTTCAATCACTAAGGTTTGAAAAAAAATCATAGCTGTCGATCCCAACAAACCTGTCTGTACAGGATGAAAACAAAACATGTCAACAACTTGTTGAAACACATTTACCTTGCTCAACAGTTATGATTGAATGTCCATACATTCATTATTCATTATGAAATATATGAAAAATCCTTTTCAGGTGAAAATGTCCCATCACGTATAGAAAACTAAGATATTCACTCTCTCACTAAATTCAAACTATTAGTTCGATTGATATGATGGTAAATGAATAAATGCAATGATCATGTCATGAGCTTCCTGTTTATGAGGATATATGCCAAGGAAGTAAGTAACGAAGCATACTTGCTGGAGATCTCGGTCGATGCCGTATTTATCATGAATGTAGTACAAAAACATTCATTCCATCCAAAATTCATTCAGATATTCATATAACAAAATCCCAAGAAATGTTCAGCTACCATTAAAGCCGTCTATACGATCGATCGTTCAGGACGTCGTTGTTTATTTGTGGTACATGACTGAAATATAACAAGCAGTCAAAATACTTGTATTTGTTTTTCAATAATACTTATTCATCCGCAGGGAACGACCGGCAGTTATTTATGGAATCATAATAAAATAGAGATGTGATGAGAGATAATTCACAATCTGCAAATATACGATTTCAAAGTTTATAACAGATGTTCATCAGTCAGATAAATCAGGCAATAATTTTGGCTATCATAGAAAAACGATTGAATTAATATGTATATTTTTTTCTACTCCCACCCGTTAATATGCTGATTTCTAAACTAAACGGATAAGTAGGTGATTCCAGTCAATTGAATGGATATGATTTTATATCCACCAATCACAGAAAACAAAATACTTGGTTACCAGGGACAACCTTGTAGAAACTTCACAATTCTGATCTGTCCACCTACAAACAAGAAATCTGAGTTGATTCATCTAAGTATAAATAAATGTACTTATATAAATGAATGTACCTAAATGTATTCATATTCGAAATATTCCTTGTTGTATTGACTCAAGTTTGATTGTCACAATTGATGTTTTTTTTTTCGTGGAATTGAAGGACTTAAATCTACTCTTCACACCTACAAATAATACACTGGAATAATACAGCCCATGCGGTCTAATGGTTAAAGTGCTAGCCCTTTGACACGATCTACTTTACTGTCGCGGGTTCGAGTTTCACTCAAAACCGACTTTTTTTGGCCTTTTTTTAATTCGACTACTAATTCAATTTATACCGTTCAATATTGAATTGAATAAAGTTTTCATGAATATCGAATCAATACTCAATTTCTGAAAATGATTATCAATATGAAACTCAAAAGAGAGTTCTGGAATATTTACCTGGTCGAAGAAAAAATCAAGTGTATTATTAGAATGGATATTGGCCACATCGTCCTCGAACGTTTGAGCACTCGCCTACGGCATCGTGCCCAAACTTCTTCCTCGTGCGATATGGCCACCATATCCACTCTTGTTGTACAAACTACTATATCCTTGTTGTTATTCCACAAGGATTTATTGAGCACCTACTCTCATCCTCTCTGGTAGTGATGGACGAGTAAAATTGGTGAATACTCTCTCCTATAATTGTTTTGGAGCATGCACTCCTTCAAAAAACTCAACAAATAACGAAAGAATTATTGATACCTCTGAGACTAGGTCAACAATGCAACATAATATGATATGTCAGAGAAAGGATTGAAGGAAAGCTACCGTTTCAGGTACATCAGATATCAATACTGATGCCCTTAACTTTTCGAATTCAACTGAAATGAAAGTTAGCAAGCTTCAGGTGTTATGTAGAAATAGATGGTTTCACGGATCTTTGTTCATGCAACATGGTCTTTACGGGGTTTTTATTCGTTTGGTTTCTTCCGAATTGTTCGATGTTTCGACATCTATCTATCTATATGTCCAAAACGCTGCTTTCACAGGAAAGCTTGAGAAGGAGTATATGAATTCGTTTTGATATATAAAAAAAAAGGAATTAACAGCATACTTTGTCAGCCTCGAGTATACTTTTGGTATTATTCAGTTGTGAAAACAATATCCGACCGACGAATATTTGTTCACAGTTTCAAAATCGCATTACCATATCTCTGAACAGTAATTCGTTATTTCACCCAGAATTCCTTACCAACTGTAGTTTTTTTCGGGAACACTTTTTCCTTTCAACACTAATGCCGCCTACGTAATAGATACATGGAATATTGTTATTTTCGTTGGAATTGGTTCCACAGGGTTCCAATATTGTCCTATTTTAATGAAAAAACAATTTTGCTGTTGCATATAGTTCTCTCAAGTTGAGCATGAGTTTAGCATTTTTTGATTTGCAAGCAAACAGGGTACGGTACTGACATTATGACATTCTTGTTGTGATTACTGATTTTAGTTTCGTTTATTTTTGTATTTCCCAAATTAACAAGCAAATTGGTTATTTTCGTTGAACACTTTGTTTTCTCCGATGGACAATATTCATCCAAAAAATTTTTGGTGAAGGGGGAAAATTGGTCTCAGTATTCGTTCAGACGTTCAGCCGATCTGGGGTTCGGTTGATATTATTGATGAATGATGAATGGTTCTTGTAACTTCAGAGATGGAAAATTCTCGACACGATAACGTTCAATATATTTTTTCGGATCGGTTATCGAATATTATCTATATTGGTAATGAGCTTTTACCTTCCTTTTGCTTTTGGGGCGGGTGGGGGATTGAGAAGAAAAGCAAACCATTTACTTAAAGTATTCATTTGAATTGATCTATTATTATAAATTATTGTGTAGTTGATTTTATGATTGAAATTACTCTTATTTTTGGTGATGAATTAAATAAATATATTCGTGGTTGATGATCAAAATCGTGAAAATAAATTCAGAAGAATTAATTTAAGATTGAATCATTCGTCAATTTGATCAGATCATATTACCATGAATGTTCCCTCATTATATCAAGGGATCGATACCAGTCGGTCTCGAAATAGTCAAGAATGTACAGAAGAATTGTTGTAAAAATTGCCACAAGTTCAGAGCATGTCCATAACAATACAAGACAAATATACGAAACCTCTGATTCGTGCCCACGATGTCAAAACACGGAAACAGAATTCAGCGATAAGCCGTCTGACTGATCATTCCACCAATTTTACCTTTCAAAAAGCTCAAATAATCCTCGACTACGTAATCGATTATGCTAAAAATGATACAAAACATCACGTTTCGATTTATGACCAAAAAATTACAGGTATACTTGACTCAGGGGCATATAGCTTCATTCTAGGTGTATCAGGATAGACATCACTCCAATCGGTATGTATTTTGCAAAAATCAGAATGAAATTGTAAGGTTGCCAGTGAACAATCTGTTCCTGTTCTTGGGAATTTAGCTCTACCTATGCGGTCGAGATGCAATGAATAAAGTTCTCTTTGTTTCATCACTGCCACATAATCTCATACCGTGTACAGATTTCCGATGACGTTTAATGATTTCCGATTCATTTCCATATGATTCAAAGTCTTATGAGGGCATTCAGTTTTTTTATTGGTGGCGTCATTGACGGCTGACTCACATACCATTATGGGTACTCTCCCAGAAAATCTGAAAAAGAAACTCCGAATTGTCGTTGATCAGGCTTTTCTAGAGATAGGTTCTGTGTTATGGTGTACTCAGTCAGTGCAACACGTTATCAAAACAGATCATTCACCAATTCGTCAAAGACACTACCTTTTGTCTAAAGCATTGCCGGACCAAGTTGATGAAGAATTGAAAAATATGCTAGAAGACAGGGTTATTCTGCCGTCGAATTCACCAGAACTCATATTGAAATAACCGTTTTGTTGTTGACTACCGCTAACTAACCAAAGTCACCTCCAGGGATGCGAACCTCGATAAATTACGTGACACAATTTCTTGACATTCCTTGAAATGAAATCGTCTCATTGGCAAATATCTGTCTCTGAAACCTGTAAACCTCTGACTGCATTTGTTGTTTCCAATAGATGTTTTACGAATTCAAACGAATGCACATGGGGTTACATAATGCACCAGTCACTCAGGAAAGACTCATTGATCGAGTGGTTGTGTGGATTTAGAAAAATATGTATTGGTCTACCTTGATGATATAATCCTCTAGACACATCCATTTCGAAAACATATAGAAGTCCTCCAAAAAGAATTGCTTCGTATTACGAAGGCAGGTCCTACCCTCAACCGGGATAATTGTATTGTTTACAGGTCTGAACTCAATTACTTCGATATCCATTGGGAACAAAACGATCAATGGTGGACCTAGAAGGAGTAGATATATTTCAAGGATCCCAACACTAGAATATGTAGCGCAACGTGATAGAGAAGATTTGTGCCAAGTTTTTCCAACCTGACTGCACCGCTGTGCAAATTTTTTCAAGGAAATTCTCCTGGGATCACAGTTGTGAGATAGCTTTCATGGAACTGATGGAAATACTTATATCGGTTCTTTGTCTAGCATGTCCGAATTTTGAGCTACCTTTCGTGATTCGGGCGCATGCTAGTGATTTCGGAATCGATTCCACACTTTCGCAAGTTTGAGCCGATAGCGAAAGTATTATTGCCTATTTCAATAGATCACTGACTAAGGCGGAACGAAAATATAGTACGACCAAAAAAAATACTCGACAGTACTGTACGCCATCGGAGAGTTGAGAACCGGTGTAGAAGGTTCCCGTTTTCAGGTCATCACAGACCACTATAACCACGAATGTCTCAATAATTTCAAATATAACGTAGGAAGAATTGCTAGAAGGGCTGTCTAGTTCCAGCAATATGATCAGTAGATCATCCACCGTAAAGGCATCACCACCTAAGGTTCCCAGAGAAATTAGATCTTCTCGTAATTGAATTACGAGACTATCGGATATAATTTATATGCACCTGGTCGGATATAATTCAATGCCCTTCGTCGTATTAGCCAGGATAGTAGTTTTTTTGTGACAGGTGCCAGCCATAACCTACTGTGTAGGTAGATTTGAGACTGGTCTGATCGAATTGTTCGAAAGATGATTTGATTTAACGCCAGTCTTCAAGTATGCCCATCGACCATGTCGAATGTTTTCAGAGTCTCTTATATTTTCAAGACGGAAGCCTAGTTGGGTTAAGAACCAGATGCTTGTGGTTTTTACAGTTACCTGTCTTGTTTCCAAGATGGAAGCGTGGTTAGGAAACAACCTCATGCCTATCTTACAGAATATAAAAATATAAAATAGTTTTTTTCTGAAAAAGGTTCTGTACTTTACATTTTGGGTATCATAAAACGAAAGGATCGAACTTACCATTTGTGTTGAAAGACATCATCCTAGTGAATGAATAAATTCGAATAGCGAGTAGAAGGGTTTGACCTGCAGAAATTTTTTTAAGCATTTGGTTTCGGTTGAAATATCTTTAGCTTTTTGCGGTAAAATGTTATGAGAAAACGGTCCCCCATATGTTTTCGCGGTCAGTTATTTAGTCGTAAAGTACGGGTTGAACCGTGTCCAGAGTTTTGTGTTCGACGTTTCGGCTCCCATTTAGAAGCCATTTTCATGATAGTTGATCTGACTTGACGCTGAGGTCTCGATCTGCCAACTTCTCAGGTGTTGTCATAGGAACAGGACTTTTCTGTCAAAATGGAACATCCATATTTTGCTAGATGATTTATAATGGACAATTGTGAACATGAGAAACAGCATTTTTTGATTGATGTTTGTTACAGGAGAATTCTCACTAGTCTCTTAAGGTGAACTAACTGCAATATGGGGATATCGAATGGGCTGTACAAAGAAAAGCTTGTGAAGGAAACGGTTATAAACAAATCACTCGAGATTTATTTGTGTAAATTTTTATTCCTTCAAACTATCGATGTAGTTCACTCGAACTATGAATTCGTTTATTTTTATAATCAATTGAAGTTGGCTAATGTTATACAAACTTCAAGCGCATGATAAATAACACAGAGATTGAATTGAATGAAGCGATTCTCCCAATAATATTGGTTTTGGAAGAGTTTTCATTACATACTTGTAACCGAAATGTAATGTCCAAATGACACGAAGTAACTATATGGTGAGTGTTTTTGCGATCAAACCCCTTATAAGGCACATATTTTCTTTAGTCAAAATCAGGAATGACTGTGATACGTTCCATGGTTGACGGGTTTGTGAATGACATCCGTAAGGCTCAACCGAAGGACGTTTGCGTTTGGTATAGAATACCATAAATAGCATCAACTTCTAATATTATCGAGTTACCTACGGCTCGTTGGTACCACGAGTTGCGTTTCGAAGGGCCCTTTTATAGTATATTATGCAACGATTGTGTAATGATGGTTATTAATATATAAGCATAAACCGGGATACGAAACGAGCCGAAGGTGAGTTTCGTATGGTTTATGCGAGTGTATTAATAACCATTACATGAGAGTTGCATACGCTATTTTATCTACACCCGATAAATAGTGAAGAACTACAAACATTATATTTATATTTGTATTGCACACAATAATACTAATTTAACGAATTTCTTTGAAAAATTTCAGAGAATTGTAATTAATAGTATTACTTCGAGAAATAAAACGATGAGATATGAAAAGATCAAAAATCAAAAAAAAAAAGATTACTCGAGACCGGAATCGAACCAATGCCTCCTCCAGCTAGAATAATCAATGTCAGCGCCACAGACGGCTCGGCTACGGAGAGCCCACAAAATGTGATGAAAAAATAAGTAATAAATCATGATCAATATCGCTGGTATCAGGCATTTTGTTATGATTATCAAAGTTTGGCTATATTCTTCAAAAGTTCAATACCTATACCGATTCTGACTTGGCAAATGTCAAATGCAGAGCATGCACATCATGCTTGATTGAAAAATAATGGGTTTCTATTGGTTGAAAATCTGTATCGTAATGCAAAATCTGTATCGTAATGGATTTCAGTATAAAACGGGTTGTGGGCATATAAGTGTATTATTAGAGTACGGGTGTAGATAAAATTGAATTTTTGTAATACATGGAACATAATAGTGAGAGTTTTCATAAGAAAGAATAGTGTTAGATTCTGACAGTAAAAAAGACAGACTTCGCAAAGTTTATTGTTTATTCAATAACCATTATTTAAGCGTTGTTTCGAATTTGTATTTACATAACTCAACTGTACTTATCTTCAAGCATAACATTATTAGAAGAGTATATGTTTTGTGGGACATTATTATTACACATTCACGTACACTCAGGGCTCGGAACCATCCACGTGTGGCTCTCTGGATGTGAAGCTGCGGCTCCTTAGTTCCATACGGGACGAGTGCCTGTGATTATCATTCCATATACATATATGTCGACAGAGATACACCCACAGGTAACAGATGAACTCAAGTCAAGATCACTAATAGTGATGAACACGTTCCGACAAGTCTATTCGTGCCTATCGGCGAGAGTGAGACAAACAATGTTTTGTGTCTAAATTATTTATTTAAATTATAGAAGTATCAGATTTTTTTTGGTGAGGTGAGCATTTTAAATTGGAAAATATCGTTGTGAAATGTAAACATAGTAAATGAGTGCCAAACTTGTCATCTGTTATTTTGGATACCACAATAATAATTTCAAAAATAAAATGTTATAGCTCCACCACAAGCATGGCAGATTGAAAAAAAAAAGCTGAAGAAAAGTATCGAGAATTCAATCGGGATTGAACGGAGTCGCTCGTTTTCATATTCAACTCAGATAACCTTCGAACTTGTCCCATTTGCTAAGAAAAACAGGCATACAATAAAGAAACAAATTTGAAGAGACACCTCATTACAACACTTACTCAGTTTTCTGGTAACGAACCAGTCGGTGGAGAACTAAGAAAAATCTGTCGATGAGCTCCGAAAACTGAAAGAGCCTTTGAGTTTCATTTTGAGTAACTGAACGCAATCTTCAAGTGATGTTAATCTGGCAAGATTCTCGATATCACTGGAAATTGACAAATGAAGGCGAAACATTTACTTTCACGTTCGATGCTCTTAATCTTTTCTCCCTTGGCAATATCAACACCGATGACTCGAGTACAGAATTCCCACCCCTTTGTTGTGATTTTGGAAACCTGTCGAACCTCTCTCGCTCAGGAATCTTTTTTCAATAGAACAGCTGAGCTTTGGAACTCCTTGCCGAAAGAAGTTTTTTCTGAGGCTTACAAACTTCGGAAATTCAAAGTGAATGTTAATTCGTATCTCCTGTCCCTTGATTCACGCGGTATTCTTTGAACATTACAGGGCTCCCCTTTCGTGTGAATCTGAATATAAAAAAAAAGTTGTCTTGGTGGAAGAATTGATTTTTTTTAATACTTATTATCCTTGCAGAAGATATTCGAAGCGGTAAATAACTTCATTTTCAATTTCTGAAACAATATCGCGATATAATCAGTGCAACTGTTGACATGAATTACTTCAGCACAGTTATAGAAAATAATAAAGATGAATTTGCTGACCGATTTCAGCGATTCACAACTAGTATAACCCCTCTTGCATTCATAGTAAATCCTCTGAACACGAATAGTAACGAGATCCACATCGAGCTTTTGGAGTTGATACTGCATCTCGTAATGCAATTGATCGATTCAAAAAGTAAAGCAAACTAGTGAATATTCAGTCTGCAAAGGACGTAAAAAAGCTCCCGAAAAGTTCCAAAACAAAAACAGCGACCAAGTCCCATTTTAAGTAAGTGGACGCGATCACCAAGTGATGTTGATCTGGCAAGATTTGCGGTATCACTAGAAATTGCAAAAGAAGGCGAACTATTCAGAGATGTTTTGAAGAAAAATTGGTTCGATTAGAAAAAAAATCAATTATTTCTGCAGAAGGCAGAAATTTATGTACGTAACGCAACAAGAGTGGACATCTTCACAAGAAATGCCTCGTTATAACGCACTTATAATCGACACATTGAAAAGTTTTTCAGATTGCTGAAGGTAGGTGGAGAAGTTGGCATGTAGAGTGCTGACTATGTTCGGATCGACTTATTCGTCCGAGCGAGTGTTCCTTGCATAAATATAATCGAATGTGGAGTAAGAAGCCTACTGACAAATGAAAATTTTGTGTCGTATTTGGCGCTCAAAACAACAAGTTATGAGCTGAATTCATCCAATTTTCCTAACACTCCCATTGAATTCATTTGCTTCTTTTATTTTTGGGAATTATGAGTGATTATCTAATAATACCAAAATATTCGATTCTCTGTGAAAAACACTTCTTATTTATGAATAAATATATATGTTTCATATGATTTTAAAGATTATTTTTGTTACCGAAAAACTTCATTTATTCACTCGAAAGTACTATTTATTGTTGGCAAGAAAATATTTTGTGGCTATTTGAAACTCTGAAATTTTGTTAATTCTCATTTTGGTCTCTTTCGACTCAAGAGGTTACCGTCCTACTTCAAACACAAACGGATATTGCATCAATGAAAGTTGTTTCAATATGATTTAACAGAGTAACAAATTCAAGATGCATCTGAAGGATTCGATATTGAAATGTAATGATCCAGTCTTATCATTATTCTATGTAGAAATTACGATTATTTCAGTCATTGGGGGAAAATCCATTTTATTAGATTGTTGGAGGAGCTAGTCCATGGCCTGCTTCACTGCGACCTTTTCAGATCTATTGTGATGCTCCTTGATCATTAGAGCTAATGGTCTAATTTGCTCTCTTTGATGAGACGCCATAGCCTTCATAAAGTTAGCAGCCTCTGCTTTCTCTTCCCGCATCTTGCGTGTCTCAGCCTTGTTATCGCTTCGCATTCCCAGAGCAGTGTGGTATCTTCCTCTTCTTCACAGAACCTTCATTAGGTTGCTTCTGAAAGACCTATGTTGCTCTTATGTTTCCTGAGCTGCCTATGCCCCGTTAGTAAATTCACCGCTACCCTTACAACCTTGCGGTTGTGGTTTAGCAGATCTTCCATGAATTCGGCGATGGTTTTTTCATGAACTCTTTCGTCTGCCTCATTGCTGGGAGCTTCTGCCACCACTCTATCGATTCGGCTTGCATCCATGAATTGGATTGGATGTCTTTATACATACTTTAGCTACCACGCAGAAGGGTTTTGGACAGATCATAGCCTCGAATGCACCTTGATGGGCTAATGCATCGGCCTCCTCGTTGCCCTTGTGACCCTCATGTCTGGGTATCTAAGCTGAAGTTACACTATTTTGGATCTAAGCTCCTTGAGTGTGCTCAGACAACTTTCTGCCAGTCGTGAGAAGATTTGATACTGGCTGTCGGTGAAAATGACAACGGTTTTATTTGCGAACTTCTACCTGTTTAGTTCCCCTATACAGTGTTCGTTGGCTGCTACTTCTGACTGGAATAAAGTTGCATACCAAAGTTCTAGATGAGACCAGATACTCATTATCAGCGGCTGTGAAGGAAAGCCAAAGCAATCCATAACCTATAAGGACAGTGGAATGTCTGAATATGATTAGAATATGAATACTAGCCTTTCGAAACACAAGGACTCT
Organism: Zygogramma bicolorata; assembly: GCA_032362365.1. Lineage (NCBI taxonomy): Eukaryota > Metazoa > Arthropoda > Insecta > Coleoptera > Chrysomelidae > Zygogramma > Zygogramma bicolorata. The sequence continues at coordinate 917,811 of JAVJAQ010003487.1, forward strand.
TTCCATTCAAAAAGAGACTTTTCCGATAAGAGTTCATTCATTATAATTTTACATGTTGTTTCGAACATGTAGTTATCCATTGACAATGGACACATATTCCTAGGGATTAAAAAGGGACGAAGCAAAACACTTCATCCATTGCCGCATCACCTTTGACAAATGGAAATCACGGCTATTAAACCCGGAAGCCGCTCTCAATCTGTTCATACTCTACAATCATCTTCAACGCAGGAACTTTTGAGGGTAGAATACAGCCCACCCTTCTACCAGGAAAACAACAAGAAGAAGTTTTTATATATCACAAAGTATTGAAATGAAAAAAAAATTAGTTTGGGAGTGAGTGTCCGTTGAAGAAAATGGAATAAACCGATCAAAAATTACGTTCTGCATGTCTTGCAGGCACTCATTTAAATTCCATCGTAGCTGTTTGGTGGTAGCTTTTTATTAGAAACAGTGGTTGAATACTGATAGAGTTAATCATTCAATGTTGAGATTTTAATTAAACGTCAGACACAGACATTTCGGATGGCGAACACTCTTTATTAATAGGATTCTTCGGTAAACAAAGTTGTATTAAACCTGACCTGAGAGAAATTAGAAAGAGTTTAATTGTTCATTATAAAAAGATGTACAATTTTGAAAACCAGTTTACCATTTCATGGTGAAATTATTGAAAGAATGTTTTTTTCTACCAATCTAAACATACAGAATCCAATAACAGAATAGGCATCAAGTGGATATGATATACACAGTCACTACAAAACAGAAATACAAAAGAATTCAGCTTCAAGGTTTTTCGTGTAGTTTTCTACGAGTAGAAGAGCATATTCCTAATCTACTTCAAAAAATGCTGCGGTAATTTGAACCTACCTTAAAGGTAAGCGTCCATAGGTACGCATCGTACGTATCGTACGGATCGTATAAAACGGATCGATTTGTGGTAGTGCGTCCACTGTATCCGTAGCGATCGGATTGCCGATGCGACGGTCGGCTTTTAAGTAATATTCGCATTTTCGTAGTGAGTGGACGATCGGAAACATTACAGTATGTAATGTTTCCGATCATGGAAAGTGATGAAGAACTTGTCATTATTGCTTTGTTATTAGATGAAGAAGAAAGGACGGGAAATAAGAGAAGACATAGATTCAAAAAAAAGATCACAATTTGGAGAATATCATACACTATTTACTGATTTGCTCCATGATATGCGTAATAACAAATATAATTAAAGCACGTGTGTGTACTTAGTGTCGAAATGTAACAAAATTCAAATGATCTGTGAGGCGACCAGTGACTACCTATTGTGACATGCGTCCACTTATCGGCAATCCGCATGTTGTCATCCGCACCAGTCGGAAAAGTTGCCCCTTCGATCAATTTCATCGGCATTACCGACGGACCGATACGTGCGATCCGTCCGCTGCCGGTCAGTGGACGCATATACATAACTTACTATACTAATAATTCTAAAATCCGTTTCATACGATCCGTACGATACGTACGATGCGTACCTATGGACGCCTACCTTAAAGGTAAGCGTCCATAGGTACGGATCGTATAAAACGGATCGATTTGTGGTAGTGCGTCCACTGTATCCGTAGCGATCGGATTGCCGATGCGACGGTCGGCTTTCAAGTAATATTCGCATTTTCGTAGTGAGTGGACGATCGGAAACATTACAGTATGTAATGTTTCCGATCATGGAAAGTGATGAAGAACTTGTCATTATTGCTTTGTTATTAGATGAAGAAGAAAGGAGGGGAAATAAGAGAAGACATAGATTGTGGATACATGACATATTCAAAAAAAAAAATATCATACACTATTACTGATTTGCTCATATACTAATAACAAATATAATTAAACACTGTTTACTTAGTGTCAAATTAACAAAATCAAATATAGACAGTAATAAAAAAACCTAAGTAATCATAGAATACATCAGTAAAACGGATCGATTTGTGGTAGTGCGTCCACTGTATCCGTAGCGATCGGATTGCCGATGCGACGGTCGGCTTTCAAGTAATATTCGCATTTTCGTAGTGAGTGGACGATCGGAAACATTACAGTATGTAATGTTTCCGATCATGGAAAGTGATGAAGAACTTGTCATTATTGCTTTGTTATTAGATGAAGAAGAAAGGAGGGGAAATAAGAGAAGACATAGATTGTGGATACATGACATATTCAAAAAAAAAGATCACAATTTGGAGAATATCATACACTATTTACTGATTTGCTCCATGATATGCGTAATAACAAATATAATTAAAGCACGTGTGTGTACTTAGTGTCGAAATGTAACAAAATTCAAATGATCTGTGAGGCGACCAGTGACTACCTATTGTGACATGCGTCCACTTATCGGCAATCCGCATGTTGTCATCCGCACCAGTCGGAAAAGTTGCCCCTTCGATAAATTTCATCGGCATTACCGACGGACCGATACGTGCGATCCGTCCGCTGCCGGTCAGTGGACGCATATGTATAACTTACTATACTAATAATTCTAAAATCCGTTTCGTACGATCCGTACGATACGTACGATGCGTACCTATGGACGCTTACCTTAAATGAAACACGTTCGTAGAATGCCTCATCTGGACAGGCTCTTTTTGTTGCTATAAAGTTCATGTGTTCAATTGAAAATAGTTTTTTCTGCAATATCTCTTGTATTGAACCATTCTTTCTCTATAAAATAACTGCCTTTCCAGTCACACGTACTTTTTCTGCTCAGATTATTTTCTAGACCAGAAGAAAGCATATTCTCTGGGTAGTCGAATGATTCTTTTGATATCAAGTGAAAGAAAACAGAATCTTGTTGATTGCAATTCCTCATCATTGTGTTCTTTCTTAGAAAACTTACCCAGACATCAAACTATAATAAATATTTCCGGTGAAAACTACTTTCTACATGCAATTGATACGATTGAATTTTTTTTCCATTTTTTCATGTGACCCTTCCAGAAAATCACGAAGCAACCCGAACATTTTTTTATGCAAAAAATAATATCAAATTTCGGATATTTCCATTGGTAGTTTCCTATAATTATAAGAAGCCTGAATTTTGGAAACTTTTCCTTATTTTATTATTTTCAATAAGTAGTTCCACGAAAAGTGTTTATAACGAACTCCTTTCTGTACTTTGATGAAACAAATATAATTGCTCCGAAAAGTATTTGTTATCTGAAATGTAGAACATAATTTGTGTGTGTGGATTCATGCAGCTTCAATTATCAAGAAACATTTAACAAGTGTAGCAAGTAACAATTATCAATGATCAATGGAACTGCCTAATTTACTGTAGATGATTCATGCAACCAAATTATCAACTATCAATTAACAGTAACAAGTAAGAGTTGGTCAACTTTTAACTTTTTCAGTTCAATTTTGAAATAGTGTCTCTAATGTGCAGGTTATGACGGAATATATGATCATAACCAAACTTTTCTTCAAAAAATTTGTTTTTTGCGATTGTTCTCTGTTCATGGAATGTGAGCGAGTTGAAATTGAAACTGTAGATGCGATTCTGGTGGACTTTCTCAGGAAAACAATGAAATTTCATATTCAATTTATATCTTCAACTCTGCAAAACGAAGCTAGGGTAAATGAAAATGAATATAAAATGCTACTCCAAAGTTTATGCAAAGTAAAGTTGAACATTACTTTCCACTTGATAATTGTTAATTGCTACTTGTTCATTGTTACTTGATGATTGAAGCTGCGTGAATCCACCTTCATAGGAAACAACTTTTTGTATGCCACCGTATTCTAGCTTTGGCTGTATATCTAGTAGAATGAAATGGATCCAAATAATTATCCACAGTTCTGTAAGCGATCGAGGAAGCTTGTACATCATTGGGGAGTGCATTAAATCCAGAGATGCTAGACTTATATTTCAGGTCACGTGTGCCTCCGTCGATTTTTATAACCGAAAGCTGATTACTGGACTGAATTATGCACCCTGGTCAGATATCCTGTCGGATTTATACGAGTTTTCATCACCATTGACACACGAAAAAAGTGCTATTTCTTGTGTCAACAAACCTGAGTTTTTTTACATATGAAAGGCCTTTCCCCCATTTCATTTATTCCTTCAGATCTTTTCATGTGATTCGTGTAGGTGAAATGGTGTGAACCGAACAACTCCGCGAATATAAAACTCGCTCGGAAAATTGTCAACGATAAATCCGTAGGAGTATCCATCAAATTTTTTATTTCCACACACGAACTCACTACCATTGCATGAACAGTGTATTGTGGGGTGTGGAAAAATATCCGCATGGTGGATTTACATTTCCGTTTCTCACCCTATTTTGATACAAATTCCACGACGGTCGTAAAAATTATATGAACATGTGAAACTCAAATTACCATCCAAAATCGATACTATTCATGTTCATACAGAAAAAATCAAAAGTATTACTTCTTTGAAATTCTCCGAGACAGTTCAGACTTTTTAAATCTCATTCATTGGGGGCTATGGTTACGCTGCCATGAAAATAGAGATGCATCAATCATATTTTCCGAATATAAAGAAAAAACTTGCATAGATAGAGTCTATACCAGTTACGTTTGCATTTTCCAGCAGATATTTATCAATCGTTAACATATATACATATTCTAATCTATATTGATGACGATATATAATTGTTTGAAATAATAATTTTTTTTCATCGAACTATGACAATATAATATTTGTTTCGTTCAAGAGGTCTGTTCTCCTCAAAATCCAAAAGGCAAATCGGGATTGAATTCAGCCAATCTTAGAACAAAAATGCCACTTGTCAAAGCGGAAAGTGAATGGAATGTGAAATATTCGAGGTGGCATCCAAGATGGAAACAATTTACCGGGTATACCGGTTTTGGTAACATTTTGACGTTCCATGACTATTGTGATAAATTTTTTCGAATGAAAAACATGTCCATGAATTAAAATGCAAATTTGTGCCATCTGAATCCAAACGTTAGATCAGTCGTGTAGGTTTATTCACTATTTTCAGTAAATTTTTGCGACATTAATTGGAATCGCCTGTAACATTCAGAAAACGCCACGTGATATAAGATGATGATGAAGACATTTCGAAAAGCAATGGCCTACCTTGTAGAAAGGGACTGAATTGCTGACATTTCTGCAATGTCATATAGAAATGAATTTGTGAAAAATGTATCATCGACAAAGAGAAATAATATAAACTACTTCTTCTAGATGAGAATCGATAGCGTTAATGCTTGCGCTGTTGTCACATTTCAAACATGTAGACAACATTTCAGAACACGCCAAATGCATAATGATGGAAGTAAAGTATTCCTTGGCGTGTCATAGAAACCCAAATTTCCTAGAAATACTATGGGTAATTGAGACAGACAGATTTAAATAGTACTCTCGGAATGAACATATTGACTGACAGATTGGCTTTCTTCGATAGAAGGTTTGCAAATTAGGATTTCATTCTGAAATGTTTAAGGTTATCTTGATCACAACGTTTTCATAGAAATCTCAACTCTGTATTCTCGGTAGTGTGAAGGTTTTGCCTATCAACCGGGAGATCGGGTTTGAATTCCCAGCTGGACCACCGTGTTGAGATTCTCAGGTAGAGGTAAAAATTTTAAAACCAAACAGGTCTTCCAGAAAAACCGTGTTTATCACTGTGGTCCAAAAAACTATAAACTGAATAAATGCGATTACCCCCAGCTAATAGTTATTTATTGAATTTAATGATGAACATGTATGTTATAGTTTTATAGTAAAATTTTATTTATTTCCATAACTTTAATATTGAAAATAATAAGTTTTCTAGATCCAGCATTTGAACCTAGGCAATATTGCATCTTTTGTCGCATGCTAGGAAAGATGACACTTGGGAATTTATTTATAACCATATAAAGATGTCTATCAGATAGAATGACGAGGCTGGAAACTGAAGAGTCAGTTATGTATCTAGGTTTCACCAAGAGAGTTAATTAGTGATATCGAACAGAAAGTTCACAAAGTTGAACTCCCCAATAACAAAAATAATTGCCTTCAAGAACTGAAGAACACTGGAAATCGAATCTTGAATCCCCCAGATGTGACCAGGGTATGAATGCTAGAGAGAGGAATGTCATTCTGTTATTTATCAGAAAAGTCTCTTTTGGCCATACAAATTCAAAAATGAGCTAGGACTCGGAATCGATCACGCAATTCATTGAAATTGAAATGGTTGAATCAACACCAATTTCAAATACGCTGAGTGGTGTTTATTTCACTTCAAAATATCGTAATGTAAAAAAATATTTTTCTCTCTAGAAATTTTTCTTTGTCTCATTGAAGAACAACTATGCCAAGTTTATTGCTTCTGAGGTATGGCGTAGAGATATCGAAGTCGATGGCGTTTGTATGGAAATACTATAAATATTATCTACTACCATTTTGTGACCACAGAATATGTTCAACATCATGCTCACAATTTCAAGGTGGCAATTTTCAGGTCTATGTCTGTACAGCGTCCAACAGAAGAACAATAAAAGATATCTATGAATCCCTCGCATGAAAGTTTGCAGAAATGCAGCACTAAATGTTTAAATGGCGGAGATGCAGAAACTATGAATGAAGATGTATTTTGCTGAAAAAGAGTTTCGACCTGAACTGATAATCTTATTCGAAAATTGCATTTCCTTCAATCCGGACATACGAATAAGTTTCGAAGAACTTGAAAATAGTAATGTTTGTCTGATATATTTCACACCTGGATCAAATGTTTGAAAAAAAGAGGCTATCAAATTACATCGATTACATGTATACGAGTACCGTGAATGATTAAAATTTGAATGAAAGATGTAATTTGATTTTGACATATATTTGGAGTTTTTCAATTGAAGAATGATATCAAAATGTATTCATAGATCACAGACGTATTTTTTAGTCGTCAACAACCCATCACTAGACCCTGAACTCCTTGTGAACATTCGTGTTGAAAGATAACATTGAACCTCAGAGTTATACATCCATCCACTTCAGTTTATATCGGATGTTGATTAAATAGCACCAATCAATTTCATATCGATATTCATTATTTACTTTGCATCACCCCCAGAGAAAAAGTCGATTAACGATGAAATAAATTTCTTTGATGGTTTATTGATATTCTATAAAAGGGGGTTTATTGGTTATACAGACTTCCATCAGAGAAATATCATTAATTTTATTATTCATCAAGAACTGATTCAATAAATGAAGAGTATGATTTCTGTTGATATTTGAGTTTCAATAATCAACATGGTTCCAAACTGGACTATGTCGTTGGAAGTGGAAGAAAATACGGAATTAACAATATTTCAATTCGAACAATATCAGTGAGAGAAGTATGGTGATTTTTTGTAACTTTTATTCATTTCGCATCGATAAGAACAGAAACTGGAAAGAGATTCCGGTGTTGCTGTGCTAGTGGACGGATGTGCCGATAGCGTTCGTCCGTGTCCTGCAGTTTGAGATTATCTCAGGTGTAATTTTACAAACTTCATCTCATATTCCGACGTTGATTTCTTCAATATGAGGTTGCATATTGTATTGAACTTCGAAATTCACTAATATTGAAATAATTCAACGAAGCAAGGTTGGAGATCTTGTTGACTATTTTATTATTCCGCATTTAACAAAGGAAGAATTTCGAAAAGAAATTCAAGGTCACAATCATAGGTATTTTTTTCAATTCATTTCTGTGAGCTAATTTCGAGAGGAAATTTCACAATACAGATTGAAACTTTTTTTCAGTGTTCTCGGTAGTCTAGAGGTTAGCACATTCACCTTTCAAGCAAAAGACCGGGGTTCGATTCCTCGCCGGGACACCGTGCTGGGTAATCGCACGTTAAAAGGTAAGGCCTCGTTGATCCATTGCTCGCACAAGTTTCGATTTCTGAGGGTTAACGGAAACGAACAATCTCAAAACAATTTTAGAATCAGAAACGTTCTCTATTCACAATATGTTTTGCGATAATAAAATATTAGTATTCGTGTAGGACTGAAAATTGTTGAAAAATAGATATCAAAACATTGATGGATTTGAATTGAATAGATGTGATGAAGATGCTTTGATTTGTTCTTGGTAATTCTCAAATATATCTGTAAGTATTCGAGCGCATGAATGATGCATGCCTGAAATAAGTGGCCGAATATCAAATCATCTCTCGAACAATTCGTTCTGGCCAGTTTCGAATCCACCTACACAGTAGATTTTGGCTGGCACCTGTCAGGAAACAACTATTCCCCTGGCTAATACCCGAAGGGTATTGAATTATATCCATTGAATTATATATGACCGGTGCCAGTGCAGGTGTCTTCACTGAAGAAAATCATGTATTTGCTTTTGGCGATAAAAATGAAGGAATTGATTTTCAATTATAGTATATACTCATCAGTAAAAGGCAGTGCCACCATCAACATAAAGTCGATGAGTTTCCATATTTAAAAATCAAAAACCTTCATAGTATCAAGCCTCGACCAAATCTGATGCGAACACCACGAAGTCATTGCGCCATCTACCCATAGCCGAGGTAATCCAAAAACAAACCGAATTCACCCATTTCTCCTGCGAGAAAAATGTAAAAAATTCGACACAGTCGACGGGCATACTTGAAGAATGAAATCATCTTTCGAACAATTCGTTCAGGCCAGTCTCAAATCTACCTACCCAGTAGGTGCACTGGCACCGGTCAGATATAATTCAATGCCCTTCGTGGTATTTGCCAGGGGGGTAATTGTTTTCTGACAGATGGCAGCCAAAACTTACTGTGTAGGTAGATTTGAGACTGTCCCGAACGAATTGTTCGAAAGATGATTTGATTTAACGCCAGTCTTCAAGTATGTCCATCGACTATGTCGAATGTTTTTGGCCCAATATCATTTTGAGGAGCTACTGTGATTACTAATTTAATTTCTGCATCCGTGTGGGATTCTATAGTCTCATAATGAACTAGGTGTCCCATTTGGAAAATTGTTTGCTCAGGTTATTACTCTGATATGCCTCACTCTCTCTAGAGTGTATTTGATAGGCGTGATTTAGACATATTTCATTCCCACGACCTTACTGGTTTCTGAAGTTCTGAAGCGTGTTGTACTATTATTCAACTGCATTTGTGGGTTGCATAAATGCCAAATGCATGTGTTCGATGATTGAATAAAATATCTTCGTGTGCAATTAACGGCACGTTGAAACGTTAAATGGTCAAATCAATTTCTCCTACATATTCTATAGATCTATTTGCCATTGGTTTGTTAACAGATAGACGTGTCAGAAAGCCACCGCACCGTACTCATCAGTGGTAATTAACTGGAGTATGAATTGATTGGACCCGTTTTTCTCAGAGAAGGTTCTATATTTGATGTAACAATATTGTGTCCACCTCAGTATCACATTATGTCAGTATCGTGCAATGTCAGTACCATGCAAGTGCCAAATCGACAGCACGAATGTATCCGTTCAACTTGCAAAACTCACATCCTTCTGAATTTATCTCATCCCTCTTTCGTTTGATAATTTATAAAATTATGATTGCTTGATATTTCTCAAATATTTCCATCGATTAAATTTTGTTTAGATTTTTGTGTCGAAATAAACTATCGACGCTTTTGGAGGTTTTCCCTATTTTTTTGGTGAAGGGCGTTATGTTCCTGTTTTTTAAATTTGATATCAGATGTCAAGTTAATTGTCACTCTGGCGTGTCACTTTGAAATTTTGATGTATACGATGTTTTATCTCATTTATTCAAGGAAGTCTCACGAAAACCACTTGTTACCACCGTCGATCATCGGTCGGTAACCACCGGTTTATAATTTCCATTTGGTGGCAACTAATGGGCCAGCGCATACGATTCAGATCTTTAATCATTTGTCAACTGTCGTTTATGCATAGATTTCCAATTATCATCTGTTTTCTGTTTATGTTTTGTTGACTTCTGTGCAGAAGTTAAATAAAAAACCATGAATGAAACCTTTAGCACCTCAGATATAGGGAAGTTGATAGACCTAGAAGTCATTTAAAAAACTAATTTATGGCAGTGGGTGATGGCTGTGAGACTGCCAGCCATTAAATTCGCGGAGGGTACTAGTTGGAGGTGGGTGGTTGTGAATTATAGTGGTTTCTGTAGGACGTCGCCTAGTGATTTCATTGCTTTCAAAAATTTAACGTTTTTACTGCTTTTTCTTATGGTATTTGATTGGCCTCTCATTATCCTTTATGTTGCGATCCCTTCTGACTAGCCAATCAAATAAAAATGGAAAAACCCGACTACACGTTTTCACTTTGTGCAAATTTAGCTCAAGAAAAGACTGACAAGAGCGTGTGGGAAACATCTGAACGTATTGTAGGGAAACCTCCAAAAGCTCAATTATACACAAAAAATCAAGCAATCCAGATTCTGCCACTTCAATCTCTAATCTTTACAGGTATATATAAACCAGAGTTTCAAGGCTTCTTACGAAAATGAATCATCATTTCGATTTGGCTAAACTTTTACAATGTTAATTCCGATGACTACTAGGGATTTCTTGCTAACTAACTAAATGTCATTGGATGAGAATTGTATAGTGTAATATTGCCTTAACAGGAACGTGTAGTGAGGTCAGCCTTTAATACATTTCAACTATATATCTTCAATAAATGATGAGAGGAAAAACACGTTTTTTCCGCTCTTCACTATTATGGAATTTCGCACCCAGATTCTTTTTTGGATCTGGCAGAATCAGCGCTCTTCTAATTACTTATTCATCAAATAGGTATGACATATTATATGAATAACAAGCAATTAGTGTGGCATACCGATACCGTGTAATCATGTGTTGGAATCCTTCCTCATATTGTTTGCTGAATACTATTCATACCGAGTTCAATAATAATAATAATTAATTACAGGTTAATCTGCAGATTAGATACAAGTATTTGTGGAGCATATGTGCTTATCTTGCGTTCCGATAGGGAAGGATCAACAATTATAATAAAAAAGATAGTCTAGCGATTCATGTCACTCTCAATCATGGGTATTGCAGAAAAATTCTAACATGGTATAATAAAATAGCTGCTCTATGAATTTCATCATAATGCGTTCCTACTCGTAACTGAATAGAAACAATAAAAATCAGGTCACTCTTTGATACTCTAACTCATGACATCATAATACGCCCTGATGAGCTATTGCTTAGTGAAACACGTGTGGCAGTTTTGTCAACTGTCTGGTGGGAATCACAAACTGAAGTGTTTTCTTCAATTACCTATAGTAGCTCCAAACCGAAATCACCCTTTTTCAACCAAAGACTGAATTATAACTTGGAAATAGCTGGTGGAAAAATCGAGTTAAGATACATGGAAGATTCATACCTATGAAGAACCCACCTCTGTAGTAATGGGATTGAACTCATGGCGGCGCTGAAATACGTCAAATTTAATTTTTTTTTCCAAATTAAAAATAATGATAACTTCTAACCGAGGTAGAAGTTAACACGTTCGCCTTTCAAACGGAAGATCGCGGTTCAAATCCCCGCCAGGCCACTGTGCTGGGTAAACACACGTTAGAAAATGAGGCCCCGTTAATCCATTGCTTGCACAAGCTTCGAATTCTGAGGGTTGACGTTCTTGAGATATAAAAAATACGCAAAATGTTTTGTACCCCCAGTCTGAACTTGAAGAATGTTAATTTGGATTGTTTCTAGGAATGAGTCTTAAATGTATTTATACTTCATACTTGATTCTTCCCGTAGCTTTCTTTCCTTATAAAAAACATTTTCATGAAATTTCATTTACAATCATTGAATGTAATACTACCGACTGAACTAGAGACATATTTCGCTTGATCAAATAATTTGGTGTTTGTAGATAGAAATCTTCACAGAAGACATCATATGTCCGTATTGTCTCTTTCTTTCATGCAACGTCTCCTCTGTCTTCCACCATGATGGCCAGGTTAACTCCGAAGCCACAGCTTAATGTTACTTTCTGCCTCTTGATTCGTTAGATTTCTAGTTGATGAATTTTTTCCTACTGCTCTTGGAACGAAGAATATCTGAATAAAAATAATTCTGTTAGGAATTGATCCAAATAAATGAGAATTCTGTGTACCAATAAAAGAGACACTCTTATTTCGGCCATTTTTTCGACTACTTTGATGTAGGAAAAATACACCGTCGAATCAATAATTCTTGATCAGATATTTTCAACTATTAATAATACGACAATAACCAATTTCAGTTCAGTCATGAATTTGAAATTTTCGAAGGAATTGAGAATTTGTTAAGAATTATATCCACATAATCAAGAATTAAACTGAATCAAACGAAAAACCCAGGCATGTCTCTTCTCAAGAAAAGCCTATCTATCATCATGAAATATTCAGATGTCAGAAATAACTGTTTCTACAAAATCAAGTATCTCGAAGCTAGGAATCACGATCAGTGATAATCTCTCATAGGAAAACCATGTGAGATCGATCGCTGAAAGTGCTTCCCAGAAACTTGGATTTCTATTTCGTGCAAAGAAATACTTCACTTCTCGTCAGCTTCTTATGATCTACAAGGCTCAGATACGACCAGTCATACAGTTCTCATGTGTGGAGTTCAGCACCAAAACATTCATTGAGGCTTCTCGATTCTATTCAGAAAAAGGCAATTCGTCTTGCTGGTGATTCTTCGCTCACAGACTCGCTCACTTCATTGGAACATCGTAGAAGGGTCGGAGACTTGTTTCTCTTCTATAGATACTTCCACGGTCGATGCTCTTCCGAATTGTTATCACTCGTTTCCCCCTTGGAAATATCTACCCAGATGACTCGACAAGTAGAGAATTCTCACCCCTCTGTTGTGAATTTGGAAACCTATCGAACCTCTCTTGCTCAGGGATTATTTTTCAATAGAACAGCTGAGCTTTGGAACTCCTTGCCAAAAGAGGTTTTCCATGAGGCTTACAAACTTCAGAAATTCAAAGTAGATGTTAATTCGTATTTCCTGACCCTTAATTCACACGATGTTCTTTGAACACTACAGGGCTTCCTTTTCGTGTGAATTCTGCATATAAAAAAATATTATTCAATCATTTCCTGTCATCAATAAGTGCTTTCTATTTTTGAAAAAAAAATCCATGATCAAGAAACTACTATTTTGCTATTTTTATAGAATTCTATCGTAATTCTGAAGCTCCCAAAACGCCTGTGGTGCTGATTTCTTTCCGCATGCAGCTATGTGTTTCCCCCATAACATAATTCTGGGTGCTGCACTGAGTACAGCCGTCTGAAGTAATAGTGATAGGATAACAACGAATGGCCACACTGCACTGGTTCAAAGTGGTAGGTCTAATATCGAAGAGGATTCACTGGCCTTGCAAAACTTTACATGCATCATTCCTTTCTCCGTTAGTCACAGCATTAGGCCGAACTTTTCCCGACACTCATATGTTTGTTGGGACAATATGTTATACGATACAAGAATCAGTTTCCTTCTGGAGATGCTAACCATCTCAGCAAAAATCGCGTCGAGTGTGAATAGTATCAGTTTGGTTTTAGGGTGATTGATCTGAAAGAAGTTTCCGCATTAACACCTAAGGCTCCATTCTCTTCGTTTAAATATCATCGCATCAATGAAAACTCTGGTGTATTCGGTTAGAGTGTTCGAAGTAGAGGTATGCCATCAATGGCCCAGGTGGCAAACCTCGTTGGTTAGGCATTGTTTCTGGTTTTTTGAATGTTGAAAGGGGTGATTTGAACGAATCACCACTTTGGAGTGGTTTCCTTCTGCCGTTAGCCGGTTTTTCACTAATCTCAATTTTGATCATTCATCATTGTGGGATATAAGCGTAAAAATTTCTATTTGATTTGCTAGCAATTCTGTCTGGATTATTGAAAACTTATCGCAAATTGAACAGTGGTTCAGTCAAATCGACCTTGCTGCTATTGGGATGTATTTGCTACACCTGCTCGTATTTGCTGCTGTGAAGCCGCTTTCTCAGAGCTTCGTACTGCCGCCAGCGACAGTTTTGGAACTAATCAGAAACGACCATCTGATTTCCCCTAACTCCCACTTTTTTGTCGCTGGATTGCCATCTGTGTAAATGAATTAATTCAGCTACACCGACCACAAAACATTACAACACGTTGGTTACAAATCGTGGTGTTTCATTTTGTGGATATGTTATAGTAACAAACCAAAAGTGTTTTTCATTTCCATCATCATTCTATTCACCGATTGCAATTGCTAGTCACAAAACATGGTGACGACTGACGACAGCTTTCGCGGCGACAGTACGAAGCTCGGAGAGAGCGACTTTGATTGTGTATTCTGACAATAGCCTGGGTTTTCATAACGAGCCATATCGTGAAAAAATCAGCTCTTCAATGAAAAAAAAATCCTCATCCGTGGAACGACTTTTCTTTCTAGTTCCAAGCATATCTGACATGGACGTTACCATCGCATATATTTGACTATTCGTTGAAACCCTCTATCAAACTACGATCGAATGCACTTAATGTAGGTTTTCTTACTTGAAGTAAGAAGTCAAGTTTGGGATTTATTTTCTATGATTAACGGTAATGCAATTTATTATTTATCATATCGGGGTGTGAAATAAGTAGAGTAGTTTTCACAATAAATGGTATTGACTGAAGGATTATAATAAAACCAATTAGACCCTTAAGTTGTAGAATCCGAGATGCACATCATAAATGTAAAAGGACCAGATTCAGGTAATTTTGTTTCTCAGAGAGGGATTGTAGAGGATTACAGCTTACACTTCTTGTTCATTTTAGTCTTTGTATTTCATTGAAAGTGTTCACTTGTGTTACGGCGTGCAATAATTTTATAACTTTTATTTGTTATTACAGACATTACCAGCAAAGATTTTATACCCCAACGTACAGAATAGGCAGTATGTGGCGTCCGTGGATGAAAAGTAATAGTGCTTCTTCCAGTGGTTCGTTAAAGAAGAATCACTTATCTTGTGACGCGAAAATCATTTATAAAAATGTGTATAGTTCCTTACTTCAGCAAGGATATAACGCGGGTGCTGCAGCAAAAGTAACCAGTAATTTGACGAAGGTGCCTCTTACTTCAGTTAGACGAATTGTTGAAAATTCCATGGAATCAAGAAAAAAGCGTAAAGATTCCGGTGTCACAAAAAGTCTAGACGACTGGGAAAAAGATTTGATAAGGCGAAAAATCTACACTATGTACGATGAGCAGCGTGTCCCTACAATCAAAAGTCTGAAACAGCGGCTCATCAATGACGAAACTCACATCAACTGTGGCCTCACTACTCTTTGGCGAGCTCTGTCTGCAATGGGCTTCAAATATCGCAAAATTGACAAGAGACAAGTAATAATGGAATCCACACGTTTAATAAACTGGCGTTCTGAATATATAACGTCAATAAGAAAATACCGGTCTGGAAATCGGCCAATACTCTACCTCGACGAGACGTGGTTTGACACGCATGACACCCCTTCCACAGGATGGTCTGATTCCTCTGATAAGTGTAAAACAAAAGCACCATCAAATAAAGGGAAGAGAATCACAATATTACACGCAGGATCAGAAAATGGTTGGATCCCAAACGCTATGTGGCTTTCTGCCAAAAATATTAAGGACTCTTGTGTTGATTATCACGAAGATACGACAGCAGAGCTTTTTGAAGATTGGTTTAAAAATTGTCTGTTACCCAACATTCCGCCAAACAGCGTTATAGTAATGGACAACGCAAGCTATCATAGTCGACAAATGCAAAAAATTCCTGGCTCAAAGAATACGAAATTGGAGATTCAAAACTTCATGGCTGCAAATGACATATATGTTGAGGAAAATTATACAAAAAAAGAACTTTTACAAGTGCTGCAGTCATTTTCAAAAAAAAACGTATGTTTGTGATACAATTTCAGAAGAATTGGGACATACAGTGTTACCACTACCCCCCTACTACTGCGTGTTCAATCCCATAGAGCTTATGTGACACCAACTTAAATCGAGCGTGCGCGGAAAAAATACTTCTCCGACTTTAAGTGGAAGTGTGGTAGAATTAATTAAGAACTGTATGAATGACATTCCTACCGAGAGTTGGAGAAGTTCTGTTAGTCATGTTATAAATGTTGAAAACTCGTACCTTTCTGTAAAATCAATTGCGCCAATTATAATTAATTTAGATGAGGATAGCGATAGCGACACTGAACTAAATATAGAATAGAATTGTAACATTCAAATAAATTACTTGTATATCTCCTACATTATGCAAAATTCAAATTTCTTAAGTTCGACCCTGTAGCACATTTGCATCTTTTACCAGATGATTTTCTACACAATGGGATTGAATCGGGTAGTTTATTGCAGTTAATAAGCCAATACCATTTACTGTGAAAAATACTATATGTATATAGAGATAAAGAATAATCAGTCAACTATAAAGAAATGTCATTGGAATAGAGAGATAGATGATTTGGTGAGTTCGTATCCAAGTCATGTCTTTCCCTGCATTTTTTTAGGGAGAACGTAACTTGAGCCGCACAATTCGTTGATCACTTATAAGTACATATTGTTGAAAGATAGCAATCAATTCAGTAATAGAAGTGGAATAATTTTTTTCTGTCATATATCATTCACATTTTGATTATCATTTAAAAGCTAAAACTCTTTTTAATTTTTTCTATGAACTGCCATTGTTTTTAACATCATTTTGGAGTTTCTTTAGCTCTTGGTCATTATTTTAGTTGAACTGACTAACAGAAATGTGTACCTGCATTATACCTCAGAGAGGAAAATATCGCCATAAATTGACAAGTGGAAGGAAATGGAATGTCGTCAAAATATATTTCAAATGGTTTCTAACCCATTGTCTACCAATAGATTTTCCAAGTACCGAAAAATATTGTCACCCCTAGAACACTTCAACAAACATATCGTAATTCAACTTTTTTTGAACCTCCACCTCGACATTGTGTTTCATGTACTTTGTTATGACGAGAGGAATAATAGCCCTAGACTGGTCTGCAAGCGTGCCCGTCCCAATTATTCTTCCCAATATTTCGAGATTTTCTTCTGTGAAGAACTCCAAACTGGCATCGGTCTGATATAAATCAATGCTCTTCGTGGCATCAGCCAGAGGAATCGTTGTTCTCTGACAGGTGTCACCCCAGAAACCATTACATGAGAGTTGCATACGCTATTTCATCTACACCCGATGAATAATGAAGAACTAAAAATATTATATCATTAGGTATTTATATTGAACACAATAATAGTAGGTAATCAATCGTATTTCTTTGAAAAATTTTACAAAATTATAATTAATGGTATAACCACGGAAAATACAACAATAAGAAATGAAAAGAGAGAAAAATGAAAAAAAGTCTCTGCCGAGGTTAGGATTTGAATCCGGACGTTTCTGCTGACTGCCCTCGCCATTGACCACTCGGCCATTGCAGCCCATTCAATTTGGTCGATAATAAAAACATATCTGTTGCATATGTCAAATGAAAAATATAATCCTTTCGATTGTAATTTTTTCTTTTCTAAGACATCTGTGGAGGAGT
This sequence comes from Zygogramma bicolorata, assembly GCA_032362365.1. Taxonomy (NCBI): domain Eukaryota; kingdom Metazoa; phylum Arthropoda; class Insecta; order Coleoptera; family Chrysomelidae; genus Zygogramma; species Zygogramma bicolorata. The sequence goes on from JAVJAQ010003487.1 coordinate 935,343, forward strand.
CGCTGGTAATTCTCTTAGATCACTGCTAAAAGACATTTTCATTCGATTATCGAAAATTGACTAAATTCTTCAAAAATTCAATACCTACTGATTTTGACTTGACAAACGTCAAAATGAAAAGCTTGCACTTCATGCTTGATTGAAAAATAATGGGTTTCTATTGGTTGAAAATCTGTATCGTAATGAAAATATGTATCGTAATGGATTTCATTATAAAACGGGTTGTGGGCATATAAGTGTATCATTAGAGTACGGGTGTAGATAAAAATAATATCAGCATTGTCACTTGCGCCATCTATCGATCGAGAAGTTCATCTGTTAGCAAGGTTATGGTGATAGTGTCGATATCGCAATGTTCACAGAAAAATTAAGCTACGAACGACTTTATTGTTATAGAGTATCATCTTTTTCCCAATTCTAATAATAGCCTTGTTTTGACGTCAGAACAATATTCCATCCAACGATCCTTTTAGAAAGAAGCGAGACAATTCGAAGAACAGAACGAAGTTCGTGGTATCTCCAAGAAATAAATATCATATAAGGAATTCTCAGAATGACATACTTGAAAGAAATACTCCACTGATGAAATGAAAAAATTGGTAATCTTCTAGACAAATATAATCCTCATTTAGCGTTCCTGTTTCTCCACGATAATAATTTTCACGCACAAGCATAGTAGGTGACACTTACGAATGTCGTGGTGAATGTATATAATTGCTAATCAAAGGTATTCAATGTGAAAAAATTAGTTAATTACTCACGACTTTACACCATTCCAAAATTGTTTTTCTCTACACCTTTCAGATTGTCTTCATAAAGAAACATAAGTATTTCTGTAATCTCGACCAGATGCCAAAGATTTTCATTTATTCTTTGCCCAAATTTCTCGTAATAACTGCATCTCCAAACCATTTTATGAATATGTGGGCTATATCTGATGATAGTGGTGATTTTATTGGTTGTCCTGGTAGAGAAACGCTCCTTCAACCCTTTCTTTACGCCCATGACTTCCTCTACGCCTATGCGTGATTCAAAGAAGACCACACCCATCAACTGTCATTGTAATTCATCGAGAAAGTTCCAGAAATGTCTATACCTGTCCGTATACGGAAAAATCCAGAATCGTGAACCTATATAAAGCAAGCGGGGAGCAGTATTGATAATAGACAACGACTAAGTGAATAAATAGGCGAACAGTGATAGTTATTATTGAGAGAGAGTTATTTATTGAGAGAGAAAATTTTTTTTCTTTGATGTTTTTAATAACTGTTGGATTTACATTCAATAATGAATTTTAATTTATCATTTTCATTATTCAAATTGATAATTTCAAATAACTTTCGAGTCGCTATTGGTTGATGATCTGAAGATTACGGATTATCAGAACTCATTGGAGGAAGATTTTAGGTAAATCGTTTCAGTGACTCCATTATCGTTGCTTTTTTTATTTGTGATTGAAACTCAGACATTGGCCATATTCGCTATCTAAAACTGAAAGCATAGGTACTATCCCAATATTTCATTACAAGACACACCTCCAATTTTTTTTAAAGAACATCGTGTGAATCAAGTGACAGGAGATACGAATTAACATCAACTTGAAATTTTTGGAGTCTCTAAGTCTCCACGTGCACATAGAAAAACTCTGAATTGATATATCTATAAAAATTCATCATATCAAATTTACGTGAATTGCCATGGAAAATACAAATAACCACATAAAGAACCTGTAGTGAGAAATTTATTTTTGGGATTTTAAGATTTTTGACTTGCCCCGTATGCTGTTCGATTCAATCCATTTCTTGCAATCAGAATGATTATTGAACATTTTCCGATTCAATTTCTTTCATGCAAGTATCAACAAAATATTAAAATTGTTCACACTCATATATGCATTTTTGATTGCAATGTAGTGAAATAACGACCATAACATTTTAATAAAATTGTACGGTAGGTAATATATCCATTGACACCCAATAGCATTATCAATGACTGTTGGTGGTTTGAGTAATACAGACTGACCCTAAAAAACCTCGGGCGCTGTCTAGTGAACGAAATAATCTTTACTGGGATCGATTGAAAAAAAAATTCTCCTTCTATAGAAAATCTACAGAGTACAAAAATCACCAAATCCCCATGACGACACCCATTCATTCAAGAAACATACATTTTCACGTGAATTCAATTTATTTCAGGGCAAGACTACCAATCTTATTTCACCAACAGAAAATGACGCCAGCATTCTGTCATTAATTCAGAATTTCAACAAACCCATCTGATTGATTTTGGTGTTAATGAACGTCATTACTCTACTGAATAACATTGAATAAATTGATTATCAGCAGATCCAATAAAGACGACAACGGTAATTTATTTCCCCAACAATTGAGGTTAACATGGTTTATTGATAGATCTCTCCATTATTTGTCTGAACTAAAATAGAGCTGTGTGAGAAAAAGAAATTTGTTTTCGAAGGAGTTTTTGAGCAAGAAATGATAATATCTAGGTGATAGGTGTGATCACCGAAAGCTCGACAGATAACAAAGAGTTTTCTTTGTGAATTTAGCCCCTTCGTTTGACTGCAACCTCACTATATCAGGACCTATATATATATATATATATATATATATATATATATATATATATATATATATATATATATATATAATTTTTTTTTTAACCTGAATAGACCCTATCTATATTTCCAATTTTTACCGGACATTATTGTAATCTGTACTCGAAAGGTAACTCTGATAATATACAAAATGGTTAAGGCTTTCGGCCGAGGTTATTAGTATAACTACTTTTCTTCGGGCTTGAAGGCCGTCGTTCTTTGGAATTTTTTCCTAACGTTTCGCTAGCGCGAATACGTCATTTTAGTCATCGGAAATGAGAAATCATCTGAAGAAGCTGGCCACTCGCGCTAGCGAAACGTTAGAAAGAAATTCCAAAGAACGACGGCCTTCAAGCCCGAAGAAAAGTAGTTATTCTGATAATATAGCTAGGTACGATTTGTGATTGTGATGGGATAATAACTCGGAAAAATACGAGGAAAATTATGTTCTCTTCCCCATTGCGATAAACCAAGGATGAATTCACAGCTGGGCATATAAGGAGTTCAAACATCGAGATTTCATACACGGAGAAAAAGGGTCCAAATCAAATAAAAGTTCATTCAACATTGGTTATTATCAACTGCCGAATTGCCATTCAATGTCTACTGTCGCAAAATTATTGAGTAACTGATGGTTATTGGACAGAAAACCAAATTATTTGCCTCAGATATTTTTTTTTCAAAAGATTGATCTCCCTGTTATCATAAAAAGTTTCATTTTCATCACAGGTAAATATGCTATAGTAGATTCGTTTCAAGGTGGGATTTTTTCATACAACCGAAGAATAGAAGATTGTCCAATAATGTATTTATGGATGTTTTAATCGATATTAAACACCTTTCTATCAAAATTGGTATACTTTTGATCATTGAGATTTTTTTGTGTAACTGAAAAATGTTATTCATCAAATTACCTTTTACCTATTTGTTGACCAGGTTATGTTGTTCATTGTTATTCATTTCATTTGCCTTTCATGTACTTTTATTGTATCGCTTGAATTTTAGTGTAGATTAGTTCAAGAGCAGGTGGACGACAGGCATAACATATTTCAGTAAACTACAAATTCAACAATGACCGTCTTAATTACTGATTATAAAATGGGACTAACCAAGCTCGACTCCGGCGAGGTAAGTGGTGTGTGGGCGGAGGGCAGGTTCAAAAACGAATGAATTTCAAAAATAATTCAGTAATGCTACCGTTTGCGGGTCGTCTTGCTACGTCGAATTCTTCCTACGGCGAATGTCATCCCCTCCACTGACGTCATTGAAACACGAACGTTTACGATGATGGTCCATACACTCCATTGTGGAAAGTTCGGCGTAGGAAGAATTCGACGTAGGAAGAATTCGACGTAGCAAGAATTCGCGTTGAAAGAATTCGACGTAGCAAGAATTCGACGTAGAAAGAATTCGACGTAGCAAGAATTCGACGTAGCAAGAATTCAACGTAGCAAGAATTCGACGTAGCAAGAATTCGTCGAAGGAAGAATTCGACGTAAGAAGAATTCGACGTAGCAAGAATTCGACGTAGCAAGAATTCGCCGTAGGAAGAATTCGACGTAGGAAGAATTCGACGTAGGAAGAATTCGACGTAGGAAGAATTCGACGTAGGAAGAATTCGACGTAGGAAGAATTCGACGTAGGAAGAATTCGCCGTAGGAAGAATTTGATGAGAAAAAATCGGCGAAAATACATGCCATTTTCCCTCGAAATATCTCACATCGCAGACAGAACATCTCGACAACGACGTCATCAGATGAACGATTTGTACCGAAGAATTCCTTTTTCGCATTCACAGTGGGATTCGTTCATTATTACTCGAGATTGTAGAACTTTCTGGAAGGCATTCTGTTGGCAAAATAAATGTGGAACTTTGCCCCAAATCAACCGTCTTCGTATTTCTTATATTATTCGAAAACATAATAGTGAGAGTTAAAGTTGAAATACACGATATAGTCTGTAATACAAAATGTAATATTCATAACAATGGGCTATTTTCGACCTTGGATTTGAATTTGGAAGGTAATAGGGGTCCGAAACATTTGCGTTAGATATCCTTTGAAGTAGTGAACTGAAATGAAAGGAATAGGCCAATAACACTTTTTGGAGGGGTCAAATGACCCATCATGAAACATATTCAGGACGATGTTGCTATATGAAACAATAACTTGTAGCCCTATGTCGTCAGTTTTCACTGATACAATCGACTATTAACAAGGAATAACTATTTGTCTCAGCGAAAAAAAAAAGTTACTGTCAAATTTTCTCGTACGTCTTTCTTCAATATGATTGATCCAGAAAACTCATTGAGAAAAACCCAGTCCCATATGATAATAACGGTGCCAGGAGCTATAATTCATCCTAAACATAAATTATCGGCTTCCAATCACATCATGTTTTTCAGAATCTAACGTTTTGAAGAAAGCCATATGAAAATTTTTAGTCCGTAACTCCCCATTGTTCGCTGTTCGCTGTTCGCATTGTTGTTGCTGGAATTTATAGTTTCATATAGCAGCTACGTCTTGAACACGATTCATGCTGCATCATATGTCTTCCCAAAAAGTAAACGATGAGTTTTGGAACCTTGTAAAAGTCGAAACTTTTCCTAGAGATCAATTACCCTAACACCAAACTGATATTTTATTAGTATCAATTTTCTTCTCCTGAAGATGCTAACCTTGTTAGCGAAACGCGCGTCGAGTGCGAAAATATCAGTTTGGTGTTAGGGTAATTGATCTCTAGGAAAAGTTTCCCAAAAAGTGTTACGGACTTGAAGACTACAACTTTTTTTTTACCACCTTAATACGGTGTAAAATCCAGAAGCGTCACATTTTTCACCTATCTAGTCAGAGATGAAACCGTTAACAATGATGAGACGTGTATCGAGTTTGTGGAAAAGAATAAAAAAAAGCAGTAATTTTTCTTGATGTATGTTATCGATGTTGATCACTTCATCAATAATAATGAATTCCACCGTAAATGTGAAAGAAGAATCCCTCGGTGCATCCCGTTTTATTGATGGAGTCGTTGACGAGATAATTTGGCGGCGATGTTAACTAATTCTGAGGAGCAGAGAGTGATACTATGGCGAATTCTTCCTACGTCGAATTCTTCCTACGCCGAATTCTTCCTACGTCGAATTCTTCCTACGTCGAATTCTTCCTACGTCGAATTCTTCCTACGTCGAATTTTTCCTACGTCGAATTCTTCCTACGGCGAATTCTTCCTACGCCGAATTCTTGCTACGTCGAATTCTTGCTACGTCGAATTCTTCCTACGTCGAATTCTTGCTACGTCGAATTCTTCCTACGGCGAATTCTTCCTACGGCGAATTATTCCTACGTCGAATTCTTCCTACGTCGAATTCTTCCTACGTCGAATTCTTCCTGCGTCGAATTCTTCCTGCGTCGAATTCTTCCTACGTCGAATTCTTCCTACGTCGAATTCTTCCTACGTCGAATTCTTCCTACGTCGAATTCTTCCTACGTCGAATTCTTCCTACGTCGAATTCTTCCTACGGCGAATTCTTCCTACGGCGAATTCTTCCTACGGCGAGTTCTTCCTACGTCGAATTCTTGCTACGTCGAATTCTTCCTACGGCGAATTCTTCCTATGTCGAATTCTTCCTACGGCGAACTTTCCACTATGGGGTGTATGGATCATCATCGGAAACGTTCGTGTTTTGATGACGTCAGTGGAGGGGATGACATTCGCCGTAGGAAGAATTCGCTGTAGGAAGAATTCGACGTAGGAAGAATTCGCCATAGGAAGAATTCGACGTAGGAATACGCACCCCATCTAAATCGAATCAAATATCATCAGAACAATATTACCTGGAGGATCTTTCACCAAGTCACTTACAAGATTTGGAAGCTGTTTTCCCTCAAACCAATAAAATTATATAAACTCCCTTCTTCAACGAACCCTGAAATAACGTAACTGTATCAAGGAGCTTAGTTGCCTTTCATGCTTTCACCAGATGTGATTTCGATGCGAGCTCGATTCCACCAAGCAAAGTCGACCTATACCAGCACTTTCTGAGAGCTCATTTTAATTCCAGTGGTTGAAAATCTTATAAAAGACAGTCTACCACGTTGGATTGACGAAAGGAGTTTCTTGAAACTTGATTGGTGTATGCAATGACGAGGAAAGTAATTATATACATAGATCTAGAGTTGAAATTTTAACTTTGCAAATTGAAGAATATAAAAAGGAAATTTTTATACATTCAATTATAACTCCAAACCCTGATATGTATAAGTATCTTCTTCGTGATTTACTGATACATCTATCACCAATGTTGAATCCTCCATATATGAGTACCTGTACCCAATAACAAGCACACATTGAAACAGCGTTACTTGGGTTGTTGTTTTGTTTGCTTGATGGGTATTCCAACCGGAGAAAACTCCTGCCTTTCAATATATACGCCCATAATAGAACTACGGATAATTTTCAGACTTACTGATATATTTCAGGATTATTATTTCAAATTCTGAATGTTCTTTCCGTGATTTTGTACTCACCATAACCGCTCGATATTTGCAATTTTTGATCAGAATAATAACAAGAACAAGATAAACAAACGGCAGCTCCACTCAATTATTTTTGAAATTCATTGATTTCTGTACCTGCCCCTTCTCACTACGTACCACTTCACCTACCGTAGTCGTGGTAAGTTGGTCCCTATTTCATTTGTTGGACAAAATTTGAAGTATGTCATGCCTGTCGACCACTGGCTTTCAAACTAAGTATTTCAGCCCACCTTTTCAACTGCGAAAAGTTCAAATGCAATTGTAAAATTCAATAAAATTTTCAGTAATTGAGTGTTCACTTATCACTATGAGCATGTAACTCTGGAATATATATTTACTAGTGGTTCATAGTCCCTGTGATCCAACTGATGAAATGATTTTAGTAGTAGTAGGTGGGTATAAAAAGTGAGAGATATATATTTCCGTCAGTATTGAATATTTCATTTGGTAATCAATTCTCGAATGAACAACCTGAGTTCTGCTTCACTTCTCAGAGATTGTTATTGTAAGATACTTCACTTATTTTTTCATATGAAATAAACCTAAGAGAAATTTCGACATTTTTCAAAGGAAACATGAAATTTCATGAAGGGTGTAGGTACATGTCTCTAGATCAGTGGACACTAACGACAATATTAATATTTTTTTGTTTATTTGGTCCTATTGCCAGATATTTCATCACATCCTATCCTGTTTTGAACGATAAAATAGGATATAGTAAGTGAACAACCAATCATCGTGAATGGCGATTTTAAAATAATAATGAAATGTTTCGTTAATTGATTGGTGTTTACTTTTTCCATTGACAACTTTCGCAAGATCACCTCTGATACGAATCCTTCGCCGGAATTTTGAAATGTACCTATACTTTGGCGAAGCCATGCAACATTTCTTCCAAAGCCTCCAACCACTAATCATCAAGTAGTTAATATACAAATGGGTGAAGGAAGATTTCCGAGAAAATGTTTCCGCAGCCTGTTTATGATTCCATGTCACGACGTTAGGTACAACTGGGCGAGTCAATTACGTTTGTTTTTCGATTCAATCAACTGCATAGATCTATTCAATCAGTTAGATCCGCGGCTTCTCGAAAAAAACACGCAATATCTCTTAGATGAATATAAACAATTTTTCTATGAATCAGTCCTGAATGAATATGCCAATTCCAGATACTCCCTCTTCAGGGGGATCATAAGAAATAGTGCCCAATGTACTACCTGTCCTTTAACTGTTCCACACCTACAATTAGAACTATTGCACAATTACGACTATCTGATGATAAAGAACTGAGAATAACGCATAAAAATATTTATTATCATGTCGATCTTACTAAGCTTTGTACACTTTGTAACCTAAAATTACCCCAGACATTGGAACATTCATTTTTCACCTGTCCCATTCTCAGCTCTCTGGAACCTGACTGTCACATCCTAGAAAATATGACCTCACTGAGAAAAACTCTCACCAACATCACTCTGACCGAGGCCAAAATTATTAGTCAGTTCACGATGGAAGTAATCATGAATACATTGAACCAGTATTGTATGATAGGCTTATGTTGTCAACTTTTCTTTATATGTTCAACACCCCTTTGTTTTTACACTATTTACGTAAAAAAAAAAATTCTGATAGGTGAAATCTGTTATTTGTATTTCTTTTTTATTCAAGGAAAACTGTACGCCACCAAACTCTTTGTTATACACTATGATTGTAAAAAACAATAAATGATGATGATGATGATGATAAGTGAATGTCAACTCTACATGTCGAGTGCTCTATGATTGGTCACATTAAAATAAATCTCCTAGAGAAATCACTTTTTCATTTCGATTCAATTGTAATCCTTTTATCTTTTATTTTTATTTTTGTATTTCGTGCAGAAGGACATGTTTCATTGAAATCATAGCAGAGAGTCCGTGACTAGAATAGTCATTATCAGTGCTTACCAAGAAGTAAGCAATGATTGAAAAATATATAATATCAGTAAATTATAAAAGATTCTCAATATTTCGAAATGTATTCAACTCATGAAAAGGTATGTTACTTAGAAGTACCACAACCATAAAAATTCATGCTTCTGAAGGTCGAAAGAGTTAAAAAGTCTTTTGAAAACATATTCGACTGAAATCCTGAACAAGTATTATCCTGGATATTGTTCAGAGATATGCATTCATGTCAAGTCAATGTTACAAAGACGTAAATATTAACTTTTGACATTTCCATCAGGTGTCATTGTCATTCTGACGCACAATACATTTTATATACGAGTGAAATATTCGTCATAAGAATCTAATGGATATATACATTCATTTTAGTTCCATTAGATTCTTATGAAGATAACCGATTCTGATTCTATATATATATATATATATATATATATATATATATATACATATATATATATGATAGCTGGAACTTCCGGTTGATCCGCATCTGAATCAGTTTCCTTGTCGACGTTTCGGCTCCCATTTCGGAGCCATTTTCAAGACTGAGTGACTTTGCGTCTAAGTCTGAGTCGTCTAACTGACTGGGTTTCATCACTGGAGATCGAGGATTGAAGGTTGGTGGTGGTGGAGATCCTGTGGACAATCAAAGTCGGCTTTCATTCACTCATTTCTCAAGCAGTATCATTTGTATACTCATACAATTATTATGAATCTGAGAGAAATTCCATGTGGCGACTTCAATAGTGTTACTGCTTGTTCAGATATATACTCCACTCCTATTTTCCCTGATAAACCAAGAAAAAGTTCTGATTCGTCTTAGGCTTGGTTCTCAGATATTATCATCAATAAATTGTTATAGACGATGGGGTTTTCACTTGCCCTAAGACTTCTGGTATACTCGTATAATATATCACAAACTGGTGAACTAGTGGCTTAAAATCATTCCATTCATCCAATCATGATTTTTTGCATCAATTCATACTTCCTGCGTCAAAAACTCTTTCGATTGTGCACAGGAGGCAGTGCCTTGTGCCGGCAAGTATCGGCTAATTATCTTGGATGTATCAATGGAATACATTCGACTATGTTGAATAGTCTCATTTTCATTTTCTCTCGACATTCGAAAGGAAATACTAGATGAGCAGCAACAGAATGATTCAAAGAATGTTCTGGTTTACATAATAACATTTTTCAATTCGTAATACAACGTGCGTTCCGTAATATTTTTTTATCTTCAAACAATTCCCTTGTTTACATTGGATAGGAGTGAACTCTGGAAATCTCTTCTGAAAATAACCACAATGATGAATGAGTTTATAGACATTTGTTGCCACTGCCCGTAAAGTTCGAGTTACTGACGTAGAGTTGGAAAAATACAAAGAGACTTTATTTATGTGGTTACAAATCCTTTCCCTTGTGAACGTAATAACATGTCAGCTTCAGCGCTTCTGTATTTCCCCTCAGAAAATTAATGAGATGATTATATTGTGGTTCGGCAGTTATTTGGAATCTTAATTATTCGATTACATCCAGAAAATCAAATCCATATTTTCGAAGTTCCTGCATAATATTGTTTCAGTCTGAGATCGGGTGAGTCATTCCTGCTGGTATCTGTTCGATTTTTGAACAAATGAAAGATGTCGATGTAGTGCATTAATGCCTGGTTGGAAAAGAAAAATTTGCCACATCCTCATTTGACTAACTGTACTATTTTCAATTTCTAGCATATTCAATTCGCAGAAAATATCATTACAGAAACCACGTTCAAAAATTGTTTCATTGGCATGATAACGTATTTTGAATATGTTGCCATGATTCTGAAATCAAAATTGCTCAATTCAATTTCAAGAAATAATCCGCTGGATCTAAAGCACACCTTACCCGATCAATATTATTGAAAACAATATTATTGGTGAAATACAATGCTTCATCAAGGAAATGAATCTAAGGGACCAGAAGACATTGGGAACAAAAAGAATGTAACTCATCATGGCTGTGGGTGATTGCTTCGTGGTACTCACAGGGAGTCAGATGACTACAATAATTTTATCAGTTTCCATCTTTGGTACAAAAAACACAAACAGCTCAAACAAGAACTAGTACTTCACAGAAACAAACATCGCATATCGCGTCGTCAGAATGCATTTGATATTGACGCCGCATCGCGATATGAAACTATATTGGATCAATATCATTGACCATGTGAGGTGGGCTTCAAACTATAGGTTAACAGCAATGTTACAATACAAGTTATTTGAACGCTTTTGTCGATCAAAATCGAAATAATTACCTCGGATTTATATTTTGATTCCTACATGGTATGCAGTCCACATTCATTTCCACAAATCGGCTTTCTGATCCATCACATAATCCAAAGAACGATTTTTCTTCCAATTTTATTGAAGGGGGAAAATGATAGATGGGCCAAAGGGGTGAGCTGTGTACCTTTCTCGAAAAAAATGGAGTTCGTTTATCAGTCAGACTCTCTGAGCTGGCAGGAAGAGAACTTTGTCGCAAAGTTAAATCCGCAGGCCACAATCCGGAAACACTATATCCGGGAGACGGATTCCTCCACGGCGAAACAAACAGCTAGATTTGTTGATGGCAAGCCGAGTGGCACGTCTTTTGTCTGAATGAAATATGACTCTCGCCACATAGAAAGTAAAGGGTAGAGTTGGACCATTAGCGCCGGCAGTGGGAACATTTTTTGTCGGGAATATGATTTATGACTTTTCCACTATTGTGTGAAAAAACGTCGTCTCAAAATAAAAAATTATAAAGGTTACCGAAGGAGACTGATACGGTTGACCCACTTCTGTTGAAAAATAACACTTTTCCATTGAACGAAGGAACATAATAGGAGAGTTGACTAATTTTTTCATTAGTTAAATTGGAGAATATTCTCTCAAGAAATACGACAGTGGAATAATGGAATCATTTCAAAAAATACATGAACGTTTGGATTCGAATCGAGACGAAGAGGGTGATAGCAAAATGTTTATTCGGTTCAGTATTTAGTATAACTAATTGACTACTGAATATTTCTCTCAGCGTTATACAAACAGATAGAAAAAAGACATAGGTCTGATGAGGCTTCAGTGCAGTGAAAATAAGCTTCTTTCCTCTTGTTCAGAGATACTGATCGCCAGGACGGAGGAATAACGTATCAGGGTTCTTCTGGTACTCATTTCTTCAGCTAGAAGCACTGGTAGTTTTGGTTGCATTCATCAAACAAACGCAATGCGTTGATATTCATAGACGTTGGGTAGAATCATCCATTTTTTCATTGAATCTATCGACACCATTTCACAATGATACATGATACGAATTTATATCAAATGGTCAAAATGTTTTCATTCCTTTCACCGCTGATTTATTATGATGTGTCAATTTACTTTGACGTCTATCTCACATGTAATGCGTCTTTGAATTTTTGGAAACTCTGAAGCATAACTTTAAAATGTATTTCAAGGAAACAGTTTTTCGCGAGTTATGAGCTGTTTTTTTTTCAAAAGTAAATGAAGATCATGTTTTCTTCCAAGAATAATCCAGTGATTCACCATATTTGGATTGAGTGAGTCGAACCAACCAACTATAAAAATCTCTTCGGAATTTTCAACCCGTATTTTGTGTTCAAAGAACAGTTTCCTCCGGAATTCAGGCTGCCACTACCGAAAGAAGATTTACATAATACTCTAATTTCTCTCAAAATTTTAGGCGAGTTACAGAAAATAATGTTTGTTTTTAACTGCGTCATAAAATGTAAGTCTTTCTAGGGTATGTGACGCCTTGCATTCCGAAAAAAACTGCGGTAAATATATAGATAGCGGGCTTCGCTTTGGAAAAAAAATTGTTGAAACTTACGTATTTTGGCCTCGGGAACAGAAGCTTCAAATTAAATTTCTGGGGCTCTTGGTTGAAAAGTGATGAAGAAAGTGGTATAGAATGTGTATATTATGCTGACAGACAAGAGAAATTTCTAGTGGAATCAGCTGAAAAAGACACATTTGTCGACTCCGTTTTTAGAAACTAGTTGAGAGCCCCAAAAATATTATTTGAATATTCTGTTCAGGAGGCCAAAATAAGTAGGTTCCACAATTTTTTTTCTTCAAGACTGAGCCCGTACTGCATTTGTAGATTCTCTAGTTTTCACCAATTCAATTTTGTTGGAGTCAACAGCCGCCAAAGCAATGTACCGCAATACTTTTTGGTTTTTACAAATATGCTATTGTGTATCTGAAGTTGTTTCAGTAATCTTTGGCTTCAAATTTTAACGTGTGAATCTATGCTTGGTTGTCCGGTGCACACTGGTTCAGATGAAAATTTATGGTGGCAAAATTCAAATTATATAATAATAATAATAATAATAATAATGATATCGTTTATTATGCATAAAAAAGTACATTTTATACATAAAAGGAAAAGGGTTAGCCAAAGGCTATCTTCCACCCCTCCCACAAATAATCAAGCGTGTGTAAGTTGATCATGATAACACAAAAATACCTATTTACTATTGACCATATGTATATCAGAATGTCTGTTTGAAAAACTATATAAATAACTGAGTGTTCGTTTGGAGCAACTTAAACAGAAAAATCTTTATCAAATATTGGACTCTGTATCTCACATTCAGCTCCTTCATTTTTAACAAAAATGGCGTGACATGTTCACCATACGGTATGCAGCATACGAATCGCATACAAGCATTTTGTATGCGTTGTAACTTCATTTTGTTATATTGCGGCAAAAAATTGTAATGCACTGAACAACAATACTCGATATGGGGGTAAATAAGAGTTTTAACAAGCCTGAGTTTCATTTCTTCAGATAACTGATACTTGAGTTTATAAAGCGATTTGAGTTTGAAATATGATACTTTGAAAATATTTTTCACATGTTCATGGAAAGACAAAGAGCTATATCTATGGTTACACCAAGATTTTTAGCACTGTCTACCCAGTCAATAACTGCGTTATCGATAGTGAGCCTAAAGTTTCTTTGAGTTTCAACTTGTTGTCTTTGAGATCCTATGCATAAAGCCAAAGTTTTATTTGGATTAATTTTCAGTCCATGATGCTCTGAGTATAGGAATGTTTTATGCAAATCTGAGTTTATATTGGCTATGCAACTTTCTGTATCAGTATTATGGGAAGATAGATATAACTGTATATCATCTGCGTATAGATGTACCTGACAATGTGATAATGAAGTGGAGTAATCGAAAATAAACCTAGAAAACATCAAGGGTCCCAAAATGCTTCCCTGCGGTACACCTGAAGTGGTTTCTTTTAGTGATGACCATGAGTAATCATCCAGTTTGACCCTCTGTGATCGGCGTGTGAGATAGCTGGTCATCCATTTGAGAGAAATGTCATCGAATCCTATGAACTTGAGCTTACCGATGAGCAAATCGAAATTAACTAAATCGAAAGCTTTACTTTGATCAAGCAGTACTAAAATGGTGACTTCTGATTCATCTCTGGTTCTCGCAAGATCATTGATTACTTTCTAGAGGGCAGTCTGTGTTCCGTGTTTTTTGCGGAACCCAGACTGCTCATAAGGGAGTATTCGATTCTCTTCCAGAGAAGCTTATATGAATGGCGGATTAGCTCATATTGAAATAGGGGTAAATTGAAATAGGGGTAAATTGATGCGCTATAAATCTTTTTCCTGAGTTCTTCAGCTCCCCTGATCAATATCTATCTTCCTAGGGTGAGGGGGAATGGGGAAGTTTTTGAAATTTTCGAGTGTCAAAACTAATGTATCATTAGAAGTATAAATAGTATGAAAAATAATGCAATCACACATATTAGCGAAACAGTGAAACTATGGAATACACTTCTTTGAAAAAATAAAACTATCACAAAATTTGCTATATAACCTGAGAAATAAAACACTTTTTCAGAGAACTGTAACGAGTACCTAGGTAATATACTACCATCTCCCGAAAAATGTAACGAAATTGTATAACAAAAGCCAACCTTTTGTCTCCAAGTCTCGCATGATGGTCTTTCAATTTCCTGTACATTTTTTTACATGATTCCTGGGCTTCTTCCGACATCATTTCTATCAATAACAGTAAAGCTTCGGTCGTTTCAGCACCAAGGAAACAAATATTTTGTTTCCCTTCTCCCCTTCAAAATCGATTCAAATGCAACAGTAATATCTCGAAAATCCGAAAGATACCCCATAAAAGTCCTCTCGAGATATTTTAGAGTCGAATTTTCCACTAATGTTAATTTTGCCATTCATGGACCCTGTGAAACCTTGCAATCAAGTGAACGAAAGAGTGTCAGACTAAAACATAATGCAAAATTGTTGAAAGCACCTACTTTATATGCGTTCTCCAACAATCCATGAAACGATAAGAAAAAAAGAGTACATGTATGAGAAGAAGAAAAAATTATACTATATTTGTTAAACACTACGCCAAATACGACGCATTCGAAAAATCACAATGTAGTACGCAGTGAGGGGCGTTTTATCGAATTGCTGCAGCAGCAGCAGGTTTGCATAAAGCAGTCATTTTCAGTGTACTTAGTTTCTACACTATATACAACAATTTCCAAAATTTTTTGTCCGTATGTATGTGCCTACAGTTTTCGAATTTTGCCACCATAAAATCTCATCTGAGCCAGTGTGCGGCAGGGAATTGAACCCCGGTTTTCTGCTCGATAGGCGTACATACTTTCCTCTAAACTACCGAGAACCACTTACAGCGAATGAATGTAGAAAACTCAAATAATTATTTCCCTCCAACATGACCGACCATATTGTAATTAACGGTTCCAGCGACCTGTAGTGTTATTATAAGTAATAACTGAATGTGATGTACATTTCCCAGGAGAAGAAACATATTGTAATAATATTGCACCCAAAACTAGCTGAAGTTTTACGAACAAACTTAACAATTTCATCACGCACAAATACATGGAATAATTTCATATCCCAAGGAAGAAAGGACATTGACTTGAAGAGACAAGCCAGAAATAGGTTCTTCAAAACTGCCTTCTCTTCCTAAAATAATCATGTATACCTAGGTCTCAGCAGAGTTCTCAACAACCAATAAAATGATTTCGCCAAGCACTTCGATTAGCTGTTGATGACTTGTCTGTTTCTCATCAGTAGAATGAAATGATCCCTCCTAGACTTAAGTAATTCTTCATCGGAGTAGGTTCACCTGGGTCATACTAACAAAAACAGCCGGCAAAACATTTTGACTTGCAGTTTACACATTTCAGTTTCTCATCATCAAAGCACGTCTTCCTTTTTCTGAGATCATTTCCTTTCATTTTTGAAGATATTGCCTCAATAGAAACTCTTTTGAAATATCGCCTAGTCTGGCCAGATGTATGCTTGATATCATATTTCAAAACGAGGTAGCTAGCACTGGAATTGGAATAAGGTTGACATTGACCCTGCAGTTTGATATTTGATGATATTCATATTCGATCCATAAACATTATAACTAATGGCCTAGGAGAGAGATTATGAAGGATAGAGTAATTCAAATATAGGATTATCATTCTGTCCTTCACAATATCACCTCAATGTGCATATCCTTCCTCTCTCTATTGTTTTCCGTATCGTGTTATATGGAAAACTGTCATAAAGGCCAGTCTATTAGTTATAATGTCTATCATTTGATCCTCATAGAGGTGAATAAGAATGAAATAATCCATCAGAGAATATTAAAAAATTAAATGGAATTAGATTGGCAATCGATGAGTGATCATTGCGAGTCTGCAGAAATAATAATTTCAGAGAATCTTCGAATGCATCCCAACAAAATTAAATTGGGGTTCGTCGTTTTGTCTCGATAATTAAAAAAAATGTTTCGAATACTTTTTCAATGAAGTATGTGACGTCATTTTTAAGTCCATTCATAAATTTCGAAGTATCCAACTTCGGAAGAAAATATAAATGTCCTAATGATAAATATCCCCGTCTTATTTTCATAGCAGAAGTATGAAATTCTCAGCGAAAGCGCTTGCCAATACCAATTCGTAAAAATCGAAATATCGTAAGTAGAGTCAGTTCAACAATTCGCTCTTTCTGTAATTTTTCCACAAATCGAAACTTCCCCTATCCTCCGATAGATTTCATCTTCCACTCAATTCCACTCATTTCAACTTACTTGTTTCACTCAACTACCTTCTTCGAATATTTTTCATGGCATGTAATGTTTCCTGATTACCCCTTTCGTCCATTGTTTTCTTATGTGTTGTATCTTATAATAAATATCTTTCCCTGAATATATTTCACTCAATTCCATCAACCGAATTCTCTGCTCTTTTGGAATCACAACCTTTTTTAAATTTTGTTGTGAAAGAAATAAATGAACAATAAATAAAAATTACAGGGGCATTGGGAGTTCCTATTACTATCCTTCATAATTTGTTGAGACCGAACCTAACTTTCGGACAAGGGTTGCAAATTAAAACCGTTAAGCTTTCGTAATTAATGAGAGTATCTGAAATAAATGTCGATAATTGAGGTGGATTGTTCCCAACAATGCGGTCTCAATGGACACCCTACTCAAATCCAGCTTTTTGTCTCCGGGAAATGTCACTTGCGCTCCATTCAAAATGATTGGGAATCGTGGGTCGGAGTTTCTAACATGCATTCAAACAAAAACATTTCAATCGCTGGGCAAAACTTATTGTCGCCTGAAAATGAAAGGTTCGACTGCTCGAATACTTTGAACAGACGAATTTAATTTGATTATTTTCCTCAACGCAGGAAAATTATGGAGAAGTTCATTATTTATTTTTCACATAGTTAAGCAGCATTCATCTTTTTCAGTCAATAGTACATTATCGACGGTCTTTGAAGCCTACGGCGACGATCTTCGCACATTCAGAAAGATGTATTCTGGAGTGATATTTTTATTCACTTGTATAGTATACTCGTAGTAAATTTTTTACGAAGCGAATTATTTTCGAAGGCTCTCAATGGAAACTTGAAAAAAAGGTCATTACCGATACTCTCATTTAGATCAAAATCGATGGAAAAATAATTGTTTCCCCTCAAGTGTCTGCATGACACCGTAACTTTTCGAATTTTTAAATAGGAAACGATGATTTTACGTGTTACAATCATTTGAATATGGTGCAATGGATTAGCAAGCTGAATGGGGATCTCCATTTTCACCACGGAATTGAAGTGGTGGATACAAGTGGTAAAGTTTCGGTGATTGAAACTTTTTTTTTGGAAATTGTATTCGCTTCAAAAATCTGTTCCAAGAATTTGCCTAAGATCAACCGTTTTCGAAATATTTACGAAGGATTGAACTCCCTTTTCCTACAGTTAAATTTTTTAATAACTATTGAATTAACAAAAATATACTACAGTTTCCTGTATGATTTTCACTAACAATGGGTTTACAAAACCGCGACACGTGTTTCGCTATTACAATAGCTTCTTCAAGCAAGATAAATAAATCACTATTCTAGAATACGCTATTTATGTACAAGTAGGTCGAACGTCTCTTACCATAAAGGTCCGACTTAGGTCCGATATTCGACCCGTAATTTGTCCAAATACTAATTAATTACATATGAAGATTATTCCTAGAAATAGAATTATTGGCCGGGAACATATTCAACAATGGGGAGTTATTTAATTCAACCTGATCATTCAATAAATATTCTGAATTTTTCCCTCTATTGATTTTCAAACTTTCTAGAAGGTTAAGTTCCCAACTTTTCTGCTCAAAATGCCTTATTTCGAACTCGTGGTTGAACTCATGACCTTCCAGAATGAGGTGACTTGCATAAGTAGAATTTGTTTTTCCATTCAAAACACTAGTTCTGTGTTCTCTTAGGCGAGTGTTGAAAGATCTTCCCGTTTGGCCTACGTAGTACATCGGACATGACCCACATGTTAATTCATAAATTCCTGATCTTTGTGAAGATTCATTTTTGTCTTTATTATTTTTGATATATATCCCCAATTTATTATTAGTACGAAATGCTGTATTAATATCATCATTCTTCAAGAATCTGAAAATATTTACGCTTGGTTGGCCTAAATAAGTTATGGTTCTGTAAGTATCCGGCTCGGTATTGACTATACCTTCTAGAAAGTTTGGAAATCAATAGAGGGTAAAATTCAGAATATTTATTGAATGATCAGGTTGAATTGAATAACTTCCCATTGTTGAATGTTCCCGGCCAATAATTCTATTTCTAGGAATAATCTTCATATGTAATTAATTAGTATTTGGACAAATTACGGGTCGAATATCGGACCTAAGTCGGACCTGTATGGTAAGAGACGTTCGACCTACTTGTATATAAATAGCGTATTATGGAATAGTGATTTATTGATCTTGCTTGAAGAAGCTATTGTAATAGCGAAACACGTGTCGCGGTTTTGTGAACCCATTGTAAGAGAAAATCATACAGGAAACTGTAATATATTTTTGTTAATATGGATTTTCATCAAGTATCGGCCAGCTCAATTCAACTATCGAATTAGTCAACTGATAGATACAACTTTTTGCAAATTCCTCTAGGCATCATTCAGAATCGAATAAGCTAAAGAAAATATTTTTAGGACAACTATCAAGGGATTACTCGATTTTCAACTTGTGAGCTATAGTAGCACTTCAAAATCTATGGAGTATCACTAAAATATACGGTGTTCCGACCTGAAAAAAGGTCCAAACATTGTATATGACATAAAAACTGGTTATTTTTCAGGAAAATGTTGGATTTTCTCATTTCACTAGATATTTGCACACTGCATTCAATCATTGACACATCAATATATCTAGTAATTGGCATGTCAACCAATTATAGTCACGAGTGAATGGGAATGGTTTTTGGAAATTCAAATACTTTTCTTCTCTGCACATCTTACATAAAATGTTCTTGAACAGTTTTTGCATTTCACACCTATATTCATGAAATATATAGCATTTCTGCAAATGAAAGAGACACCACGATGAGTGGGGTTATTCTGGATTTTGATAAATTTCAGAGATTGCCTCAGTGCTTTCGCAGTTGGAAAATTGGTTCCGTATATGCTTGCCATTAGCATCTTCATTTTGTGAGTCAAGAGTGTTAACACTAGTATTATCGTTGACAATTTCTTTCTGCAACTTATTATGCAAGTTTTCCTCCTAACCGATTTTTGTTACCCTCTTTTGTTTTCTTCCTTGGCCAAAATTTCAATTGCTTTCCTCGACTTTTGAATAATATTTCCTTCCTTCTTTTTTTTAGATTCTTCCTAAGATCGTCCTCTTCCTTCTGAAATGTGATTGTATGCGGAAGATGCAATGACATAAAGGCTCTTTTCTGATATTTCTTTCATCGGCCCTCCGTTCTTGAGTTGTAGCAGAAAACTCAATAATGTTTCATTCTCATCATTGCAATCTTGCATATTTTCTCCTGCTTCTTTTTGTTTCTGTCCTTCTTGTATTTCGTTTCCGGATGGTACCATATTCAAACTGATTTCATCTGCTTCTATTTGTTTATCTTCTTCTTGTATTTCATTTTCTGGTGGTGCCCTTTCCAGACTCTTATTATTTATTCCTTGTTCCAATACAACATCTTCAATAATGCAAATTTCATTTCCAATTCAAAATATTATCGGCATATTGCTTACCTCTTCGCTAGATACCCGATCATTCACAATAACTTCAATTGTTGTTTCTTCAACATCAATGGCTTCACTTTCAATATGTTCTTCAATTCTGGAAGTTGAATTCATTCTTTATTAATAAACACCAATAAAATTAAATTGATAAATAAAAAATAAATGAAATAGAATGGAATATAAAACAATTTCAAATGGAAAATTTTGTTCCATCCTGTTCATGGAACAGAATATATGCCTCACCACGTTGGCATTGTTGTACTTGTCCCATGCTCCAATATGAGTTTGTCGTCTGTAAGCTGTGTCCACTATGTGTAGTCCCGTTGTAATTCGGAAGTTGGTAGAAGTTATAGCTACAAGAATCATCATTGTCTGTCGCATAATTATTCATTTCCAGACCTTCGATAGAAAAATCCACTGTGACAAATAATTCTCCTCTGATATTTTTTGTAGAAAATTCATCGAAGATGGATCAGCAGTATTCAGGAGGACGTATAAATCAATACAAATTTCGAGTATTTCCGTCTTTATTCACATTTAGAGCACGTTGGTTGCTTATCACTAGCCAACATTTCTTCATTTGTAAATGAATCCAAACAATGAGACAGTTGGATGTAGCCAGTTCTTTCTGAAATAGGTAGAGAAATGTCCCAAAATGGGTCGTAGATCACAAAACAATGACCACATCACGTGCATTTGATGGCCGACTTAATTTGACCGACAAAGTTTTCAACTTTCTTGTATTCATCAAACCTTATGTATCTCAACGACGACTCTTGCGCTTTCTCGCTGTCACTGAATTCTTCATCGATTTCGGTTGGGACTGGTTTTGGTTTTTCTGTCATTTGATTTACATTTTCATGTAGACCATCCAACAGGTATCGTGAAAATCTCTGAGCATCTTATTGGAGGTAATAGATGAAGCAAAGGGCGAATATCTGTATCTGACGTTTCAGATAAGTTGTTTTGACTACTCTCTTCGAGAAATTTACCGTCTATAATTCCTTATTCACCTCTCCAAACGCTCCGATCAATGCACCTTTCATATCGCATATGCTGGTATTCATATCCCTCATGTGGAAGTCTTTTACCAGATATTCCAGCAACCACCTGGTGTTTGAAAAACACTGGATAACAGAATTGATTCAACAGGTGTTGTCGAATATCATCAGACTATTCAATCCGACAAAAGCTCGCCTGGTACCATCAAATCTCTTCGAGTTGGGTTGGTTACCGCTATCTTTTGCTGAGAAAGGAGTTCACAAAGAATTGACTGAGAAAGAGCTCGTAACCAAACTTGTCATTGAAGAATTTGGTGAGAATTGAACAGAATTCCTAAGTTCTGAAAATGTCGAAGAAACCGGGTCCTGTATGACTTCATATGGATAAGATATATCAGAGTAAAAACCTCCGGGATGAGCTTCTTGATCAATAATGGGACTTGTTATTGGGATCTCTTCATGATGGTGTTGAAATTTTTAGATGGTTGCGTCAATCAGAAATGACTTCTGTAAATTGGAATCGCTATTTTTCGGAATTTCAAAATAATGAGAGCCTTCGTGAAGACCGCAATTGGCTGTGTCATTTTCAAACTCATGAAGTGTATTGTGCCCTACCGAATCCAAAAATTGTTGAGCGTATATGACTTATGCTTCATAACTCTCAAAGACCATGATCACGACTAGAATTACTATTTAGTTCTCCTAGACTTTTTGCATAATCTACGAAATCGACATTCCATGCTATGTACACATAGCCATGTACACATAGCCTCTGAAACCTCTAGCGCCAGAATTTATTTTCAGGTGCGATATGACTTCATACAAAATTGGAGCGAAGTGTTCTATGATCTTCGACAAATAATTTCACGGTGAATTCGACCCTTTCATCAAGAAATAATTATAGAATATTTTCTTCATATAATCGGTGAAAATCTCAGAGTGCCCCTATTCTCACTTATTCCTACAAAACCAATCATCTGGAAAATTTTCTGCATTTGATTTGCTGAGTCTCTGATCGGGAATATCACCATTCGTGCAGCGGCCTAGCTGAACATCAAAGAGATTCTGATTTGCTTGTCCTCTATCCACTCCATATGATGTTTTTGCACGTTTTGTAGGATTTTTATTTTTTTGAAAATTGTGTGCCAACTTTTTTATTACAAGTTACTCTCTATCTCTGTGAACCACTTGCGTATATCCATCTCAACTACATTATTTGATGATGCTACTGAGGTACGATTCCTCAAGACTTGGTAGCGAGTCAGAAACGCCATTCACCAAACGATCTTTTAGAATTTAATGAGTCTATTAGGTTTTTGTGAACCAATGCATTGGTAAAAATGTATATATAAGTATATATATATATATATATATATATATATATATATATATATATATATATATATATATATATACATACATATATGAGAGGAGAGGAAGTATTTGCTGACAAGTTAAGAATAAAACTTTGGAATTACATTTGGGACAGCAGCAAAAGCGAAAGTGTACTCTCATAACAATATAAGTAAGTAAGTATATTCAGTCAGACATTTTGATACATATTGACACATATTTACGGGTACATGTTGTTATTCAAATAAAGATAAGTAGTTAGACCAGAAGAAGCCATCTAAGCTAGGCTTGAGTTATGGACATTCTTCTGTATGTATGCAAAAGTGATTATAAACATTTTTTTATACGTCAAGAAATAAATAAAAGATAATAATAACAGTACCTATGTATTTACGAAGAAAAGGGAACAATAGAGAATTCTTTCGAGGATATGTTAATATTGTCTTAATTTTCGAGGATATTGAAAAAGGATTCTGGGTGTGATTTTATATAATCTTTTATATATTTTTTTCTGCGATTGATACTTGTAATGTTTTTTATATCACATGGAAGCCGATTATAAAGCTTCGGTCCGCTAAAGGTAATGAATTTTTGATTCTGTGTAAGTGTAAAACATGGGATAGTCAATGCTTGCCTCTCACTGCTACGAGTGTTATGAGCATGAGACACTGCCTCTTGTGGTGAATTCATTGTCCATAAAAGTGATTGGTATATATATAATTTTTGTAAATTGAAAACTCCTGACTCTTCAAATAAACGGGAAGTGGGGAACCGTCTGTTTCTTTTAAGAATTATTTTTAATAAAGTTTTTTGCACAACTTCCAAATTGTGCAAGGATGTTTTGAAGGTTCCACCCCATACGACAAGACAATAACGTAATATAGATTCCACTAATGCATTGTAGACCGTTAATAGATTTTTTTTGTCCAAAATGTTTCTAAGCTGGTAGAATTTATAGATTAATTTACGAAGTCTTTTAACTGTGAATGTGATGTGTTCATTCCAGCGTAAATGTTGATCTACAAACACACCTAGGTATTTAATAGATTTTGTCTTCATTATTGAATGGCACGAACAGTTAGGCGTATCTGGACAATTTGATGAATGAAGTGTTAATGTATTCGGAATGTTTAGGTCTCTAGCTGTCGAGAAAAAGGACATAAATTTAGTTTTTGATATATTGAGACTCAATAGGCTATTGTTGAGCCAATTATATATTATCTTCATTCCACATTCTGCATTTTTGTATGTTTCTGCCCAGGTATCTCCTACAAATGTAACTGCGGTATCGTCTGCATAGGAAATCAATTTTCCTTCAAAATTAGTTATAGAGAACAATTTATTAATATATAATATAAATAAAATGGGACCCAATACTGTCCCTTGTGGAACTCCCATAGTTACTGGTAGGGGGTTACTCGTAGTTGCTTTTATTTTAACAATTTGTTTTCTGTTAGACAGATAGTCCTTCAGTAACTCTAAAGCGACACCTCTAATTCCAATAAATTCAAGGCGTTCAAATAAAATTTTATGATTGACGGTGTCAAACGCCTTCGCTAAATCCAGAAATATTGAGAGACATTTTTTATTATTTTGAAAACAGTTCATTATGTTATTTGTGAGATTAAACACAGCTTTTTCGGTAGAAAGGTTTTCTCTAAATCCAAATTGTGAATCAGAGAGAATATTATTGTAAGTACAGTAATTGATAATTCTAATTTTAACGCATTTTTCAAAAACTTTTGCAAAATTATTGATCACTGTTATAGGTCTATAATTTGTTGCTTGTTTTCTGTTTCCAGTCTTGAAAATAGGAGTTGTTGTAGACATTTTAAATGCTGAAGGAACTTTACCTTTTGTTAGAATTAAGTTCAAGATGTAACACAAAGGATCTATAAGGATGTTATTGTATTTTTTCATCAAGTGAACAGATATTTTGTCTGGGCCAGGAGCTGTATTGTTTTTCAAACTTAAAAATATTGAGGTCAATTCATTCTTTGTTATTGGGTACAAAAATAATGAGTGTTTGGAACGAATGTTCGTTTGTTGAACAGGATTTACAAACTTATCGATTTTTTCTGCCATTTTGGAGCCAATACCAGCAAAAAAGGAATTGAAGTGATTTGCAATGTCGTTCTCGTTCCAGTTTTTTATCATGCTCGTCGACAATGACCCAGTGATCAGATTTTGTGTTTTTTTTTGCATTTGTAATTTCATTGATATTCTTCCACATTTTGTTGATATTTTTTTTGGATTCAGCAAGTTGTTTATCGTAGTACCCCTGTTTTGTGACACGCAGTAATTTACATAGGAAGTTTCTATAATTCTTGTATTCGTTCCTGCTTTCTTCAGTGTTATTTTTAATGAGTGTTTGTTTTAGAGAATCTCGATGTCTAATTGAATTCAGCAGCGCCGGCGTCATCCAAGGTTTTAAATATACACTTTTGTTGTTGAAGTTTTTTTGTTTAATTTGGGAACATTCCTCGATATATTCACAAATCTTGGTAATAAAATAATTGTATGAAGTTTCTGGGTCATCACTTCGATAGATTGTAGCCCAATCTTCTTTATCTAAACGTTTCTTCAATTTATAGTGATTCAGATAATTATAGGAAGTGGATTCAGATATGACCTTGAGATTTACAGATGGCTTACTAATTGATAATAATAGTGTATAATGGTCAGTTACGTCTGTTTTGAATATATAAGAATTCATTATCAGTTCTTTCTGAATTTTATCATCATTGATTTTGAGAAACATATGATCTATTAGTCCTGAGGTTGTCTGCGTTACCCTGGTAGGTTTATTTATATATGAAAAATATCCTAATCTGGCCATAAGACAAAAATATCTGTTAATTTTAGAGTCAGAAGCATCCAAGATATTCAAATTTATGTCTCCAACAAATATTTGGATGTCGGAATCCACAGGGGTGGATAAATAGTCCTCTATATCAGTTAAATAAGTATCGATATTAGTAGCAGGCGGTCTGTATGATGCTGTTAAAGAGTAAGAAACATTATTTACTGTGAAAAACAAATTTAATATATTGACTTCCGTAAGGTGGTGAACCGAAACTCTACAATCAACCCCATTTCTGATATATACAAGTACGACATCGTTTTGGTTGAATCTGGATTCATTGTAATATATATCGAATTCGGGAATTAAAAAATGGTTTATATCATCCAAAGACCATGTTTCGGATAATATTATTATGTCAATATTTTTTTTATTGAAAGCTTCTATGTATAGTAGAAATTCCTCGAAATTTTTTCTGAGACTTCTTATATTAAAATGAAGTATATTATAAAAACATTCACCAGAAAATTTGTGGATGTTATCTTTTATATTTTCACACCCCATTGTCTCCCTTTCCTCGTGAGATTCTAATTCGTTTAAGTAATCCAACATTATTTAATCCTATGAACTAAAGAATAAATTGCTTAATAGATGATGGTATAACAGGAAACAAAATTAATTTAATTTGTGTACAGCAAAATGAGAAAAGAGGAAGAAAGAATCGCCCATATACAAACATATTTATATGATGTGGAAATGTTTGGGAAACGTAGTACGACTTTTATTGAGTGATATTTTATAGTTCAAAAATTTCTTACTAATGACACTAGTATGTTGAGAATTGAATCAAAATGAGGATAGTTCAAGTGTATTTCGTGATATCTTCTTCACAAGTGATTTTAATGTTTTTGGAATCGATGCTGACAAAGATCTGTCCATTATATGTCCAAACTTTTTTGCCTAGTAAAGCGGTTTTAGTTGCTTTCAGTAACATTCTTCTATCTTTGTTCAAATCTTCAGCCAAAAATATGTTTTTATTTCTCAAGGTTTTTTGCATTTCTAAAAATAGCATGTTTCGCTGATGGGTACAGCAATTTTAGAATTATCGGCCTGGGTTTGCTATTTGCTTCTACTCTACGACCAGTTCTGTAACACGCAGCTATATCTTCATCCTTGATTACTGGAGAGTTGGCACTGAGTAGCTGAAAGACTTTAGTTTTCAGATCTTCTTCGTTGTCTTCGGACACCCCGTATATACAAATGTTGTTCATTTTGCTTTGTTGCTGGAGATAGTCAACTTGTTTTTCTAATGAAGTAATTTCAGCGTTTTGACTATTTATTTCGTCGTGGAGAACCTTAAGTTTTTGTTCGATCTTATCAGTTAACTTTTTTGTCAACTGGGCAAGAGATTCCTTATCCTGAAACAATTCATTGACCGAATCTTTCAAGATATTATTTATATCCTGATTTTTGGCTCTTGTGGTAGTCATATTACAAAAAATGTATAGGTACTCTTGTTACGCACAATCACTGGGCACACGCTGTGGTAAAATGTCAGCTTTTTTGCGCACTTCCGAACCGTTTCTTCTGTCTGTTTTATGGAGCGAATTGATTTGCGACTACTCGTATCGACACATCTAACTAAATCAATATATTTCCGATATTTCGACAAAAGGTTTTCGTCATCATCAGGTAGCTACAAAAATAATGCTAATAAGAGAAAAATATGAAACAGATTTTCCTCACTTACATTGTTAGTGAGGATGGTCGCTGAATGAAATGGTTAAAAGAGTCAGTTGACAGATAGTTAAAATTCTTGAAAACAATGAAACGTATCAGTACAACACTTATACACGTTGAAACTATTTTCTTTCTTTGGATGAAAAGGTGTGTGGAGATGATAAAGGGAAATGAAATTTTGTGGTTATTGCCTTCGAGAACCTTCGAATTCCCATCAATCGATAATAGATATGAATGAATTTCACTCAAATGATGTTCAAATAAAAAAACCGATCTCAATCATTTGAGTTAAATTTATTCATATCTATTATTAATTGATGGTAATTCGAATGTTCTCGATGGCAATCCGAGTGACGTTACTCAATTAGAATATTTGATATATATATATATATGTTTTTCCACAAAGTTCATTAAACTTTTCAAAATTTATAATTATATTACATTTTTCCACCTCTTCTTTTGTAGTACCTGTAATCGTATTGAGGTTCTCAGCAGCTTAGGCCAGATTGTTTCTCAATAAGAATTTTCAGTGACATATGACATTTTCGACAAATGACTTTCGGCGCCTTTATAACCACAAAATTTCATGCCCCTTCATCATCTCCACATGGTGTTCGTCACTACACCTTTTCATCCGAAGGAAGAAAATAGTTTTTAACGTGTAACGTGTTGTACTGATGCGTATCATTGTTTAAAAGAATTGTTTCTGTCAACTGCCATTTCATTCAGCGACCATCCTCACTGACAATGTGAGTAAGGAAAATCTGTTCCATATTATTCACTCATTAGCATTATTTCTGTAGCTCCCTGATGATGACAATACCCGTTTGTCAAAATATTGGAAATATATTGTAATAAGAGTACACTTTCGCTTTTGCTGCTGTAGCAAATATACTATATATATATATATATATATATATATATATATATATATATATATATATATATATATATATATATATATATATATATATATATATATATATATATATACTAGAAAAATCAAGCTTTATTCTGAGACTAGTAAGAATTTCCTAGCATTTAGTATAATTCAGGGATTAATTGTCAAACTTTCAAAATAGCTAGAATACTGATTTGTTGCTAAGGAAACTGAGTAGTCAACTGTTAATTTGTCAACAGGAGGGCAGAATGAATCCCCAAAAATGGGACATGTACGAAATTTTCATTAGAAATCAATAAATCAATATGGGAAAATACCTACCTGTAGTTGATGAATTGTACCGAATTTGAGTCATAATTGTGCAATAATAGTGCTACGTGAGTGCTTTCAAGACGTTCTCTCCACATATACTCCCAGAACGAGCACAAATGAATGTATGCCAAACATCTCGAGTCGAATGCCATGTTGGATTCCCGTTCCCAAGGCGGAGCGCAGTGTAGTTTATTCTTAGTTTAAGGAATTACTCATTAATGGTTGGTTTATTTGTTCATTGCAATGCAAATGTCAATAAATAATCATAGATTTGACATTTTCTTGTTTACCTTTCATTTGATGAGTTCTACTTATTATTGATCAATTTTTGGTGTATTGCCTTCCTGATGAATCTACCTGAGATGCGAAGAAATACTGCATTATGATTAGAGTTTCCACTCTGCACAAGAGTCTCCAAAAATAATCATCACTGAAAAGAACCCTGAGATTTATTAAACAAAGTTGAAAAACAAATAATTTTATAACCAAATTAAAATCAGAATAGTTCGTAGCATAATAATATATGTATATAAAATAGAATTACCATTCATCACGCCAAGCATGCTAGATAAAAGTTTTCGTTCACTCGCGAAAAGTGTTCAAACGCAAAAGAGGAATGGAATTATTTATGAGCTCAGGGGTAATAAGCATATTTGAATATACGTTGCAACGAATATGTAAGGATTTACCAGGTTATATGATAGGTGGTTTCACTTATGTATCGCTTGCCGTTAAGGCACGATTCATTTCGAATCCTCTGGGCATCTATCACAATTTGTCTTCGATACGAGGACTATGCTAACCCACAGCTGATGAAGGCCAAAGCCAGAAACAGCTGCTTGTCTTGTGGTGGGCATTTCGAATTGAATGCAAATTGTGATAGACCAGAGGATTTGATAATCCATTTATATAATCATCATCACAGAATGGTATAGAAAACCTATATCTAGTAATAGATTTATCAACTACTATTCCTATCATTCAAATAAAATGAAGATCAATTTGATCAAATCTTTAAAGAACAGAATTATCAGAATCAGTCATCCCAGTTTACAAAACAAGAGCTTATCCATGTTGAGTGAAATTCTAATTGAAAATTCATATCCAAAAAGTTTAGTAAATAAAATAATTTTTTGTGAAAGAATAGTTTTCATTAGTTCCCAAAATGAAAATAACGATTCAGTACAACCTTTCATTTATAAATCATTACCTTATATTCAAGAACTAACACCAAAATTTATTAATGTATTTCGAAATAATAACTTTATAATTTCCAAAAGAAATGTCACTACTGTCTCTAAATTATATAGCAAAGTCAAGACCCCAATATTGAACAAACAAAAATCCAACTTAGTATACAAAATTTCATGCATGGATTGTTCTAAAACATATATAGGCCAAACATCTAGACCCTTAAATAGTCGCATTATTTCACATAAAAGCGACTGTAGACGAAACGTTAATTTTTGCGCTTTGAGTGAACACGTCAACATTGAGGATCACAAGATGGATTTTAAACATCCAGAAATTTTGGATAGAGAAACAAATATAACCAAAAGAACATTTTTAGAAATGACACATATTAATAACGAAGAACATTCTATGAACAAAAAAACAGATCTCAATAATTCAAGCCAAAGTTATACATTTCTACTTGAATACGAGAAAAATAGAAGAAAATCACCTGGTATTCAGAATTTTCCCACATGACATTACATTAAAATTTGACATACTTCAATATTCTTCAATGTTTTGTCTGTTTGTTTTGTACCAATTTATATTTTAAGGCTTTTTGTCGCCGAGTGTACATCAACGGTACATAAAATAAGATACCGTGGTAGCAGCTCGGAATCAACTGTCTGGTACTTTGACATTTAACGTCAAAATTTATTTTGAATTGTTGTTGATGATCTTGGAAAAGTTAAGAGCAATAATAGAATCCGATCAATTGGTAGAAATCACACTGAACTACAGAGGAGTGGATATCAAACTCAAACTAGGGCGTGTTGTCTCATTATTCATTTGGAAGGATATCAATTCATTCAACGAGAAATCGTCAAAAAAATCCAACATAGCCACACAATCATAAACGGAAATAGCCATTTTGAAATATTTCAATGAATACCTATAAAAATACAGATTAAAATATGTCATATTCTACCTCTGAAAAAGATTTACTCCCAGTTTTTGATTAATTTTCAACGATAATAAT
Organism: Zygogramma bicolorata; assembly: GCA_032362365.1. NCBI lineage: Eukaryota > Metazoa > Arthropoda > Insecta > Coleoptera > Chrysomelidae > Zygogramma > Zygogramma bicolorata. The sequence continues at coordinate 966,364 of JAVJAQ010003487.1, forward strand.
GAAAACAACTAGAGCAGAGCTCCGTAACCTAACCTCAATCTCAAAAAACTTGACAAGTTGTCAGTGTCAGAGTGTCAGAGTGAGATACCATTTCCATTTTCGCGACCGTCTGGTATGAAAGGAAACAGAATGAGATGAGAGAGAGATAGTCATATACCGCTTCGGAACGTAGGGTGACATACCTGGTATCTCGCGACAAAATGCCTTAATTCTCACGTTAGTAAGTGTTCCATATTTCTATCTTTACAAAATATCATCCAATGTATTAATTTTAGTTGTCCTGAAGAAGGTAATAAATTTACCGAAAGCTTGACTAATAACAAAGAGTCCTCTTTGTAACTGTCCACAAACTTGACTGCAACCTCACAAAATCAATCGAATTATATTATAGCCAGCCACTTATTCTTCTCCTATATATATATATATATATATATACATTTGCTCGTGCCTTTTGTGCTCCCATTTATTTTTTCCTTGTTCAAGAGTGAAGATTACAGCAGGCCTGTTAATCTGTCCATCCTCAAGCAGCCCTACAACCAACGGCGTTGAAAGCAGGGGTAAGGTTTGCTCATGACTTGACTGTTTGTTCATTTAGATTCAATATTGGAATACAGTTCCTATATTTCTATTTGTACTGAACATTTCGGTTCTTCGAGCCGAACACGTTGATTTGTACTAAGAATTAAATTTTGAAATACTATTATTGCCAAATAAATTCAAGGTTGTGTTATTTCTCTTCAAAATAACTCGATTCATTGGGAGCTACCTAATTGCGCGTATCAGTTGAAACATTTTTTGTTGCACACTAACTCGCGTTTATCTCTCTCTGCTATTTGAAACCGATCTACTGCGCATTGCGTTACATGGAGCAATGTTGGCAGAATGATAATGGTTCGGACTTCCATTGTCTATATTTTTTCAACTCTATTGAAACCTGTTGCTGAGAACGGAAGGATTGAATTACAAATCAAGTGAGAAAATCAAACGAATTTAAATTTTTGGTCAATAATGAGATCAGGGATTGATTGATGAAAGAAAATACTGTTGTTACAAAAAAAACGTGATATCGAATATGAAATATGAGTCAAGAAAAAAAAATTAAATAACGAAATAAATGAAATAATATTGTGGAAAGAAAATTGAGGTATCGAATATGACATACTAGTCAAAAAATATAAATCAAGAAATCGAATGAAATATCATGAATAAATGTTGAAACAAAGTGTCAAGTTGAGTGTACTCACGACGTTTCGATTGCTGGTATCCGCAGTCGTCTTCAGGTGATGACTTACTCAATCAATTCCTAATTTCATTATTGACCAAAAATTTGAATTCGATTTGATTTTCTCACTTGATACGTATTTTAATCCTTCCGTTCTTAGCAACAGGTTTCAATATAGTTATGAAAATATAGACAATGAAAGTCTGAACCATTACCATTCAGCAAGGAACATTGTCAACCACTTTCAAGCAAATGTTGTCAGAATCTTGATTTGGTCGTGAAACATATATTGATAAACCCGGTTATTATTACCCCTATGCCAACAACAGGTTGAGTGCCAATGATTAGGGGTGTTACCCTAATAAAATTTGGATTCAAACGCTATAAATGATTCTTGATGAATTCATGAGGGAAATATGATTATTTCATACTTATTGGTTGTTTATTGCTGGTAGGATTTTGCAATCGATCCCAATAACTCGATTCCTGCAGAATCTTTGGAAAATATCGGAATGTATATCAATAGCGAACTGAAGTCTATTGAATGATAATATTCATAAACATAATTACCTGTATGAAAATACCCACTCTATGTTCCGACCAATATACCAGAACCCAGTATATTGTATAATGGCAGGGTAGCAGCTCATGAGAAAGAGAATCGTTAATAATGTTAAAGCAGAAATTGAATATTGGGATATTTCACTGGGAAAGTTTCACTCAATGCGCATTTCGGTCACATCGGGGGTGAATAAAGCCTCTTTGAGGTCCGCTTCATCTTTGATACGCGCCTTCAAAGACTTTCTGAATGTTACAGGGAGCAAACTCGCTAATGTAAGCGACAGCTCTGATCCTTCAAAATGGTTTCTGACACCCATTTAGAAGTATATATATATATATAAATATATATATACATATATATATTAAATCATTATATTTCTAGTTGATAGTTCAATTTATTTGGAAGCAAGGTTGAAATTCAATTTCAGTGACTTTTTTACTCGGAATATGAAGTTGGGATTGACTGAATTCCCATTTCTTTGCGAGAAAAGGAATTTTTGGGCAGTTATTCAAAAAAGAATTCGTTGTCGATTATTATCACACTTTTGTGTCGTGCAAATTGTGCTTGTTTTTTCCTTGTTGTGGAGTGAAGACCATGGCAGGCCTGTTCATCTGTCCATCCCCAAGGAAAGCAGCCGTACAACCAACGGAGTTGAAAGCAGGCGTAAGGTGTTACGGTTTCATTTTGCACCGTAACACATTCTTTCTTGTTTTGGGAAGATACGCATAGTAGGCCTCGTCGATTGATCGCATACGCATCTATATACTACCTCACTTCCACATGATATCTTTATCACACTTTTTCGAGTTTCAGAGTACTTGTTAGCGCTTCAATTGCCTAATAAATTGTATAATGGCAGGGTAGCTGCTCATGAGAAAGAGAATCGTTAATAATGTTAAAGCAGAAATTGAATGTCGTTATTCAATTCGATGCGAGAAAATCCAAACCGTAATATTTCACTGGGAAAGTTGCACTCAATGCGCATTTCGGTCACATCGGGGGTGAATAAAGCCTCTTTGAGGTCCGCTTCATCTTTGATACGCGCCCTCAAAGACTTTCTGAACATCACAGGGAGCATACTCGCTGCTGTAAGCGACAGCTCTGTACTTCCCGAAATATTCTTTTGGATGATGCAGCCTTTTTATGTGTCTCCTGCTTTGGAGGCATAAGCACGTTTTTTAATGATGACTTTTCACATATTTTGGCACTGTTGAATCTCACTAGGGGCTAGCCATTAGGACGCATCGGAAAAGTTTCAAAAAAACAGCCGAAGATATTCATTTCGCTCCTACAGGGCGATTTTTTATATACATGTGTGTAGTTCATTATACCCAGTAATAGTTATTAGTATGATGTGGAGTCTTTTCGAGGCTGCAGAACACTGGAAAAGCGTATAGCAAGTTTCGCTTGATTGCTGCTCCGCCCTATGAATTGCTAAATTGATATTTATTGCAATTCGAACACTTTTCCAGGTACTTCAGGCCTTGTTCCTCTACTCGTTTTTCTTCAACTTTCAACTTTCAGAAAATGTTTACGTTTGTGAATTTCTTTATGAAGTTGGACATCTCCGTCTTTCGCGATTTTTGACAGACCTTATTATTCTCTAAATACAGAACGAGAAACATGTCCAAGTGAATTTCAGTTTTATTTCACTCCTGAAATTTGAAAATAATTTATTTTCTGCCTTTTCCACCGACAAAACTTCGACAACGGTTTTATCAGTCAGAAGTGATATTTAAAACGTGGTTAATATCGTCAAGTCACTCATCGAAATAGTGTAAAAATCATTGGGATGGTACTGAAAATGTGCAAATGATATATATGTAAAGTGCCCAAGTTCGGCAACAGTAAGTCAGTATGCGTTCAGGTTCACGTCAAAAATGAATGAGTTACTTGACTAACATTACTCTCGAAGATGGCAATCTTCCCAGAATTCTCTTCCTGAAGAAGATTTTCAAGTGGCAAGCGCGTCCTGTGCAAGTGCTATGCAATTGGTGTTAGGGTCATTGAACTACTCTAGAATGTCTGGATACTCATAAAAAAAACTATAGAGTGGGGACCCATGGCGAATTCATTTCATTATTTCATTCTACGCTTTAAGGATAGTATGACTCATCTTAATTGAGTGGGGAAGCAGGTACATAATAATGTCGAGCTCGGTCAGCGATGCATTGAGACAGGAAAGGATAGTGAATTTGTGAATTTTCAATAAAGTGTTCCCTAGAATCGTACTCACCCCAAAACTTATTTCCTGATAGTTTTCAATTACATGTACATGAACAAGTTTGTATAGCTCGAGAATTCAACATGATTCATCAAAAATTATCTTTTCCACTCAGAAGCCAAGTTAAAAAATAACTTCCCCTCCGTCTTCTGAAACTTTCCAACCAACTCGTATTCTATTCGAAACATCACTCTACTTATCGAAATTTATGAAGCGATCAGATCCCTGCTATTGTGTACACACCAACGTAGTTATACAAAACAAGCTAACCCTGACACAATATTACAGCTACAACACCACACTAATTCAGTACCGAACATACAAATTAGATATAGTTACTTTCTCAGAACTCATTCCTCTTCAATAGCTAAAGCGTCGCTCAGGTTAAAAACCTTTCCTTTTCATCAGCCATTACCTTGAGTACAGCATCTGGTGCACTTTCACTCATCAGGGCCAGTCCATTTTTATTGTTCAAATTGCGATCAATATTTCAGTCAGTTCTCCATACATCGTCAATTTGCAGCAATCTCGTGACATAAGTGATATTTGGGAAACAGTATTGGTATGCCAAACACATTCATTGAAACGATGCCAAAATGTACATACTTGTAGATTTTTTTTACCTCTCCGTAGGCAGGTTAATGACTTCAACCAATAATAACAGTTGTACGTTCATTTATAATGCCTATTCCGAACACGAAATATATAGAAATTAGTCATGCATATATTCATTGTTCGTTCATTTGATGAAATCGTTCCAAATTATTGAGGATAGAATAGTATAGTAGTTTTCACAATAAATTGTTTTGACTGAAGGATTATAATAAAACCAATTAGACCCTTAAGTTGTAAAATCCGAGATGGACATCATGAATGTAAAAGGACCGGATTCAGGTAATTTTGTTCCTCAGAGAGGGATTGATTAAATAAATTACTTGTATATCTACTACATTATGCAAAATTCAAATTTCTTAAGTTCGACCCTGTAGCACATTTGCATCTTTTACCAGATGATTTTCTACACAATGGGATTAAATCGGGTAGTTTATTGCAGTTAATAAGCCAATACCATTTACTGTGAAAAATACTATATACAAATCTTGTCAAAAGATACAGCTTTTCTCTCGAAATACAGCTTAGGTAGGCCTTCACCCCTGTAAGCAATATATTTCTCTTGAGAGAATCGATTCACTTCTCGACTCGACTGTAATATTCCACCCCGTACATAATTGGGATTTTCGAGGGTAGAACTCTTAATAAATCCGACAATCTATTGGGACTATATAATATAGAAGGGAAATCCAATAATGAAATCTATCTCCTGACACAAGAGGACAAACAACCCTCCCACTATCCAAACATCTGAGAGTTATTACGGAAAACCTCTCCAGAGTAAGCCAATAAGTGGTCATAGGGTCAGGTACAAGTAGATGTTATTAGATTTGTGGCGCCATTTGTACCACTAAATGCCGTTGATTGCCGGTCGCTGTCAGACACACGCGCCTCGGAAATCATAAATTGACTTCAATTCGACAGGATTATATGATTGCATATGTCGAAGGTCATAGAGGGGTCGGGAAGCAAGGGCACTTTGCGTGAGTAGGGGTTCACTGAAATATACTATAAACTTTGAAAGACGATGCCATTGCTGATACACTTTTGATACTTTATTGACCGAAAGGCGCAGCGAGCTCAAGGATTCCCTATTGCGTCCTGAAGTAATTGTGCTTGGTTGAGATGTTTCACTTCTACATCGATCATTCCAATCATGTTCCTGATGGAATCCTCTATGCACCTTCGATTGATAGGGCATTTAAAAACCTAGAGGTATGCGTTAACAATTATTTTTAACAAATGGTATCACACCAAAAATATGTATTTACGAAATATTAATTTCCATTTTGGGAAATTATATGGATAACGTACTTTCAAATTGAAAAATATAAATTATATTTTCAATTTGCTGTGAAAATATATGTACAATTGGGGTGATTTCCTCAGCTATATATTTATCCTTGCTTTCCTCAAATATTGTTCACACATTCTTCCGAATCTTTTCCAGTATTTGCTTCTTCTGACTCTCTTGTCCTGCATGTGATAGTGAAGTGAAATTTGCATTTTATCCGTGAATTATAAGTGTAATTTCAGCATTTCTCCTTGTTGAATATTGCATTCAGTACAGTATGTTTTTCTTGTGAATAAGAAGGTTGCACAATGCTTTGAATAAGAGATGTCTAATATCAATGCTATTCGTTCTGAATTTCATTGTCTATTTAACTTACCTTATTGTATTTTCTCTCGTAGAATCGAATAATGTAATTTTCGAAATTTTTGAAAATTTGAATAAATAATCGACATTTGTCAACGAATTTGTACTTGCGAAGGCAATTTTTATCGTTTGTTTCATTTTTGAACGTGTTTTCGAATGGAGACTATCATTTTTCATTTCATTATTGGAAACTTCAGATACAAAGGAATAGAAAAAAAAACGATTGACGATTAATCGATGAGGAGGAGGAATTGGAATAAAAAAAAATATTTTTCACATAAAGCTTCATCTTTGGGCCTATTTGATTCATCATCAAGAAAAAAATTGTGGTTATCAAGGACATAACGAAATATTTCTCTACAAAATTTCATCGAAACATAATGAATATTGTAGAAATTAAAAATGAATTGATAAACCCAGTTTTTCTCATTTTTCCACGTTATTTAGAGGTTATGTGCAAAAATCAATCATACAATAATTGTTATAGATCTTCTCAAGATCTATAACTTTTCCATTGAAAACTTTTCTGTCAAACGTCAATTTTCGTCAGAAATTGTGACGATATCATTTTCACCCCTTCAACCCCTCGGAATATTTACCCCCAGATCACTAATTTTTTAATATGGATCACTCAGTGTGGTCTCGGTAGTGTAGTGGTTAGCATATCTGCCTATCAAGCGGAAGGCCGGGGTTCGAATCCTCGCCGGGCCACCGTGCTGGGTAATCGCACGTTAAAAGGTAAGGCCTCGTTGATCCATTGCTCGCACAAGTTTCGACTTCTGAGGGTTGACGTTCGTCAGCTGGTTAACGAAAACGAACAATTTTAGAACAAAAATTTTAGAACTCAACCATTTCCCATCATCAAAGTTCTGTCAACAATTTTTGTTTTGTGAAAGTACAGCTTCTCTGATCTATCTGTCAAAAACAATAATAAGAGAACTGAAATTAATTAAAAATGAGAAAAAAAAACTAAGAATCATGACGATGCATTTAAATTAGTAGGAATCAGACCAACAGCGATTGAAGTTCAAATAAAAAGTCAGATTGAGTCAGAAAAACGTAAATGAGCAGAAGTATTACAGAAGATAATAATTATTAATCAAATCGAATCAAACGATATCACATCTAGAATGTGATATGTTGAAGATATTTTTTTTCGATTATTCTCAAAACGACATTGAATATTCACATAGTTGCTATAGGGAACGTTGACCAAATGTCCCTTGAAAGTCTACTGCGGACTTCTATTGAAGGAAAATTAGAAAAATTTATTTCATTCCTCTTCTGGTCATAACCTTCACACTCATTCATTCAGTTTCTATCTGCTGTTATGTTTTTTTTACGTACAGATATCATAATCCAAGATCCATTTCAGGAGATCGGCTGATCTCAAGAAATAAAAAGAAATATCGAAATGAGAATATATTCCGATAATAATTTGAACATGAACAAGAATTTCTTTTTCTACTTCAATTGGCGGCCGCCAGTGATCACAATATACGTATATTATAGTGAGCCATAACGTTACAGCTGTCAGGATGGTAGAAGTAGAAAAAGGATAGTACGCAGCTCGGGGATAAGGTCAAAAACATGCACTTGCGAATTACCGCTAAAGCCTCGTGCTTATATCAAGAAAAAATCGACTTTTTTATCCGTTTGGTTTCCTTCAAGAATTCTTTTACGAAAACTAAAAACCGTATGACAAAATGAACTTCAAATGTTTCATTTACTTTAAAGTTTCTTGAAGCTCTGGAGCTTGAAGACAGTCTTTCGATCTGAGGCTAATTCGATCAGGACAGACAATGATGATTTTTTTTTCCATTATTCGAATACCTAAGTACAATGGAATTGAAAAAGTTCAGCCAGATCCATTTTTTTCGAGATACCATAATTTCATCCCAGCATTTCGAATTCCGTTCGAAAACAAAATCAGTAATGAATTGATAACTTCATCAGGGTAATGAATATCACGTTTTCCAACCGTATCAATTATCTCGTTGCAAATCGAGGAATTTTGTATTTACAGAATTGGTGTTGGGGAACGTGACACTCATTACATTCATCTATCACCACATTTCATCACTGTTTGTATAATAATGTTCCACTGAAAATTTCAGGTAACGGTTTGAAATACTGAAAGACCGAAAATTCCAGGAAGATGAGAAGCATTGATTATTGCTGAGTATATCATATGTTGAAATTCGTAGGTAAAAACTTCTCAAGAGATGATGTATGTAGATATGAAAAGGTCATGCTGTCTCCGTTTCATCTTTAACAGAAGACAACAATGAAATGAAGGTACAACTTCGAAAATATGTTTATATATATGGTCAAGTGGTTTTGTCGAGTTTATTCATTCGAGCTCATCCACATTCATCAACTGTTTTTGATCTAGGTATGAGACAAATGAAAAGATAAGAAAATGCTTGGTTGAAAGGATCACAAATGCGAATCTGACACTGATGAAAATGACCGTGAATCTATTCCTCCTGAATCCCGAGGAAAACAAACTCGTATCACATTCATCACGCATCCTATGTTCCTTATTAGTCGTAATTCTGTATGTCCATCTTAAAATTAAAAGCACGTCAACAGTTTGAACATACGATAATATGTTATGGAGTAAAATTTTAACTTGCTTCAGAATTGAACATGTTTGTTATATAATTTGCACTATTTTATTTCAAATGCTGATAATAAAATTTTGTTACTCTGCAAGTAGTTAGGGAGTATCTGAATAAATCTTCGTTTTCATTGTTTTAAAGTATCAGAGCTCTCTTTATGAGAGAATGCAAACCATGGACAATGAAAATCAATTTGAAATAAATAGTTTACGATTCATCAAAATTTAGTGAGCACATAGGTACATTTGGATGAATTAACCCTAAGAATATGTGAAGGTGATTATTACTCACTTATCGTTAGTTACGGCATAATGAAATATTCGGTGATTTCAATGTGACTTTCTGTGATTTTCAAGCCTGGAAAATTAACGTTCATATAATTCTCACATTTTTTACCTCAGAAATTCAAATATATGGATTTTTCGTGGCATTGCGAACTTTGCTACTATTTATCGTTGAATGTTGAGAAACATGAAGTTTGGGAATTTTCATGGATTTCCAGAACGATATAGAGAATAAATAATGTTGCTAATAGTTTTTTTCGAAAACTGGATAAGGGGCCGTTCATAAAATACGTCACACTAAAATCAGCTTCTTTTGACCCCCTTTCCCCCCATTGTCACGCTCTGTCCCACTTTTTGTGACCCCCCTAGAAATATTTGGTCACAAAAACTAAGACCCCCCTCCTGCTGAGCATGATAAATTCTAAATGATAGTACACAAATTCTGAAACAGTGTACTGTAACAAGATTAATTCGCATTCTCAATTGAAAATTCATTCGCAAAGATGGAGTCACTATAGATTTGATTAAAAAATCTGACGAGTTCAGGAATTCGTTAGAGGATGTCGCACATGTAGATTTTTATCAAAATCTACTGAAGATTTCTTTCATACCGAAATTTTTAAATTTTCGTCAGAAATCTGCTAAAAAAGTAGATTTCTACCAAAAGTGGTCAAGCTGGCTAGCGCTCATGTCCAAAAATAATAAACGGCGAACGTCACGTTGCCGTATACCCCCCGTCCCCCCTTGTCACATCTTGTCACACTCAGCCAGACCCCACCCCCCCTTGTATCCGAACGTTTTTTATGAACGGCCCCTAATAGTTTTTTCTGAAATCTACTATTTCCAGTATTCTGATTATTTTTCATTGATTCTGACATGGTGATATTTTAACCTTGTCTTTATTAGGTGTTGGATGCTGATCAATGTACCCCCAACAAGACAAGGTGCTGTCAACTGTTATAGGAAGCAAATTCACAGTATCAGTCATCAAGTCATCATGCCCCTACGAAAAATGTATAATATTGTTTTTTTCGATTATACAATTTCACTTTCGATTTCAATTCAGACTATCGTGTCTTCTTATTCAATTTTAATTCGTTTACTAGAAACCAAGTACTGGACTTATTTTTGAAGTTTTCTGATAAAAGAATTGATACCGTGATGTCATTTACTCCAGTAAAGTGGTGTATTATTATACAGGGTGGCTTTCAATCCCAATTTTGAAGTGGACCGGTCAAAAGATATCAGTGAAGTTAATGTATTAGCAGAGGGACTGAACGAGGAGCTATCTCATGCTTCTCCACAGTTTGATGATGAATTTTTGAAAATTACATTGTATCCAGACGAACTGAAAAATTTGAAAAATTCCACCTTCATATAAAAAGTGAATAACAGAAGTGATGGAAGTTAAAATGATGATATCGCTAACAAAAACAACAATTGGTCAATTATAAAGGAAGGCCGACCGAGAAGTGTGAATAAAGGATGTAACAGTCGTGTTGCGCTTCTCTGTACAGTTAAGATGTAGGAAAAGAAGAACTTTGTTTTGTTCATTGATCATGTGTATGTGCAGAAGCCAAACGAATGAGTCAAAATACTAAGAATGTTGCGCTGCTGAAAGGATTCATTTCAGAATTCTGCCTTGGATCATTTACCGGAAATGGCTGTCGAAAAACGTCTTTACCTACATCCTGCTGCTGTCGTACACTTCAGAAGAGGTCTATGGTGAAAATGATGGAGGGGCATCCAATATAAAAGCGATTGTCGCGTTAGTGGTCCTTGCAACGTTATTGAACCGATTCGGAGTTGCAGAAATTCGCAATAAATCATTCTTGATATTCATACATGGAGGACGGGGTTACCGATAATCGGAATGAAACGAAAGTTGGCATGAAGTTCAGTATACAGCGATCATGTATTATTTATTTTTTGTTGGTCGGTGACATACAACAATATGAATAGGATTATAGAGAGTAATGAATAACGAAAATTTACGAAATATTTTTCCAACCGGATCGCCTCATAGATCATATATCATGATCATTATTTCATGAAATACAGAGAAGCCTGGGGTGAGTCCAATGAATGATTCGACTTTGATGCTGAACGTAGAACAGATTGGCGCTGAGGGGGAATATATCTTTATCGTCTCCCTTCAGTGCTGCATCAGTAGTAGGTATTCCCAAAAGAGTTTCAAAACAACTTCCTTCGGAGACAGTACCGAATTAATGTTTGGTTGGCTGCCTTATCGATAATTCATAGGATACCACCGAGCATTCTTGAGTATTTGTCGAACATTATTCGAAACGTTTTCATACCCAAGTCACAAGAAAGTTAAAGTCATAAGCATTTGTGAAATATTTTTCTGGCACATCGTATCGATTTGGAATAATTAGAATGATGGGCGATGAAAGAATCTCAGGAATTCGATATTCCAATAGAATTCAAGTGAATACCAAAATCTGATGAGGCTGAGAAATGGAATTGAGATGAAAAAGAAATTATTATTTGATTTGAAAGTCAGAATTGAATGAAATAATTCATTTTCCGGAATGAAGTTTCAGTCGAAAGTGATCAAGACATTCCATTCGCTTATTCCGCAATTATCTCAGGAGGTAGTACAAGATCTTCCAACATTCATTGACTCAATTCTATTTCATTTTGTATTTTCCTCTGGGATCTCCTTGTGAACTCCTTGGAACTACTGATTTTTTTCCACTCAATAGTATGAATCTTCCGGACGTAACACTTCGAAATCGTTAGTTGTGCAAGCAATGGATTACCGATGCCTTGAATTATAACCTGTGGAATCCAGTCCGGTGGTTCCGCTGCGGGGTCATAAAAGCCTGGTCTTCCACATGATAGGCGAACGTGTTTTGTCCACTGTACTCTACCGGGAACCTGAAGTGTGATTCCAGCAGGGTGGATTCGTGTTGGGGAACCAAACCCCAGTCTCCCACATGATCGGCGGCGGCCATTTCCAACTATAATCAATTTGAAAATAATGATTATTTGCAAGTGTTTGGGGATTTATTTGTTAGTTCTTTCTTTACAAACATATCAATGTTTTCATGTTTATCATTACATAATATATAACAATCATTCTCACCAACACAGTGAGTAGTGCTGTTGTTTTAGCTTCCTTATGCTCCAGAAAATGTACTTGGTATTTGTAGCTTTCCTGCAGATGACCTTATTCACTGTCAGTATATTAGAGAAACGGTGTTGAAAGACTGCACTTTTGCTTTCTGCTTCATCCAATATCCTTCAACCTTATATCCTGGCTGGTCAACAGAGACCACCCTTCTAGTCTGGAGAGAGAGGGAGAGAAAGAAAAAGAGATTCAATGAATAATTGTCACCGTTACAGTTCCATGATTTCCTTCTCAACAGTTTTTGTTTCATCATATCACGACTTTTCATTTTGTCACCTCTGCGTTTTTATTTTTCGGCTTCCTTCGATTTTTATGACATTTTTCAAAACCGATATTTCTTTCTCCCATCTTATCACGAGGAATCTGAACTCAGGAAGCAGTTAGTGTGGATGTTCTTAATTATGCCTTAATGAAAATCCTACAATGGAGTTCTCTACTTGATAGAATTTATTGCCGACAATTCCCAAGCATTTTTTCCATAGAAAGGCGATCTCCCATCACCGAATATTTTCAAGTCAGGAGTGACTTATCCTGCGGATCTTGATGCTAGGAATTACGATCAGTAATATCTTCTATGTTGAAACTACATAAGATCGAATGCTTGTTGGAAGTTCAGAAGGTCGATTCGTCTGGTTGGTGATGCTCCGCTTACGCACTCACTCACATCTCTGGAATATCATAAAAGAGTCGGCTCTATTTGTCGCCCTTCTGAAAATGTGTTCAACGGTTATCGTTCATCTGAAATATCATCAATCGTTCCAATTTGTCAGTTTTTTGGCAAATGACCAAATAAGAGCACTCTTTTCACCTCTGAGGACCCCTTTTTCGAAAAAACGGCCGAACTCAGACTTGTTTTGACTGGTAAGGTTTTTCTCGGAGCTCCCAAAATTCGAAGTGAATGATAATTTGTATTCTCTCATCCTTGGTGAACTTGATCTTCCTCGAGCATCACAGGATTATTCCTTCTGTGTGAATTCGAAGATTTTTTCAATTCATAATTCATATTTATCACTGTCATGCACATCAGCAAGCCCAAAAGACAGAACCTTGTGCGGGCAACGTTTGGCTAATTATCTTAGGTGACGAAGTGAAGATAGAAAAGAGGTATGATATTTAAGATTATATTTCGTTTACTCTTTTCCTTCTCATTCGCATATCTGATCTTGTTATCTCTGTTTTCAATATCTCTTTAAACTTTTCGTTAAAATCTGTTAATCAACGTTGAGTGATCAACTGCCATCTGTACATTGACTAACGCCTTTTTGGTGATTTTTTTTGGCATTCCTTCCTGCCTGGAACGGTGTTTTTGCGTTTTTGCTGTAGCAATTGAGTGATGATAAATCAGGGTATACTCTGGATTCAGGGGATGTTTATCACAACTATTCCATAGCTTATTATATATTCCATTTCAATAGAAAAAATGGAACTCGAACCATCACCACTCAATAGGAAGCATTGTCAACCAGGTTTGAACAGAAATTTCTGTTATTAGTGACCTCGATATAAAAAATTGCTTGGCTTCAACATGCAAGGCTCTCCTCATAAAAGCGAAGATATTCCGTATATCGGCTGGTGCTATTTGCAGCTTCAGTCAATTTATTTTTTATTAAAGCCATATTTTCTCCCGAACGACTGTTATTGTTATGTAAATATTGTTCGACCCAACAGATGTGCATGTTGGAGAGCGTTTAGGAGAGGTCATTGGATGTCTTGTTTGTTTTTATGACTAGCACGAAGTTGAAAATTTGTGGAATGTTCGATATAAAAGGGAAAAACGATGTGTGTATGTATTCACATTCTAGAATCGTGTTTAGGGATAAAATTATTTCATTTTCATCATTCTGTTGATGCTACTGAAGAGAATCGTGGGGGATGAACGCGATAAAAATGATTGTATAATAATAATAAATATTTTTTCACCAAAAGAAAGGTACAAAATATATCATTCAAATACACAGTGATAATAACGAAAAACACAGAATTAATATTAGTATATTATGCAACGATCGTGTAATGATAGTTATTAATACATGAGCATAAACCGGGATACGAAACGAGCCGAAGGTGAGTTTCGTATGGTTTATGCGAGTGTATTAATAACCATTACATGAGAGTTGCATATGCTATTTCATCTTCACCCAATAAATAAAGAAGTACTAAAAATATTATATTATTAGGTATTTATATTGAACACAATAATAGTAGGTAATCAATCGTATTTCTTTGAAAAATTCTACAAAATTATAATTAATGATATAACCACGGAAAATACAACAATGATAAATGAAACGAAAAAAAAATGAAAAAAAATCTCTGCTGAGATCAGGATTTGAACCCGGACGTTCTTGATCACCGCCCTCGCCATTGACCACTAGGCCTTGAGAGCTCATTCAATTTGGTCGAAAATAAAAACATGTGTTGCATTTGTCAAATGAAAAATATAATCCTTTCGATTGTATTTTTTCTTGTCTAAGAGATCTGTGGAGGAGTCGTTGGTAATTCTTCTATAACACTGCTACATTTTCATTCGATTATCGAAAATTGACTAAATTCTCCAAAAATTCAATACCTACTGATTTTGACTTGACAAACGTCAAAATGCAAAGCTTGCACATCATGCTTGATTGAAAAATAATGGGTTTATATTGGTTGAAAATCTGTATCGTAATGGATTTCATTATAAAACGGGTTGTGGGCATATAAGTATATTATTAGAGTACGGGTGTAGATAAAATTCGTTATTGTTCAGTTGTATGGTAAATAAAAAAAATTGTATATTGTTTTATCTCCCGGTGCGACATCGAAAAAATTATTAACCTGCTTATCCATTTCTCCAGCAGATGTGAATAGAAAGAACTCACACCTGGTGAGTCAGTAATAGTTTTTGCATCTGTATATCAATATAGCTTATTGTTCTAAAATAGTTTGTTCTAAAATTCTTCGTTCCGTTAACATGTGATTACCCCGCACGGGGTCTGACGGGGCTTTCATTGCATCATTATTCAATGTGTTTAGTTGTGATGATTCTAATAATCCTAGTGGAACAATAGTATGTAACGTAACGAGGAGGATAAGTAGCATATTAAGCACGAGGTTTGCAGGAGTCATCAGCCAAGTGGGTAATTCGCGAGTGCACTTAATTAGCGTACTGTACTTTTTCCACTATGCTTTTCCGGTAATTCCTGGTGGTGTGGCACAATATTTTTCGTTATCGGTCATTTTCAATGATTGACGGAACACTAAATGACCGCAAGTATGTGAAACAACTGCTTGTCGCTTTATCCACAAACTGCTGACATTTCCAAAACATGAATTTCAATTAAATTCTACAAAGAATTCAAATATATTTTTGTCCGGAACAGGATGTCAATAATTTACAGTAGACATGAATTTCAAATCAGCCATTCCATTCATCGAAAAGAACCTTTCACTCACTTCCCAATGGTAATACACATGAGGAGAATCAAATTGGAAGAGTTGTTCTTACATGAGCCTGAAGTCCGTGTTGATCTTCAAGGAGAACTTCATTCATTCGAATTGGAGTATTATTTGTTTCCTTGTGAAGCTACTGTTTACTATCTAGAAGCTACTATTACTACTCAAAATATGAGAAATGTCGATATAAACATCAATGTTGAAAATGCGCTTGTAATCATTTCGGAGATAGCACAACATTTCGGGCCTTCATTTTAATAATAACTTAAAAATCAATTATATGAAAGAAAAGTTCATGAAACCAATAGATCACGAATAATGAAATCAAGAAAAAGAAATAAGGCAACATAATCCAAAAAAAGATCAAAATATATGTTGATCAGAGAATGACGATTCAAAATTAATTGTCCAAAAAGATTAATATAGTGACAAAAAGTTATCGAGTGAGTTAGTGAACTTAAACGAATTCATATGGAGAAATATGAATCAACACGAACAAATGTTGAAACCGAGTTTCAAGTTGAGTGTTCCTACTCACGACGTTTCGAACGCTGGTATCCGCGAGCGTCTTCGGGTGAAAACTGTTGTTGAAGACGATTACGAATACCAGCGATTAAAACGGTGTGAAAACACTCAATTCGATACTTTGTTTCAACATTTGTTCACATTGATTCATATGTTTTCATTTAGATCTGTTATATTTACCTATATAACAGTCAACATTTCGAATTTTTGTCACCATATTGATCTTGTCAATTGAATTTTGAATTCTCAATCTTTTCACTTGGATTCGAGTGCCCTATCCGATTTATATGTATTTAGTTGTTTCGTCATCAGTAATTCATTGAACTGTGATTTTTTTCTTGTGGGTGAGTTTTTCTATAACAGGTTTAGATAGAGTTAACTATATACTCAATGGGAGTCCGAAAGAAAACCATTCAGCGAGGAACAATTTCAACCACATCAAAACATTTGAAATCTTCTATTTGATATTCATAGTGATAAACTCAGTAATATTTTTTCAAAATTTTGTTATTTACTGGGAAAATCAATAATTATCGGCATTCATTTTGGAGAAATTCAAAGGATACCTAAGAATAAGATATCATACCGATGATCTCTTGTTGAGAATCGTTCAAAAAACTTGAGCTATTGGCTTTTGTTGCTGTTCATGAATTGTTATGGAATATGCATGAAAATGGGTGAAATTTCGAAATAAATGAGTCACTTCATAACAACGATACCGGAATGAGAGATAATATACACAAAGCAGTTAGCAGTATGTCAGTCATATCGGTTCAATACTCTTCTTTGCCATATCCTTGAATGCAGAAAAAAATTGACTTGCAGTTCAGTCGAATTCAAGAAGAAAAAAATTTATTTTTTCTTTACTTGTGAAATATTACTTCTCAACATTCATACTACCATGTGTTCAGTGGCACTGCGTGCTTTTTTACGTGTTGATGGAGAAACGAACAGACGTTTCCTTCCCCGCGGATATGAAATAACAATTACGAAATTTTTCGAGCTGTTTCTATTCTCCTTTCGAAAATGCAACCTCTGCTGGTAAAACATGTGTTGAATGTGAGTAGTTTTAGATTGCTGTTTCGATAATTGAGCTGGGTTGAGAAATGCATCAATGAATGATTTTTTCACTCGAACGTTCGGTAATAACTGAGATACACATAGCCTGCAGACTCTGACTGCAATTAGTAAATGTTGGAAATAGAAATAGAGTAAGGATATCTATATTATATCACATTGCCTTCGAAGTCAAAATGTATCATTGATATATTCCGTAGTAAAAAAGTTAAATGAGATTTCTGAATCATATCCGAATGAATTTTAGATGAAGTAGACCTGTCTCATTTGTGAGCTGTACCTTACTATCAAGAAAGCAAATCCAGTGATTGCATGAATCGTCTGTGGTTTCCGAATCAAATCACATTGAATTTATTTATAGAGAATGAATTGAATAACAAAATTTGGTTCATTTCAATAGAATATATTTTCAAACGGAAATATGCATACGTCAAACCATAATATTGTATACATAAAATGAAAGAAATAAAATGGCAGTGTATATATTCATTCATTGTTGGAAAAATATTATAAAATCATTTCATTACCATTATAAATGAAATGAAAACACAAGAATATTCACTTTCAATTATTGAAATACATATACCCTAAGAGATGGTGATCATTAGAGTCTATGATGCCATTGTGGATGAAAATCAGAGAAAACTTGAGAAATTTTCAAGATAGGGAGGGCTTTCCAGAGATGTACTGAGGGTTGACGTTCGTCAGCTGGTTAACGAAAACGAACAATTTTAAAACAACAACAACAATTTCCATGATTATTCATTATCAGTGGGTGAAATGATAGATTGCACTGTAGTTATCAGATCACCACACAAATGTGTTATAAAAAATATTATTGAAATACCTTTCATCTACCATCAGTAATCGACTAGGATGATATATCATTAAGGTATAACAGAAGTAATTGCATATTATATCAGGTTAGCTGATTCAGAGTCATTTGCAGTTAGTTGTAGTTTGTTTTGGGAGACTCCATATAAAATTAATATTATGACATGGACACGGAGTTAGCGAAGTGATGAATTGTATGGCTCATTTCGAAGATTGATTCTTCAATGGGGCAGAAGCTTCTTTGAAGAAAGTCTGTTTTTTATCAGAGAATGAATTTGCCACAAGTCTAAGTAGAATAATTTTGATTACTCTGACTATATTTTTATAAATATTTCGATAACGCCTACCGTTGACATGTTCTGAGAACACCCGTCCCCATTCGTTTTATATTGTAGTAGCAATAACGTAAATAAGTGAGGTAGTAAAATTGTTGACGACAACTTTGTTCGAACAAGAAGCTGTTAAATCGAACGATTGTTCGGTGTGGAAGAGACCATTAGTGGAATCTATTGTCTTTCCTCTGATCGTTCTGCAGCCGATCCTTCTGATTAAACTACTTGCTTTTATCGAACAATTTCACACCAGTCCTATGTTTATGGTTTCCAATTATGATGCCTTCCATTTCCAATACCTACATGCTAGTATCAGGCATCTACTGTTGAAAAGTTCAAGCCGTATTCATGATTGTCACTGGATGACAATGGTACATTCAATAAAATTTATACCCAAAAAAAAATATATTTCTCTACTATATATATATATATATATATATAAATATATATATATATATATATATATATATATACATATATCTATATCTATATATATATATATATATATATATATATATATATATATTATACAGTGTGTCCCAGCTAAAACTTGTCACAACCCTTATCTACAAACTCGTGAGAAACATTGAAAATCGCTCTGAGCGCACATTCCCTTTCAAATTAGTATTCGTTGTTGACAATTTTCGTAATTGAAATTTGTGACAGATGAGCTTTTAACCTTTATTAACATATTTTCATAGAAAAAATTATGATATATTCAAAAAATCATATGAAATCATGAAACTCAGCATTCGCGTACCAGAAACCTCATTTTGTGAATCCATTTCACCCTAAATATCAGATATTTTTCAAATTTTCGTACATTGCATTAGTCTTCAAATCAATAGGTATATATGAATTTAGATGACAGTTCGATATATATTTTTGTGATTATTCAAGAAAACTTTCCAATTGACCTTTTTGTCTGTTGCTCATTCAAATATGAAAAGAGTACTAACTCAAGATAAAAAAGTTTTACATATTTTCCAGGTTATAAAATGTTGTATATTGGGAGAGGAGAGAACTTAATTAATAATTCAACTCTTTTCAAACCAATACGAGTTCTCATTGAATTGGAAATATTTTTACAATATTTGTGTTCCAAAGTTCTCAATAAAAAATTCAACATATATTTTCTATGTACACGACAATATTTTTCCATCAAACCTGTTGGTGTTTCGAATAAATTTTCTTCTTCTAAATTTTAATTTTTGTGAAAAATCCATAACTCGTCAACATTTTACCAAAGTCTATTCTATTTGATAATTATCTCATGTATATTTTTATGATATTTCTCAAACATTGAGTGGTCTCGAATCTCTTTAGTTCAATTTTCTGGAATGAAATGAGTAGAATTTTCCTGCAAATCTCAGGATTCTGGAACTGAAAGTATCGACCAATATTCATATCATATCCTTTCGAATATTGTTTGAAAATCTTTTATTGTGATAGTTTTTCAATCTTCTTCGATTCTCAATGTAATGAAATATGAAAATCATAAAAAATTATTTGGAAATCCAAAGTGTGGTAGAAAAGGCTTCTTGTCCACCCCGAAGAGTTCACGTGCTGATAACATTTTTCCTGAATGGAAAGAACAAGGAATCAGTCGATAATGTGCATCCGCCGTAAACTTGAATTCAACCGGTAGCATACTGATTATTCATGTTCTCAAAATTTGGAAGATTAGAAACCCAGAAAACTATGGAGAGGAGTCAAGTTGTCCACTTCTGAATCGGAATCGTTATAAGATACGAAATGAGGGAACGTCTAAAGACTTCACTCTGTGAAATCACAGTTCACCTACTCTTCTTTCAGCTATTAACGAAGAGTTATGATAGGGCCCCGATCAATATCAAGAACGTCCCTTTAAAGCCGAAAACGGCATCGGGTCGCATCTCGGCATAAAATAGATATTTCATCAGACTAACCGTTCAACACACCGCATGATAACGATGACATCAACTAACTATCTCAATTTACAACCACACGTTCACCAGTTTATTGAATCATAATAGCAGTCTGCATAAACGACCTTCTGATTATGCTCACGTCTCAAGGAGATTGGATCAACATTTGTAATTGAGTGAACTGAAAAGATGGAAGGAATCAGTAATATTTAGTTAGTTTCATATTAGCGATTTTATAATTATCATAAATTCTCCTCAAGATGTTCTGTCTTGAAATATACGGAGTGCTTTCAAATTCATTTTATTCAGTTCTTGGCTATCAGAGTAGTCAGCATTCGAAAAGCGAATAGTTCAGATTGAAACATGGGTCACCAATTTCAAATCTCTTCCGGTATCTTACTACTTCTATCATCTGACAACTCCAGTATAACTGATCAAAGTGTGGCAATCAGAGGTTATTCACTATAGATACAACTATGCCTTCATAAATGATCAATTCCTTGAATGATGAGAATGCAGTTTTAATACAAGTGTAACAAAAACTACATAAATACTAGTCTAAGATATATTGAAACTTGTTTCATGGTATTTATCTGATAATGGAGATTGAGAGGACTTATCGTTGTCCTCTTATATCCCCTGGAGAAATATCACAAGACAAATGGGAGCATTCCGATCCTCGAATAATTTGAAATTAGGAAAAAATTCACATAAAATTGTACCGATGCCAAGAACAGTGACAGAAAGTGTATTGAGTCCGCTTTCGAACAATTCATAGGGTCGATGAAGTTATTCAAACAGTTATTAACAGTGGTTTATGTATTTTGTCAGGTAGGTTTCAGTTACACGTCGAAAGTTTTCGAAGAGGGAAATATCACAACAAAGTCGGTTGGTAGCTGTTTAGGCTGGAATTCTCGCATTTTGTCGTTTCATGGTTTGTCCCGAGTCAAGCAAAAAACTTTTCTGTTTTCCTCCAACCCAAGAGGTACAATAAAA
Source organism: Zygogramma bicolorata (assembly GCA_032362365.1). NCBI lineage: Eukaryota > Metazoa > Arthropoda > Insecta > Coleoptera > Chrysomelidae > Zygogramma > Zygogramma bicolorata. The sequence continues at coordinate 987,809 of JAVJAQ010003487.1, forward strand.
TACTAAAAGGAATGTTTTTATGGACGCTAGAATAAAGAAAAAACTTCTTCGTGAATTATCCCTGTACAAAATACATAACTCTGTCAATACCGCAATCTAACCAATCAACCCCCTTACGAATTGACCAGCCAAACCACGATAATAAATCCACACACCCTGTATCGCCTTCAAGTTACTGGTATACGAAATACTCCGCTCTGAATTTTTTCCGACTTTTGATAAGGCTTGATACAATGACATCGGTCAAAAAGCACTGCTCCCAAAAATCTACAGAGAAGAATTTTTCCACGTCTGAATCGGAATCGTGACTCGTTATACGATACGAAATCAGGAACGGCTGAAGATTTCATTTCACCTACTTTTCTCTCAGCTATTAACGAAGAGTTATGGTTTGGCCCCGATCAATATCGAGAATATGCCTTTGAGGCCGAAAACGGCATCGGGTCGCATCTCGGCATAAAATGGATAATTCATCAGACTAACCGTTCAGCACACCACATAATAATGATGACTCAACACGTACTGATTCAAGTCTTCGAATCAATTCACCACACGTTCACAGTTTATTGAATCATAATAGCAGTCTGCATAAACGACCTTCAGATTATGAGAGAGAGAATATACTAAGTATATTGTGGACAAAGTTTCACTTGATGGTTTTCCTACAATCGTTTGACGTTCCGACATCCATTTCGAAGTCATTATCAAGAACTGTTAGAAGAATATGAGTCAATACTGTCCTTGTCCCCCCCCCCCAAAGCAAAGCATTGACCTCGAATGACTGTTCTACGTCAGAAATACTAGCTTTCTTTAATACCTCCCCCTCAATATATGTATATATAATATATATATATATATATATATATATATATATATATATATATATATATATTTATATATATATATATATATATATATATATATATATATATATATATATATATGTATATCATTTATATATTCAATATTATTCATTGCAGAATAATACAAACAAGTTCACGTTTTAAATAACATAACATTTTGTTGCCAATGAGTAGTTTCGAAGTGATATTCCACTCATACTTTTTGAGGTAGGTGTAAACAACTGAGTTCTTGACTGAGTTATTTTTCAGGAATCATCTTCTCCTTGGGATTTGTCAGCATTATTTTTCCGAATCCATATAGAAACTTGATGTTATTTACAGTTTCGTACAAGGCTAGCAATCAGTTAGCTGGAAATAATTTTGCAAACATATGACATAATAGGTTTATTTCAGCAAATGACTGATATATTTCATCAGAATCCAGTGGCAGAAGTGAATACATTTTTTGCTCCAATTAACTCGTGAATAATCGACTGAAATCAATAAATGTTCATTCAATCGATTCGAATATCATATTTCAATGATATAATAGAGTCTATACTCATGAATTTATATTGATATGGTTATGGGAGACTGATAGATGATATAATAAATCGATCCCACAGATGGGGATCGTAAGATTCATAAGATCATGTGAACTCCTATTTCTTCATATGGATCTGTTGTCAGAATGTCTTTTGAACGAGATATATGTTACTACTTTCTTCTGGAAGTAGAATTTTTTATTCATCGATGAAGCAATAACCTAAGGCAGGATTCAATTGACCACATCGTGTTCACCACCGTATCGAAGTATGAAAATGAGTGACTGTGAAAACACATGAATTTTTCTTGAAAAATGCTCTTGTTATAGCGAAAAGAAAAGTGGGAAAATAACCTTTCTATGTTACTTTGCTATCTCACTATCAGATGGCATCAAGTACTTCCTATCTAATTATTTATGACCCTTTTCAGTGTACCTCGTAGTTCAAGTCACGCATTTCCTCGCTTCCTCAGCAAAGCTTGCTGGCGAATCAAGAGATGATGTTACAGGGTTACAGTCAGGCAAATGTCATCATGCAAAAACCGTGTACCAAACCAACCCGTCCTAGAGAAAACCAAACAAATATATATATATATATATATATATATATATATATATAAAATTCAGGAGTATCTTGACTGAACTTGGTAAGAAATGATATACTTCTTGGGGATGCAGTCAGGATCAGATGGCCACAATCAAAAGTGTTCTCTTTGGTAGGTCTGAGCTTTCTGAATACATTGAAAGAATTTGAACGGAGACAAATTATTATATATAATAGGATATTTCATGACATAAAGCAAAAACAGCAAAGAAAATTCAACCAAATTTCTCAGATGAATTAGATGAAATAAAAACTAACGAAAAATGGCTCAGAAACTCAACCGAAATCAATATTCCTATCACAGTCATGAAAATACTTGCTTTAGGTCCTAAATTCAGTGTCCCACCTACTTTGGAAATTATTAATATACCTTTTATAGTGGCAGATATAGAATCAGCTATGAAAGACTACAGTGACGAAAAGAAAACCTTTTACCGTGCTCGTTGTACTAACATTCTCACAAATTTTGTACATAAAAGTATAAATAACAATCATTATTTGAATGAATGTTATAATGAAACCAAAATATTTTTAAAACAAAATCCAAATATAATTATCACGAAGAGCGATAAAGGAAATGTCACAGTAGTAATGTATAAAAAAGAGTATATATAAAAAAGCCAAGAACTTTTGAATGAAAAAAAATATTACAAAGAATTGAAAAGAAATCCTACTAGTACTTTACAACAAAAAGCCAACAAGTTGATCTCGAAACTAAAAAATAATAAGAAAATTGATGAAAAAACTGCCAATTCTCTGACTATTCATAATTCAGTGGCACCACGATGTTACACCTTACCTAAAATACATAAATCCACTCTATCCATGAGACCTATTTTATCATCCATTGATTGCCTTAATAGCAAAATCTCAAAATTATCCACAGATATACTTACCAAAGCCTATGATATCGGTAGTTCATACTATATAGAAGATTTGTTCAAATTCGCAGAATTCATCAATGATTTTCAATTACCAAAAAACTATGTTTTGATTAGTTTAGACGTCGTTTCGTTGTTCACGAATCTACCATTAAAATTAGTAAAAGAAACTATATTAAAAAAGTGGGAAATCATACAGACATATTGTGGATTCGATGAAAAATCTTTTCTAGAACTTTTAAACTTTGTTTTTGACTCGACCTACTTGATTTTTAACAATAATTTCTACATGCAAACATTTGGAACACCAATGGGATCAAATATCAGTCCCATTATATCTAGTTATGTTATGGATGAACTCATAACTACAAGTCTAACAAAAATTAATTTTGAAATACCATTTTTCAAACGCTATGTTGATGATATAATATTGAGTATATCAGAATCAGAAATAGAAAACCTTCTCAACATATTCAACCAATTTGATTCCAATTTACAATTCACTGTAGAGAGGGAAATCAATAAACCTTTCTTAGATATGCTTCTGATAAGAACTAATCATAATGAAATGTTAACAAAATGGTATCGAAAACCTATTAGCAGTGATAGATATATCAACTATTACTCATATCACCCAACGAAAATGAAAATCAACTTGATCCAAGCTTTGAAAAATAGAGTAATAAAATTAACACATCCTTCATTGAGACTTGAGAGTCTTAATAAACTGAAAATTATTTTAATTGAAAACTCCTACCCAGTTAAATTGATAAAAAAAAATTCTTTCCAGTAGTGAAAACTTTAATCACCAAACTTCAAACGAAAGACAAGTGAATTTAATTGATGATTCCCAACATCAAATTCAACCACCAATTTTCAAATCACTTCCACACATTCATGAATTAACACCTAAATTAATAAATGTATTCAAAAATGATAATATCAAATTTGCCAAGAAAAATATTTTAACAGTTTCTAAAATTTTCACGAAAATAAAAACACCTTTTGACATAAAAGAAAAATCAAATATAAATTATGAAATACCATATACTCAATGTGAAAAAACGTATATAGGTCAAACATCAAGAAACCTGACAAGTCGTATTATCTCCCATAAGAGTGACTGTAGAAGAGGTGTGAAATCATGTGCCCTAGCGGATCATGTTATAAGTGAAGATCACGTTATGGACTTCAATAATCCAAAAGTTTTGACCATTGAGAAAAATTATCAAAAGAGAATATTTTCAGAAATGGTAGAAATTAGTAAACATGACCTAACAATGAATAAAAGAACCGACATCGAAGGTCTTAGTAAAATTTACACGTACCTTTTAAAAATGCAAAATTCACAGTCTCATGACTAAAATGATCGTTGCCACTTTTTGTGGATATCGGCTGCCCTGGCATCAAATTCGATTTGATGTTAGGGTGGTTGATGTCTACAAGAAGTTTCAACTTTACAGTATAGATATCGAAAAATCTCATCGTTTATTAAATTAATCGTATATATAAACTCATTTCCTGCTTCTTCTCATAACCCTATATGATGATAAAAATAAGTAATCACCCTCTAGTAATTACAACGTTATTGATGTCAAATTAATAATTTGCTGTCAATTTCCCTTTTGGGTTCTTTTCTTTGAATTCATCTCAAAATTTTCTTGGTTTTTTGTATTAATGCAAGTCTTACTTTTCTATCTCACGATGTAAGTAAAATATGGAAATATTTTTCTACTAAATATTTTTATATTTCACCATGAACACTTTTTAGATGTCTTTGATAATGGAATAAAGTATTCTGAAAGCTCAGACCTACCAAAGAGAACACTTTTAATTGTGGCCAAATATAAAAAAAAAAAATATATATATATATATATATATATATATATATATATATATATATATATATATATATATATATATATATATATAGTTCTTTGTTAACGTTAATGAATGATATTCTTTTCAAGGTTGCCAACACAAACCGTGTTCAATAACACAAAACATTCATGGATATCTGCCACATATTACATCACGAGAAGTTTGAAATTCAATATGAAAAAGAGATAATTTAGAAATATCTTATTTCGTACTTTTCATACATCTTCATTTGTCAAACAATCAAAGTTGACTAATTTTTTTCAATGAATAACGAACCGGTAGGATGTACAGAATAATATTGTGAATAAATATAGTATTTCATTGAACATTCTACACCCTCGAAGACACAGTTGAAACTTTCATGTCTTCATTTCTCTACTGTGAGAAATTGAGAGAATACCCAATTCAATAACAGGTCTTGTGTAATATCCTTCCGGTGTTTTGACTTTGGCGACTCTGGTGACTCCATCTTTTCCGTGATAAACATCTTCAACTTTTCCTGAAAGCAATTCGTTTCTTGGAGACTATTCATCTACTAAAACAATCATGTCCGAAACTTTCAATGATTTGTTTGTGGTATGCCATTTCGAGCGTTGGATTAAAGAGATCCGTATTATCGAATCCATCACTTCCAGTATGCGGCAGTTAGTGCTTGTGCGACTTTCCACTGCTTCTTGCTGATGGCGTTGAATTCTTTATAGTCCTGAACTTGTCCTGTTGCAGTGAAACAAAGTGATCTGGGGTGATTGTTTCTGTTGGGTTTACAGATATATGGGTTAGTATCCAAGAATTTACAATATACTCAATTCAGTAGTCTTAACAAAACTCCTTATATAGGATTCTTACATTTCAAAGTGATTTGTGAGGCAATTTTAATACACCAATCAGTGGAGCTTCCGGTGGATTGAATCTCCATTTCAAATACTTCAATGAACATTCATTCGATATTTCGTTTTCTTCGAAATTCTCAATGGCCTCTCGTCATTTCCGTTAAGCGCTAACGAAGTCAGTTCCATTATGCGTGAAAATTTCGCTAGGTTGACCTCTCCAGACCTGGGAATGCGTTTTTGTTCTTCAATAATTCAATTCCATCACGAAATAAATCTTGCTGACTTTTTTTAACCCATGAGTTTCCTTCAATCACATTGGGACATATGGTGCTGAGACGTAGTTTCTTCTCAATTTGAATTATATTTTTGAAATTCACTGAATGGGCAGTTGCTTTTATCGATCTGTTCCACTGAATACGCCGTCATTTATAATACATTTTGATAGATACCTGTTCACGGGTTCAATAGGCCAAAGATACTTGTAAATTTGTAGAAAACTTAGTCATTCAACCAATCATTGTCCGGAGACAAGTTGATGTCTTTCTTTTCCTTGGATGCTTGATCGGTAGCGTTCAAATTTGATAGAACCCAATGCCAATGTGATACTACTGTTTCTTCTCGAATCTCGACTATTCTAGAAACTACAAATAATGGTGGTCTTCTGGATTCATTTGTTATTCGATTCGAAACCCTCATGGAATATGTCTAGTAATGTACCTCATGTATTCGATATTTCAGTTTTTCAAGTATGACCTTCGACACCCTGCATGCCAGTACAGAACATTGTGACTACAGTTTAAGGAACTCTCCCTTGGGCTGATGTAGCAACTTCTTACTTTGATGTAACAAAATATGTCATTACTCCTGTCTTGCAGTTTTGCAGTTATGAAAGCAATATATGAAGATCAACGTGTTGAACTTCCTCGGCATCTGCAGAATGGTACCTGGGTGGTTTTGGTGTTGCTTCGTTTTCATTTCAAGCAGATAGGTTTTTCATTTCATTAAAATATCTTCTATTTGTTTCACAAATATTTTGTACGAGAATTCTACTCTTTACCATGAAGGGGGCAAGAAATGTAAGTTATCTCTTTGTTGGAAACTCCATACTATACAGAATTTCCACTGGGATTTTTCTCAAATTGAAGTAAACATTAAATAATTTCGTTTGTGGTGGGAGTCATTTCCAAAACTATTTCATATTTCTCAGAATATGGTTTCACATGTTTTGAAACCTTAGCTTTCTTCATGGAAAAACCTGTATCTCCATGTACATTCATTATACTAATTGCCCTTTTTATTGCTTCTTCCTCTGTTTCACAGGAATCCATATAATCGTCAACATAATGTTGCTCATTCATAGCTCTCCCCAAGACCAGGATACCTACTCCTTTTCAAATTTTTTAGCATCTTCATTTTTCACGAACTGGGCAGCATCATAAACGTCGGATTTCATGTTTCTTTCTGTTCCTCACCAGAAAAATCTTTGCGCACATGTATGTTTCTGTCTGATGATGACTTGAAACATTGTATATCCCCACTGAATGGTTTTTTATACTGTCGAAGCCACCAAAACACACGATCGAACAGAATCTGTTCCCTGTAACAGAAAATCGTTCAAACATTCGGCACTGCAACCTGAGTTTCCCTGGTGTTTCAATATTTCAGATTGCAAAATGTGAAAGATATCGTTTTTGGTGTATCGGAGAGTTCAGATGTTTCCAACTACTTAGCCTTCAGATTAGTTTTCACGATTTTTTGCGGAATATTGCGTTGCCAAAGCCTTATCTTCATTACATTTGTTTTTTCAATACAACATATCCAACTACGATTCGTTACCGCCATCACATGTACCTTTGTTTTTTCGATCCTTTTTTTCTATGGCTAATTCTGGTCGCGCCGACGTTATTTTTATATCCATCGATCATTGTTCACTTCATGCCTTGTATCTATACCCAATTCTTTGTTTATATGAACTGAAAGAATCAACGCTACATATATAAATATCACTTGTAAAATTCCAGTAGTATGGTGGAAATCAATACATTCGAATCAAGGAAGAATGTATGATTGTGTATAAAATGCTACAACCATCACGAGCGTTAAGCACAACTGATCTCAGACAGAAATTGGAGTCGTCGTTCTGCTTCTCCAAAACATGTGTTCTCATTCATTATAATGTTCTTACCGTTATTGATACTTGATAATAATCAGAAACGGGGGAAAACTTCGTCCACCTCAAAATAATTACTTTAAAGCAGTACTTGAATTACTAACGTTCAGTTAATTTATAACAATTTTGGGTGAAACCTATTCTTCAGCATGGAAATGTGTTCCTAATTACCACAGTTATATTATAATTACTATAAATTTTTGAACGAAGTAGTACTAAGAATAACGCAATCAGAAATCACCATGAGCCATACGATACTATTCAGAAATCGGTTTGAAAATCAATTTTTTTTTTAATCAATGAGATATTAGAAAAAGACCATCATATACATTCACCGATGTGAAATGATGAGTTCTATCGACTGATAAATGTTCTGGATTAGAAATGAAATGAATTTCAATCTTTGATACATTGTGAAATGCTCTTTTCCTATAAGAAAATTGGATATTGTATTTTCATTTGAATCGCAGTTTCAATTCAGTTTTCTGTATTACGATTTTAATTCTACGGAAAAAATGCTTGCATGCAATGCAACCCCTCAGTTTTCCCACTAATTATATACTGATAATATATCTTCGTCACCCCTCGAATCGTGATGGATATGGTCTCTTCCCGTACATTAAAATTCAAAGCCATCGAAATGAAAATACTTCTTCTAATCTGTTTAAAGATGTTGTGATAATTTCACCGATGGATATATTCGAGGGTAACAAGTGATGGTAATAATGAAATACAGTTTAATGATTTTCTGCCTTGTTTCGATGCTGTATCTATATTTTGTATACTGGACCATTTGTTCCACAGAGTTCAACCGATCTAACTGAAAACAGTTGCCATCGATGCGTATTCCGCCATTGAAGTTGGCATATTCACAATTACATAATAGGCTCCAAATTGTTTTTCATGTGGATACATTCAAGTTGAGAGAGAAAGAGATAGAATGGGTAGTCGTCGCTGACTAGTTAGGAATGGAGCTAGTGAATAGTAAGTGGGGTTTTGCACAAATTTAAAGAGTACTCTCTGAACTAAATCCAAGCTTTCGGAAATTTTATTGATCATTGAGATGTTAATATACAATATCCAACAAATTGTGGTGGATGACTCGAAATATAGTACAAAATTCGATCATGGAAGACATAAACAGAATTCGTGGAATCTCGTTGAAATTTTAAACTTCTTCAAACTATGAATCATCACGTGTAACTCAATACTCGTGATTGGTGGAGGAGCCCCAAACTGAGTTACATTTATGGTGGATGATTGGTTACTATCTCTCTTCATAAACCACTCCGAAAGCTTTTTGTCTGGAAACAGGAGTGCGTTTTCAGGGATATTAACAGGTAGGATCTAATTAATTCTCACAAATAAAAAAACAGAATATGTTGAAATCCCTGTCCATCAGGAGAAAGGGGGTTATTGTAATTATCTCTACCCTACTCTAGTTATTCCAATCCATTGAACTTTCCACGTCAGATGATAGATGCAATTGAATAGGGCCTGTTGAACCCAAACATAACAATGTTGGAAACGCTTGTCGTGAGCATTGATCTATAGATCTGTATACCTTTCACCAAATAAAAAAGTGAAAATATTATCTTTCTATAATCAAATTTAGAGTGCATTGCTGATCATGCCTCTCGAGTGAAAGTTAAATTCCATAGAATTGAAAGAACAGAGTACCAGTTCCCATCAATTCCGATATCTGAAAAAAAAACACAGGCTTCAATTCGCATCGAGAAAGAATAACTAGAGAATAATAGTAGATCATACCACGAGTCACTATCGATAGCTATTATTCTCGAGGAATTTTCACCAACTGAGCCGCGTCAACGGCGAGGGAGTAATATTCCGAGAGAATAATAGCCATTATTGCGACTAGTATTGCAACCCTCCAAAATTTCAAAATGCAAATGTGAGTATATATTAAAATAATGGAAGTTATCACTTAGGTGCTGATAGGCTGCTCAGTTTGATACGGTGAGGGTGTGAGTAAGGTTCAACAAATGATTGGTAACAGTCGAAGGCAGATTACATTTGACTATTACCAATATCTCATAGTTGACTTGACTGGCTCAGAAAGTGGGCGCCAGGTAGCAATGAAATTATGAAAATTAGGATAATTAAAAATTCAAAGAATTTACTACCAAAAAAAATTGTCTAGCTTGGGTGAGGAAACAGAACAAATAATCAGCAAAGATTAACAACTTTAATTATAAAAGAAAAAAAACCATCGTAAGCTGAAGGCTAATAAATGAACAAAAGCTGAAGGCTAATAACTGAACAAAAGCTGAAGGCTAATAAATAAAAGCTGAAGGCTATGAAAATTCAGAATATTTACAAATTTTTCTAAATCTGATTCAACCGAACGTGGTCCTGGCTGGTTAATACCTGGGTGGTTGGTTTGTACGAAGCTGGTCCTTACAGAGCGCTGTTGAGCTAGAATTTGATGGGCTCGTTGATAAAAGTCACTTGGAGTCGTTCCTGGCTTGACAACGATGATGACCAATAGCTACTAACTGGTCTCTACGAAGCAGGACGATTGCTTGTGCTTATCAACTGAGCCTCTTTGATCTTCTCTGGACAACAGGATACTTTTGTTGTTACCAATCCTCGACCCAGTATTGGATTTCCTCAATGGCATGCGAAGCAAACGGAATGAATCAGAATAGATATATACACAATATTTTCAGGGAACGAAGGATATCCTTAGTACCTTAGGGGTATATTCTGAACCTTAATGAGCACGATTTTACTTTTAAAACCAAGTAAAGGTTGCTAGAAATTTGATAATAAAAAAAATTATGCCAGAGAATGTATATTCTCAAGAAAAAATTATTTTCAATACTACTGCAAATAATTGACTGATAATAAATCAATTTTCCATTGAAAATCTATCCAATATCAATATGCAACTATTGTGAAGAAAAAAATGAATCGATCTCTGATAAATTGTCAAAATTTCGTATAGGCTCTAGAGATGCAAATTTTATCAGGTAAGCTCTCAAACCTTCTGACAGAAAGGCAGTGATACTAAGATGTTAATAAGATATAAGATAGGTATTAGCTATATATGCCAGATATTAATGAATTCAAAGAAAGATAGGTATAGGTGGACAACTCCTAAACAATTTAATGTCAGATACTAATGAATTCAGAGAAAGGTACTTTTACATTCAATACGAGCTGTAGTTGCAGGTATGGCAAGAAAGAGAAATTACCTGGTAGACCCTCAGATATAAATTGCACAGGCTAGTGATTGAATATTTAATAAAAAATAATGGTAGAGTCCACGAGGTCGAACGCTGCACAGCACAGTGAGACAGAGAACAAATTCTCTCAGATTCGCATTTATTTCCCAAAGAGAAACTATAGATCATAATATATAGAAAATAAATGCTCACCTGAGGAATTCCTCTGATAGTTCCTTCTCCGGCTGTGGCTAGCAGTCAACTCCGGTTTCCTCTACAAGTTCTTGGTAATGATTATTGAGATAGAAATGGGCAGGATACTCTCAGTCAGTCACAGGTCACAGGAATAATAGTTATTTGATTGCTGGAAAAGGTATAGAGAGTAGACACTGTTTAAACAGATGAAAAGGCAAAATTTCGTGTTCGCACGATATCGATTATCAAGTTCCTGTCCCCGAAGGAAATTTAAAAATGAGATGAAATTAGTTGGCTTCAGTTATTAAATTTGAAAAGAAATCAATATTTCACTTATTACCAAAAATATGTTCCTCAATATTAGAACGGACAGATCCCGAATGTGGAATCTATACTGAAATACAATTCTATGCGAAGATTATTCAAATAAATGGAAATATAAGGTTTTAACCTCAATCACCTGCTGCCTCAAAAAATTAACCATGCAATTCGGTACACTGCAAATTACAAGGTATCATTTAAATAATTAGCAAGATATTCAATCCACTTTTCCTGTTCAATTCAAATAATAATGAGAGATAAATAGGTCTTTTTACCAGACAATAACTGCTTTCAACCCAATCCACAACCTGTCAACTCGTCGAAAAGTTCGAATGCAAAAGGGCCGCTAATCTTGCCGATCCCTCGAAAATCGAAGCCAATCATTCGTATCTCATATTCGCGCAAGCGATCTACACTCGAGGTTGGAATAGGAAGTGTCTACTGTTCCGGCATTGCCTCGATACAGAATTTTAAAAACTTGAACAATGGAACGGAATTTCCGTTACACACCACCTCTTCCCGGTGAAAAAATTTGAAAACTCTAGGAGTTTACAAATTTTTTATTTACGAGCATACGAGTACTAAACCAGTAAATTGACAGGGAGTGAACTCATAGTGGATAAATGAATAATTGCATTTGTAGTACCATACGAAAAATTTTCAATCTATAAAACAGTCAACATAACTTTGTTAAACTGGTGCCTGTGAGTTGTTGCAGGCCTTCTGTCCCTGAAGCGGAAGCTAAGAGTGATCATCCAACACCGAACTCAGATCAGATGATCTTTTCGCTGCTAGATGGAAATGCTGCGCCATCGAAACATCTGATACCACTCGTCCCCGAGTTCAATGTTGAAGCACCACCCCAACCACAACAACATTAACAGAAACCCCACAAGAATTCACGTGTGGAAACAAAAAAGGAAATGAAGTTAAGATAAAAAAGTATATAAGACAGAGATAGCCAATTGTCCACTTCAATTGGGGTAAGATGTAGCTCTACCAAGCTGAAAGTGGCTAAACCACAAAGCCCATACAAAAAAATTCGGAGATCCTCCTGAGTCTGATGCAGCGAACAAGTCCTCAGTCGCGACGAATCCATGGAGCTCAGGATCCCCCAGTAGTGCCGCACGACCGCTCTTAGGCGAGCTTCACACGCTGACCGGCCTAGGCCTCCACGCTAGCGCACACGACACCCCCCAAGTTCACCCTTCCATGGATTCTGCTCGACAAGTCAAGCTGCCGGACTGAACTATGCTCGCGCCCATCACACCAGGTCTCCTACAGACAAAAAAATGGGGAAGGCATTGAAATGCATGACACCAAACCGCCTTAAGTCTTGGTACCTTAGCAGACACAACATTCAATACAAATGAATGGGAGGTTAAAAACCCAGATAGAAACCACCTCCAAGTTTGCTATCTAACTCACTCACACCTGATCCTTGTGGAGTGGACCCAACCCATCGAATCGATCCCGCTATCAAAATTCCAACCAAGACTACTAAGATATCGAATATGGTGACTACGTTGGCAAAACCAAACTCCCAACAGCGGGGAAGGTTTGCGTTATGACCACATCGATACCCCAGATGAATTAGCATGGAACCTCAACAGCCAAAACGACTCACCAAGCCGAACCCACCACAAGATCGTCCAGCATCAAGGGAGCTGCCATCCCATAACCAACAAAACAATTAACCCCAAAAATACCCTAGAGAGAAAAGATAGAAAGTTAAGATAGAGACGAAAGATAAGGAGATAAAGATACAAGAAAGATAGATGAAGCGATAAAGATACAAGAAAGATAAAGATAAGAAATGTTTAGATATAATAAAAGTATCAAGAGGACTCAACTTGACTGGTTTGCTTGAGAAAACAGTTATTTTCAACCATCTACAAGAAATCAATTCATCAAGATATAAGATAAATGCTACATAATTTTGGAAAAGTCATCGAACACAGAATAGACAAAAATGACAACCGCCACTGTAGTGCTAGATTCAATGTAAATGGAGATCTGATTTTTGAACAACAGATTTTCCTTAAGGAGATATCGAAAGATATAAAGTTCAAAAACATCACTCCAATCACAAAATGCACAACTGAATGGTTTGTCACTTTTCTACTGTCTACAACTGTTGACTATCAGAAAAATGTAACAGGTTCCATAGGGAGATAGATACTAGATACATATCTGTGAAAATGGTAACGGATGAAACGTATAAAACACAGTCAGTCGTTTGTCTCTCTCAGTAAAAAGGCATGGTTCGACTTTAAAATGCCAAATGATCACCATTGATTATACCAAAGCACACTCAGAATGAAAGCACGAGTACAACTATCTCACAGGTAGCGGAACTGAAAATTCCTAGATACGACCACCACTGGTCAAAACATGCCACCTAGGCACAAAGATATGGAATATCAGATCCAAGAAAAAGATAAAGTATGAGATAGCTACTGCATGACTAACATCACTTGAATATTCTGAGGCAAACTTCAATGGCAAATAAATTACTAGATGTTATGTAATATCAAAAGTGGCCAGTCGTAGGACTCTTACCTACCATCTGGTGTATGCTATGGTGGCAGAATTCTAAGGCCCCTGTCCACAGAGCCAAAATAAAAAGATACAGAAAATTGTTGGATGTTTTTCTAAAATTGACCAGTCGTCAAGAAATAAATGACATCAGATAACCACATAGTACAGTAACAAGTATCAAGGTATAAAAACAAAAATTTTGTCCAAAGTCATCGACCTTTCCTAGACTCCATCAAGGAAATCACGTTAAGATAGTATCAATGAAAACAGCATTTCACTGATGAAAAAGGTAATACCAATGGAACCAGTATTCCACTGAACCATTATTAGACCGTTACGGTATAGAAGTCCAGTACTTCACAATAAAGATAAATAACTGTCCAATAACAAGATAAGAGATAATGAGAGAAGATAAAAATATTGAGATGAATCTTAACCAAAAATGTCGAAAGATTTACTTACTGAGTTTTTCCAAAGAAAGAAATCAAGAAACTTGAACGAAAAAATTACAGAATAGTATTCATCATTTCAAAAGTAGTTGAAGAATTATTTTCTGAAATTTCAAAGGTTCCATAAGGAATTATCAACGATAAATAAATTCAAGAAATATAATTATAATCAACAGTTACTTTCTACCTCAACATTAATGATTCTCTCAAATGTATGACCTTGACAAAATAAGATATGTAAAATAAGTTAATTGAACTTGAAATGAATAAGATAAGTTACTGTACACGTTAGGCAATGAGGTAAACATAACAAAGTACATCGATATAAATTCTCTACCTGAAGATGTCATTATTTCTGTAAGTGGCCAGTTTCAAGACTTTTACTTGACATCTGGTAATGCCATGGTGGAGTTATTCTTAGGCCCCCTCCACAGAGCCCAAAATGAAAAGATAGAGAGATATATGTCAGATAGGTAAGATAATTATAAGATAAGATAGAGTAGAGAAGAAACAGATAATCAGTTATCTGACCCATCAGAATCAGCACTGAAATATTCTTCCTCCGTTAAATCTGAATCGTTATCAATAAAAGCAGGTTTTAGGTCCTTTACATGCCAACGACCTAGGTTTTTACCATCCATGTCTTTAAGTTCATATACTAGGTTCGATATAACTTTAGAAACGATACAAGGTATGAATTTAGGAGCCAGTTTAGCAGAATAATTATCCGGAGCTGAAGATAGAGTTACATTTTTCTTCCAAAGCCTGTCACCGACATGAAATTTAAGTTCTCGTTTTCTCAAGTTGTACTGACGAGCATTCTTAAGATAGGCTTGATGTAATTTCTTACGAACATCAACAAACAGTTTCGGAAGTTCTTGGACATCATCAATACGCTGAGATTTATCAGAAACGGTAGGAATGTTATTTTCATTATCTGAAATTTTCCCATAAAAATCTCCTGTAACAGGAACATTCCTAGCAAAATTCAAAAAAGCAGGAGAATACTCAGTTACATCATGCTTTGCCAATCTAATAGCTTGAGCAACTTTATAGATAGAAGAATCCCAAGTTCGATGATTCTCATGGACATAGCAGCGAATTGATGTTACTATTACCTTATTGGCTCTTTCAGCAAAATTGACTTGTGGATGATATTTGGCATTATACCAAATTTTCTGAACCCTATAATCTTCCATTAATTTCTTAAATTCCTTACTAATGAATTGACTTCCATTGTCAACAACAAATATTTGAGGTACTCCAAAAATAAGGAAAACATTATTCTCAATGAACTTAATTATACCTTTAGAGGTAGCTTTAGACATGGGATGAACCAAGACATATTTGGTAAACCAATCTACAACAACTAAAACATATTGGTTGCCATTTTTAGACCTGGGATAAGGACCTAATAAATCTGCGGAAACACATTGAAAAGGAAAATGGATATTTTTGTAGGATCCCATATGACCAGCTTGAGGTAAATTTGAACTTTTACAGGCAGCACAAACAGGGCATTTCTTAACATACTTATAGACATCTTTTCTTATATGAGGCCAGTAGTACAGTTCTAAGATACGAGAAAGAGTTTTAGATATTCCTAAATGAGCGGCAGTTTCCTTATCATGGTAGAATTTTAAAATTTCCTGTCGATTGGCAGTAGGTACCACTATTTTCCAGTCAGTGAGATTACTAACTATATTGTGGCGGGAAAAGATATGTTTATAAATAATACCATTTTCGACACGGAAAGAAGGATAAGTTGCTGGATTTTCTTCGATTTTCTTAATCAAAGAAGTATACCAGTCATCAGGCTGAAAGGTAGAAACGTCGATAACAGAAATTTCAGCAACAGAACGGGATAGGGCATCTGCCACCACATTTAAGGAACCTTTACGGTGTTTGATGGTAAAATCGAATTGAGACAGTTTCAACGCCCATCTAGTCAAACGTCCAGAAGGGTTAGATAAATTGTGAAGATAAATAAGGGAAGCGTGATCGGTTTCGATGGTGAACCTGGTTCCTTCGATATAGCTCCTGAACTTCTCTATGCCAAAAATGACAGCTAACAGTTCTTTTTCAGTGACTGTATATTTTCGTTGACAAGCAGTAAGAGTCTTACTTGCGTACGCCACTGGATGTTCAACACCGTCACATTCTTGGTACAGGATACATCCTACACCTGTGTCGGATGCATCGCACTGAATTACAAATGGTTTTGTAAAATCAGGACTAGCAAGCACGGGAGCAGAAGTGAGACGAGATTTGATCTCATTGAAAGCAGCCTCTGCTTCAGGAGTCCAAGTTATTGATTGACCCTTTTTTCGACCGTGTAGAAGATCAGATATAGGGGAGCAGATAGAAGAAAAATCTTTAATAAAGCGACGATACCAACTGACAAGACCAATCAAACGTTTAATTTCAGTAGTGTTTTTAGGAGTCGGATAGTTGATAATAGCAGAAACTTTTTCAGGATCTGTTCTCAAGCCTTGTTGATCCACAACAAAACCAAGATAAACAAGAGAAGGCCGACAAAACTCACACTTATCTAAATTAATAGTAAGATTGGCATCCCTAAGTCTTCGATATACTTCTTTCAAGGTTTTAACATGAAGCTCAAAAGTAGGGGTGGCCACAATAATGTCGTCCAGGTAAACAAAACAAAATGGAGCTAAGGAAGGTCCAATGACGATATCCATTAACCGTGCCATCAGTTTAGGGCTGTTACTCAAACCGAACGGAGAAACTGTGAATTCAAAGAGACCTCTACCATATACAGCAAAAGCAGTCTTTGGTCTAGAAGATTCTTCTAGAGGAATTTGAAAGAAAGCCTTGGTCAAATCAATTGAAGACAGATACCTAGCATCCCGTAATTTATTCAGAATACTATCAATAAGAGGCATAGGGTAATTATCATTGACCGTGACTTCATTCAACTTCCTACCATCGAAACACACACGGAAACTTCCTGAACGTTTAGGTACCAACCACAAGGGACTACACCAGGGAGATTGAGAAGGTTGAATGACCTTGAGCTTCAGCATCTCATCAATTTCTTTGTTCAAGTGTTCCTGCATAGTAGGAGACAAAGGATATTGTCGTTGAACAATGGGTTTTGCATCACCAGTATCTATGCGGTGTGTCAATAGATGAGTGCGGCCAAGTCTATCCTTGGGAGCTATAGATTTAAAACATTCAATAACTTCCTGAAGTTCTGTTTTCTGGGAACCAGTCAGTTCAGAGAATGGTTGGATGGTATTCACGGTGCAGATAGAGTTCGGTACAACATAGGACAAGTTACTAAAATTTGCTTCAATTTTAAAAAGCTGGAAAAAATCCATACCTAAGATAAGGGTATGAGTTACTGAAGGAATTATTAAAACTTTCAATTCTTTAGAAACACCATTGAGAGAAACAGGGACTAAAACGTAACCAAGAAAATCTTGGGGCTTACCATCTGCAGTGGTAACATGGACTATAGATTCATATTGAATTGGGATATTAAATTTCTGCAAAAGGTTAAAACCTGCAGAACCTAAAATTGAAGCTGTACTACCGGTATCAGCAAGAGCAAGAAGTTGCTGACCACAAACGTTAACATTAAGATAAGGACGATTATCGTTAAGTTTTTTAACAAATAAAGGATTAATATTTACAGGATGCAAAAATTCTTTTACAAAAGATAACCATTTTTGCCATTCTGAAAAGGAAGTTTTTAGTGGTCCTGTTTGTTTTGCCTTTTCTTCGAATTTTTGGATTTGGATTCGGCTGGTTTGTGTTCTGGACTTTCGGTATACTGACTGGTGACAACGTCCAGTTTTTCGCCACCTTGTTTTACGTTTTTTGGACGGCAGTTAGGACATTTA
The DNA here is from genome assembly GCA_032362365.1 of Zygogramma bicolorata. Lineage (NCBI taxonomy): Eukaryota > Metazoa > Arthropoda > Insecta > Coleoptera > Chrysomelidae > Zygogramma > Zygogramma bicolorata. The sequence goes on from JAVJAQ010003487.1 coordinate 1,006,124, forward strand.
GGTTTGATGATATTTTTCAAGCCACATCCATAGCAAAACATGGATCGTGGTTTCCTACACTGAGGATAAGCGTGATCAGCCGAATCACAATTCCAACATCGAGAGTTCGATAAGGTAGAAATATTGTTGGAATGAAAGTTATTAGATAAAGAAAAATTTCTCCTGTGAGACTGTTGAGAAGTTGAAGGAAAGGAAGTACTCGCTCCACTATAAAAAGGACTACTCAAATCAGGCTCCAATAAACCAGCATTGCGACTGGGTGGTGCTTTGTAACGGTCTGCCCACAAGCGGGATTCTTCTAGCTTTTTACACAAATCAGAAAGTTCAGAAACAGTTTTTGGGTCTTGCAAAGCCAAGTTAGAAATGAAAAAAGGTAATAAATTTCTACGAATTTTTCGAACTATTGTTTCTTCATCAGGCTTAGTAGTCAATCTGTTGAAGAGACCTTCCATTGATGAAATGAATAGTGCCACCCTTTCGGTAGCGCCTTGAGTTCGTGAATTTATTTCTCTTTCGAGATCTTCCTCATAAAAGTAAGGTAGAAAATCTTTTTTTAAAGCTGTGACAAGGTCATCCCAATTATTGAATTTACTTTTATTGTTAACAAACCATGTCCAGGCAGAACCTTTGAACAGGTCACAAGCAGACTGGAAAAGCTCAGGCTTGGAAACACCTCGAGCTTCCCGTAATAATTCAACTTTTTCAAGAAATGAATTAACTGATTCTTTCTGATTTGATCCAGTAAAGAAAATATTCCACTTATATGGAGCAACTGATTTATTAGATAATACAGGGGTACTAGAAAGTGTTTGAGCATTGCTAATATGAGTGGGGGTAGAGGTACTTGGAGTAACTTTTAAATCAAAGTCCGCTTCTAACTCTAACATAAGAAACTGTATTTCTTTTCTAGCAGATTCCTCTGCTTCATCGTCAGCTTTAAGGAAATGAAAACGGTTAGCTAGATGAGCCAAACGACTAGAAATTCTTTTGAATGCAGGATCTTCTTTCGATCCACTGAATGAAGCAATGCAGGTGTTCAAGTCATTTATGGTTTCTTTCATTTGAGTAACCTCTACAGCATGTGTGTTGGGAGTAGTAACCCCGCCATGAAAACTACGATTAGCATTCTCTTGACTTAACAGTCCCCTCAAAATTTTACGTTTAGAATCAACAGTTCCTGAAGGATCGATACCTCTTATAGTTAACTCATAGTTTAATTCATTAATTTTCAAGTGATTAGGATCCATGATAATCAATATAGATATATAGATATGAAAGATAAGATTAAGCTAGCACTTCAGGGAAACCTCAAAATAATTTTCCGATGAGATACGATAAGATATATAGATAACGAGATAACGGTATAGATATATAGATAACGGTACAGATATATGAGATATTCGAGACAGTACGATAACAAAATATCAAAGATCAGTAATAAATATATTCCAAGTTCTTTTGGATCAGATTTTTCAATGTGAACACTAAGAAAAATTTACTCTGTCTTCCACCAAGCTAGAATAAGATAAGATAAGAAAAGAACAGTCAAGTTTTCGGGGCCCCAACGTCGTGGTGCCAATTGTGCAACCCTCCAAAATTTCAAAATGCAAATGTGAGTATATATTAAAATAATGGAAGTTATCACTTAGGTGCTGATAGGCTGCTCAGTTTGATACGGTGAGGGTGTGAGTAAGGTTCAACAAATGATTGGTAACAGTCGAAGGCAGATTACATTTGACTATTACCAATATCTCATAGTTGACTTGACTGGCTCAGAAAGTGGGCGCCAGGTAGCAATGAAATTATGAAAATTAGGATAATTAAAAATTCAAAGAATTTACTACCAAAAAAAATTGTCTAGCTTGGGTGAGGAAACAGAACAAATAATCAGCAAAGATTAACAACTTTAATTATAAAAGAAAAAAAACAATCGTAAGCTGAAGGCTAATAAATGAACAAAAGCTGAAGGCTAATAACTGAACAAAAGCTGAAGGCTAATAAATAAAAGCTGAAGGCTATGAAAATTCAGAATATTTACAAATTTTTCTAAATCTGATTCAACCGAACGTGGTCCTGGCTGGTTAATACCTGGGTGGTTGGTTTGTACGAAGCTGGTCCTTACAGAGCGCTGTTGAGCTAGAATTTGATGGGCTCGTTGATAAAAGTCACTTGGAGTCGTTCCTGGCTTGACAACGATGATGACCAATAGCTACTAACTGGTCTCTACGAAGCAGGACGATTGCTTGTGCTTATCAACTGAGCCTCTTTGATCTTCTCTGGACAACAGGATACTTTTGTTGTTACCAATCCTCGACCCAGTATTGGATTTCCTCAATGGCATGCGAAGCAAACGGAATGAATCAGAATAGATATATACACAATATTTTCAGGGAACGAAGGATATCCTTAGTACCTTAGGGGTATATTCTGAACCTTAATGAGCACGATTTTACTTTTAAAACCAAGTAAAGGTTGCTAGAAATTTGATAATAAAAAAAATTATGCCAGAGAATGTATATTCTCAAGAAAAAATTATTTTCAATACTACTGCAAATAATTGACTGATAATAAATCAATTTTCCATTGAAAATCTATCCAATATCAATATGCAACTATTGTGAAGAAAAAATGAATCGATCTCTGATAAATTGTCAAAATTTCGTATAGGCTCTAGAGATGCAAATTTTATCAGTAACTCTCAAACCTTCTGACAGAAAGGAGGATACTAAGATAAAAGATATAAGATAGGTATAGTATATATCCAGATAAATGAACAAGAAAAAGTATAGGTGAACTCCTAAAATTCGAATACGTCTCTCTCGACTTGTTCAGTATGGAGAAGAAATACCTGTGACCCTCCCGGTATGGTCCACGTGACTCCCCGGAGACTCTCCCCCTCCCCTTCCCCCTCTTGGGCCCCCCTCCCTCCCCCCCCCCCCCCCCCCCCCGCCCCGCAATAGGGGGCACGGTGTTACACGGGGTACAGTGTTAAACTACGCGCCAACTTTTTAAATTTGAACTGAAAACCGTACCGCCGTCACTGTCGACACTTCCCATCATTGTTTGATACCGTGCCTGTTTGTAGAGCGCTGAAGTGCATTGAAGCAGAAATATAACCATTTTCAAGTTTTTTTAACAGCAGAGTAAGTATATCATATGTTTAAAAATATGTTTTGTTGGTCTGTAGATAAATATTACAAGTTGTTTTGATATTTGGAACCATAAACACATTAGTTAGCTACAAGCTCACAATATAAACATAACCTTAAAAAATTGTCCAATGTCAGAATTGATATTTGAATAAGAAAACGGCGTTTGGGGCACAGTGTTAGAACTGATAGAGGGGTACAGTGTTATACTGTTTTGCATGTGGGGCACACTGTGACACTTACTTTTTTAATTAGAAAACATTGAAACTCGTTAAGTCGGCACCTACCTATATTACAATCAATTGAAGGTATATTTTTATATTCTTTTCAGAACTAAAATGGTACGTAATAGAAATCAGACTCGAAAAATACTCATGCGCAGATACTGAGTCCAGTATGGGATCTTTTATAAGTGCAGATGGAGATCCATCAGAAGCAAATGACGATGATAACAAGGAAATTAACATTGGAGATTATGTTCTCATTAAAGAGGGTGTTTCTAAAGGCCTTGAAGTAATGTCCATTGGATATGTTAATAACAAAACCGAAACTACGGTGAACGTAACGTACATCCGCCGTTTGTTTCCTAAGTTTATATTTGTTCCTGCTGATTTAGACTATGTTTTTGATATTTCCCAAGTTTTTATGACATTACCAGCCCCTACACCTTCAGGCCAGACAGCAAGAAGAAGTGAAATGTTAGTTTTTCCGGTAGATTTTCAGGCATACTATAATGTATTAAAATAAGTCTTATTTGGGTACTATGTAAAGTGTTGAAAAATAAATTTTCCGATTACAGCTTTTCACTTATCTCCTATTTATCCCTCAAGTAACAGTGTGCCCCACAGCATGCAACACTGTTCCCCACTAACGGGGCACACTGTTACAATTGTAGTTGTTATACATAATCATTGTCCCAGTCTAGAAATGAAAGTTTTTCTTTCACTTGATTATCCTGAGACATGGTCTTTTCAGGAACAAATCATTTGGTATCGGAAAATTCACTGTGAATAAAATAGCGCCAGAGTAACAAGAAAAAATTATTTTTGTGTAACACTGTGCCCCCTGTTCCCCTACTTTACTTTATTTACGACTGATTTATTCATCATAAATGAATGATTATTCAGTTTCATTCATCTCAATACAACTACACAAACACTACCTACGCGCTTGTCACTGACACTTTGGAGTTTGGTTATATCGTCTCCACGGTAATATTCAATTCAAGATATTTTGTGGGGAATGAAGACTATTACTATAAATTCCTCGCCATTATTTCCTAAGAGAATATATGGCATTATACTGCAGAAATTAGGTATTAGACGAAAATGAAATATATTACTTCTCTCTTAGACCGAGATAAAATTCACCATCCATACTGTTTATTGTTTCTGATTATTTCGGATTTTTTTTATATTCGCCTACACTTTCCGTTCGCGATGAAAAAGTTATCATTCTGTATTCTTCAAAGGAAGCAATCAGAAAAAGAAAAAATGAACACTCTTTCTAGTGCGTCTCAAAGTCTTTGTCGTGACGGAAACGAGCCTTCATTTTTGTACGATGATTAATTACTGTTTGAGCTATAATGCGGGAATCTATTCAACAAATGCTGTGTCGACCCACGCGGGAACATTTCCCGAAGGATAATGTAGATACGCCCAAGAAACTGATAAATCCTTCGATCCGTGACACCAAACAACAAGCTTTTAGTTGAATATACACTCCTCAAGCCCTTGAACAAGCCTCGGTAATTAATGTTGATTCCAGCCGAAACTTTCGTGGACTAATATAGGATACACATAAACGTCAACCGTCGAATACCCTCGAGGAAACGTTCCAGTCCCCGATCATATTAGGATAAAATTTGACTTGCATATACCAAATGATTGGATTTCAGAATATCCAATTCAGAAAAGTGATCGAAGGACATAATAAATTGCTCGTTAATTCCGAAGTTAGATGAGCATTTTGATGCGAAAACGACATTGACGCTCAGAAATTTCATTCAGTTCGTGATGAACGAATATGATAGTCATGAATTAGATTTGACAGTATATTATTTTTGATTATCAAGTCCGCATCAATCATTGGAAATATTCGTTCCGTAGTTTTCTGAGTTTGTAACCTACCACAATCTGAAAAAATAAGAATTGATATTGGAATCTATAAAAGAGAAGATGGGCAGATTTTCAATCTACCCTGAAAAGTTGCTGCGTCTATTGAAAAACAGTTCTTTTTGGATAGAACAAGTCCAATTAGTCAGCAACTTCTCATATAACTAAAATTTTGCCTATCAAAAAAATTATAAGAACTAATATATATACATGAAAATACTTATCGTTAACGTTCCGGAAACTAAATCCGCTTCCGTTCCCAAAACTTATACGGAAATTCCTGTACAAATCCAAATATCTCTTGGAGGCAATCTTGGTAATTGACATTTGTCAAATATTTCATATTTGACATAGCGTTCTTTTTTTTCAATCAGTCATATCTTTGCCTTTTCACCAATTCATTCCAAAAAGCATCTACAACTCTGCATTGAAGTACTTTTCATTGGCATTCATCATTTATGAATAAAAGAGGTGAGTTCGAAAGGACACAATAGGAAAGCTTTTTTCCAATGATATATAGGTATAACAACACGGAGGCAGGAAACAAAAACTATGAGAATTATCTGTTTGCTTTAAGTTTCCAGTAATGGGTATACGAATTTAGTACCTATTTGAGATGGACTCTCTCTTCATTTTATTGAATGAATTTAAAGTCTATGAATTATTTACACAGGATGTTTGCTGAATATTATACTTCGACGGCTACGTCTTCAATATAACTCTGCAGTTCCATTCTCGGTGCTCATTTCTGTGCGTAGTGTAAGAAAAGTAAAAAACGATACGATTCTTCACTTATTTGTCGCCGTTGGCCGGTATTAATCATTGTCGTTTTTCCGCTCGCTAAGTGAGTATCGTTAATAGGACACTGTCTAGAATTAACAAATGGAAAGCCAACAATGGCAGGGAGAGGATAAAAGGGGAGTTGAGGAACTGAGGAAAACTGCTCGCCGTGTCAAGTAAGTGGAATTTTTTTTACAATTGTGGGAGCCGATGAGTCCTTCAGCCGGGATTGATACCCAGATTCAACCGACATGCGACACTTTTACATGAGTCGAACAGATTATGAGTAATATCATTATTTTTGCTCAATACTCACATGTAATTCTTTCTCACGACACGACTTGTTAAATTCAGATTGTTTTCTCTCTCGAAGGCATACTGTAAAAAATTGGTACAAGAAATATGTCACTGCCGCTAGGTCTGAGGAATGAATCCTAGACTTGACAGCAAATGACTGGGTTTCGTACTGGGTCTCGTTTCTCCCGCAAAAATTGTGTGTGTTTAGTTTCTATACCAATATTTTTCAATATTCTATGAATATCCTGGATATTTTCAGAATATTCGTAGTATTCTGTGAAGGCAAAAAAGAGAAATGAATTATTATTATTATTATTATTATATTATTATTCAAGAGCATATATAAAGAAATATCATTCTGTAGCTTCAAGCACTAACAATCATCGAATTGTTGAACTACTGGAATGTGATAATGGAATTATGTTGAAATCAAATCCATATTGCTATACCCACATAGAAAACGAGTCAAGCACTTTTCTTCCGAAAAGTAGCAATCATCCTAATATATACTTTTGGGATAAGCAATTCCACATATGAAGCATATCACATTTACATTTTGTATTCCGTTTGCTGAAAATGCTTCCGAGTGCGCCCAGAAGGCAGAGCCTTGTGCGGGCCAGGGTCGGGTAATCATTTTGAGTGTCGAAGCGCTCTGGGGCATCCTACCGATTTTCACGGAAGCGATATTTGCTATTTCAACTGTAGGAAAACCCAGAAAAACCCTCAGTGCTACCGAAATTGTGAGGATTATCTTGTTTTCATCAGGGAAATTGATTCCCTAATGATGAAAACTGAAAATTAATACTTGAAGTGTATATTCAAACAGTTCATCCAGTACATCTATTTTATCATCTTCAACCTCCATTTTAATAATGATAATAATCGTCTTTAATGTTTCCCAGTTGTAGTTACATACATATAGATTATGAAATTATAAAAATAACTGCTGAGATACAAAAGGCGAAGTTCAACTTAGCTAGCACAACTGCTATTAAGTTGTTCTTCCAGTCAACCTCAAAAAATTCTACCTAAGCTAGGACAAAAATAGGTACTGAAAAATTGTTTTTTTTTTGTGAGAAATAGTTTGTAACTAATATGATGCTGGAGAAAACGCACATTACTGAATTCATTCTGGTCCCCTAATGATGAAAATGTATATGATTAAAATCAAAGTTGGCTCTCAAACAGAAAGAGTTTGAATTTTTTCCGTAGAACAGAAAGTTTTGAGTTTTTCATTTCTTTCGGTAACAGGTTAATTACTTGGCATATATTATAACTGAATGATCGCTTGAAAAATTCAGTTTTGAAGCTAGGTGGGGTGAGAGTACCTTTAAATCTGATGTTCAGATTGTGAACATCAGTACGAAAAGTGATTTTTCTGTAGAGGTAAGGTGGTGTTTTGGTTAGTATAATTTTTTTATATAAATTTGCAGCATTCAATAAACGTCTATTTTCCATTGTTATCCAACCCGGTTCACGTAACTTATATGATATTCTTTGATATTTTCTAATTCCGTGGATAAGCCGCAGACATGAGTTTTGCACTCTCTGTATTTTTTTAACATACTGTTTGGTTAAACATGGACTATATAAGGTATAAGTTGTATTTGTTTGTTTATATGTTTCTCGAAACGCAAGTCAGAATCAATTATAACTCCAAGATTTTTGGATTTCATTCGTGCCTACTAAACATTGTCAATTTTCACTGATATATCGAGAATAATTGGAAAATATGCCGTCAAGTTTATTCTGAATTGATTCAGATATGCATATATGACGTGAATATTTTATGAATATTTGAGACGAATGTTTTCTTTTCATGATATGAATATTTGACAATATTTTTTCGCCTTCATCATTTGGTCTGATATCAATTTTGAGTTGAACAATTTTCTCTGTTTACAGGTGTTGAGGTATCATCCATTGGCGCAGTGAGGGTGAGTCGAATTTTCTTACGATTATCAGTTTTATCGGGCAAGGTTTCCGTATCTAAACCACGTCCAATATTGGTTATAATGAACAACACGAAATTTCATGAGAAATGAAGTGATTTCATTTATTTCATGTGAAAATAACGATGTTGTAACACACAGGAAGGCATTCTTCTTGTTAGAGAGGTTGGGGTCATGATGAGTTGATATAACCTATTTTCTAATGTTCTGGGAGAGGGCGCGTCGTAGATAAGAAAACTGTACTGTTAAGGAAATGTAACCATCACAGACTTCCTTTCGATTTTCTGCTGAGTAGATGAGGTAGGCATGCAAGTTTCTTCCAGTCACTATAGCAAGCCAGGCATGTTTGATAACAAATTGACCGTAATATAATCAAATAGAAGGAGATTATTCTATGTACATTATCTCCTGAATATTTTTTTTCGAACATTCAGTAAAGATACCATCGTATAGATAGCTGAAAGTGGTATCAGTCTGATAGGTATTCAATACTCCTTACAGAAGTGGTCATATTCTCTCGAATATACACATCACTCGATCTAAAACTGCGTGATTTTTCACTGTGCGGTAAGGTGTATGGAAATTTGTATATGATGTATAAAACGGAGGTTATCACAATTTGGAGCATTTGTTTTTATTTCATTCAAGATTTTAGTTTCCTTTTCACAAACGAAATTTGTTTATACAAATTATCATTGAAAAGTGCATACTCTGATCCCTCCACAAACAACTTTCTTTGATTCACTAAAATGATAACATCAGCTTGGGCTCTCGGAACCCAATGATAATGTATTTGACGTAATTGGCAATTGATCCATTGGAGCTATTCGAAGGATATTCCTCAAAAAATATCAAATTGAAAGTATTCCGAGAATATTACTCAGGAAATATTCATTGTATATTCAGAATTTACAATTTTCCTATACTACAGAAATATGGTAATATAATAATCGAGAAATATTCAAAATAGTATTTTTTAGAAATATATAAAAATTATTTCAGATATTCTTGAAATAAATACGTTCGTATGAAAATGTCAAACACTGAGTTAACGTTTCAGGATAGATAGATAGATCTTTATTGAAATAGGATATCCTAATATACATATAAGCTAAAAAGTATAAATTATCGAAAAGAAGGAAAGGTATGTGGTACATGTTGGAATTATTTGAAATATATGACAAACAATAGAAGAATACATTACAAAGTTGATCATAAGATTAACATAACAATATCTCAAGACAGAAAATTGTTGTTACAGGTAACAAACACATAATACATATCATATTTGTACTTTGAAAACAAATTTCTTTAGTTCGTTTTTGAAGATGATCAGAGATGGGCTATTTTTAATTACATTTGGCAACTTGTTGAACCGATCAAAACCCTTGAAAAACAAAGAATTCATGGTGTTTGTGTGATTTGTTCTGTGTATATATAAATCATTATTATTTCGGGTGAAGTGGTGGTGAATATCATGATGAAAGACAATGTACTGTTCAAAATAAGAGGGTCCTAAATTATTCAATATTTTGTATACGAAAATCATTGTGAAATATAACACTCTTTGGGAAATAGATTGCCAATTCAAAACATTGAGCATAGTAGTAATAGGGGTGTCTCTACGGCACATCAAAATGATCCTCACACCACGATTTTGAAGCTTCTGGAGTTGGGACAATTTATTTTGATTGAATAGATATAGGATAGAGGAACAGTAGTCAAAGTGTGGCTGAACAATTGACTTGTAGACTGTGATTTTTGACTCGGCTGAAAGATTATTGGCAATTCTACTGAAAAAGAATAATTTCTTTGAATTTTTTTTATAGATAAACTCAAAGTGTTTATCAAACGATAGAGTGTTATCAATCTGGAATCCCAGATATTTAGTTGAATTCACTACTTCGATTCTCTCATCATCAATGCTGAGGTTAATATTAATTGAATTTATTTGGCTGTATTTGAATTTGGTGGTGATTATCATCGCTTTTGTTTTCAATACATTCAGCTTGAGTCTATTCATTTTCAAATACTTGTTAACACTAGCTAGAGTATTATTCATTTTTTGTATTGCCATTTCGAGGTTCTCATCGCTGCATGCTAATAGAGTGTCATCAGCAAAAAAGTTCATAAATTCACAATCAACAAACAATGGCATGTCATTTAAATATAGTATGAATAGAAGGGGGCCCAAAACACTACCCTGGGGAACTCCGATATCATTTTCAATTTCCGAAGAGAATATATTTTTCACTCTTACCCGTTGTTTTCTATTGGTCAGATAATTAGATAACCAACTGTACACTGTGCCCTCTATCCCATATATATTCAATTTGGCTAGAAGTATAGACCTATCGATTGTCTCAAATGCTCTTTTGAGGTCAAGGAACACAGCCACAACAAACTTGTTTTCATCCAGTTCAGTTTTGAATTTATTTAGAGATAGTTGCACTGATGATTCACACGAGTGCATTTGGCGAAATCCTGATTGGTTGTTGATTAAAATGTTGTTTTCTTCAACATATTCTATTAGTTGATTATATACTGCTGTTTCTAGTACCTTCTCAATCGGAGGTAAAGTGTTGATCGGTCTGAATTCATCAGCTTCAATAGTTAGAGGAATTTTGGGTACAGGAACAATAGTACTACTTTTCAATCTTTCAGGTATTTGACCAGTTCCAAGAGAGGTATTGATAAGGTGTAGTATAACGTGTCCAATAGTCTCGAAAACTTGTTTCAGTATTTTAGAGTTGAGGGTTTCATGTACACTGCACTTATTATCTAAGGAAAGTATAATTTTACGTAGGTCAGTCAACGACAGCAATCTGAACTCTGAGAAAGTTTTGTATAGATTATAGTTTTTATTGCACCATGACTCTGTATACTCAATACTCTCCACTATATCATTTATGCTTTCGACAAAATAACTGTTGAAGTTATCTGATATTTCGAAATCATCTCTTAGTAATATGAGTTCCCCAGTTGTTTCGAACTGTATACAATTTGGAAAGTCAATGTCATCACCTTTAACTAGTTTTTTGAGAGTTTTCCACATTTCTTTAGAGTTGTTTCTATACCGATCAATTTCTTCAAAATAATATTGGTCTTTTTTTCATTTCAGTGTATTGACAACATCATTTCTCAATTTTTTGAATATTTTCCAGTTATTTTGTTTTTCTGCATCTGAGCAGTTTCTGAAGACTCTGTATGCCCGGTCGTGATTTTTAATTTTGCAGTGAACTTCGTTATCAAACCATGGCAAATGATTGTTATGAGTAAAATTTTGGATTGGAGAAATATCATCAATAACTGCTTCACAATTATTTACTATATCTTGATAAATAAGTTCTACGTCAGTAGAATTTAGTGACCATTCACATGATATCAAGTTCATTTTTATGATGTCCAAATTCCGTTCACTGAAATTTCTATATTTTTTTATCTTTTGATTTTCTTTATTGTGAATATTAGTGAAATTTACCGTAATTGTTGCATGGTCTGTTATTGTTGGATATAGGTGCACCGAAGCTTGACATCTATTTTCGTTTGTTAAGACATAATCTATAAGCGTTTCGCTGTGGTTAGTAACTCTAGTTGGTTCTTTTATTATTTGCGAGATGCCATACGTGTTGAGGAGATTTTTCAATCTAGAAACATAAAAACCATCATCAGAGTAGTTCAGATTGAAGTCGCCCACTAAAATACAACCAAGTTCTGTCGTAAATAAGCTATCACAGATATCTTCAAAGTCCTCTAAGAATTTTGCATCAGATCCTGGGGGTGAATGATAAAGACATCCGACTAAAATAGGGAGTTTAAGTTTAATCTTCAAAATTTTACACCAATAATTTCCTTCTAATATATATGTTTTATAGACCGAGTTCTCAATGTCACTTTTAATGAATATTGTGACACCACCAGTATGTCGACTTTTGGAGTCACAGCGTACTATATTAAAATTGGGAATTCTCAGTTCACTTTCTTCGATATCATTTGTTATTCTGGATTCACTTAGTAATATAATTTTTGGGTTGTAGCAGACTAGACTTTCCTGTAATTGATCTTTGTTTTCAAGAAGACTTTGAATATTCAGGTATATAATGTCTGTATTTAATAGTATATTAGAATTATTTTCTACTTTTTTGAAAGATTATTCAAAGTTTTGTTGACAATCATGGGTTTATTATTTATATATCTTATTGTTTTTGAGTCATCACCGTTTTCAATAAGGTTTTGCAATTCTGATTTAACCTTTTGATAGTACTCACGCTGAGCTCTAGTCTGGTCGCTAAAAATTTTCTCACTTGAAACTGTTATGAGTTGTTTATTTTTGAGGACATACTTTGCATCATCTGGCGATTGTAGTATCACTTTGATAGGACGGGTTCTGTTGGCTAATGTTTTCCCTAATCTGAACAGTTTCAAATTATTTTTATTAACATTCAAGTTTTCAAGAACTTTTTTAACAGCCTCTGTATCTTCTGAGTTTCGTTCGGCCTGAGTCTTCAATTGAGATTCATTAATGTTCAACATGATGAGGTTTGATGCACGATTTTGACGTTCAAGCATTTCATAAATCACTTCTTCTCTATCTATTTCACTACCGTTATTCTGAGGCATAGGTGGCTTAGCCATTTTCAATTCTTCAACTTCCTTTCTCAGGTCGGAGATGGCTTTAATAAGAGCTGGAACTTGACGAAGACCAGATTTACATTCTTCACACAGAAACTGTAGTGATCTTCTTTTCAACTGCATACATTTCAATTCGCTGGGGCATAGTTCCGAGCAAGCCGAGGTCGTATGAGTTGGTCTCCTACATGAGTCACATTCAAAAAATGATTCATTTTCTTCAAATTCCACTTTGCATTTGAAACATCTGTTTGCCATGTTCGAGGTAAAAAAGTTCAGAGGAATCACCAAGAGCAAAAACTATAGAAAGAATACAGACAAATAGCTGATACACAGATAAGGAGATGTTGCTTTTTTGTCAAGCAGTTGATTTTTGTTGTTTTCTATAACGTATCAGTTAAAATTTGCAATCTTCAGAGCATTATTATTCACTATTCACGTGAATTGTTCTAATTATATGTAGCGTAGTTACACAGAGCACTTCACTAACTTCACTTTGATACTGATACTTTCATGAAAATCATTACATAATTCCTTATTAAATGAAATATAAAATGCTCATACACATAGATGAACCGTTTCGTCTCTTTCAACGCTAACTGCACCTCTTACACTAATATCATCGACACCAACTGAGGAATGCTGAACTGAATTTTCTAAAGTTTCAGTAATACACCAAAGATGATGTTTTGTGAATATACCATAAAGAATACATATTCTGGAAATATACCGCAAAGAATATTCTGAGAATATACTGTGAAGAATATTCGGAAAATAGTCCGTAGAAAATATTCTGAAAATATACCGTCTGGAATATTCAAAATTCCAACAATATTTCCGAAAAACTATATAGAGAATTTCATACTTATATTCATTATAGAAAATACTATAATTATTTCGAAGGTATTTATATATTCCATGAATGATTTATAGATATTCGAGATACAGTTGATGGCCTTGAGACAGACACGAACGTCTCCATTACTTTCAATGACCTAACGAAGGTCTTCGACTGAGTCTCACACAATCTTTTCATCGAAAATTTTCAATTCATTAGTGCGAGTAAACTTTCAATCATTCGATCTCTCTCACGTTACATAAAATAGGCCGTGTGTGTGTGTTAATGATTTACAATCGAATTTCCAAATAATTCCACATTGGTTACCTTCGGGTTCAAATGAAGTAGAATATCATTTAACAGAACTGAATGAGAAACCAAGGAGAGTTATGTTTTGAATTGTCTAATAAATGAGCACTTCGAAGTGGCCATCTACCCCCGGATAAAAAAAAACTTCTGTAATGGAATGAAATTCGTAGTTATATATAAAAATATTTCAGAAACCCTGGAAATTTTTTTTCCAATTCCAGCTTGTGTGTTCCGACAATGGTGAATTTGGACAAAGTTCAGCCCATGAAGTGTAAATGAATTCATTGGAAAAACGTATTTCGTGTATCAATTCAGCAATCATTTTCGGAAATACCCCGTATAATCAACTGGTAGAGAATGACGATTTCTGAAATAATAATGAATATAGAATCATTCGGAATTCAATTCGACAATGAAGTGAATCCTGACGAAATCCCATTATTCTAAATACTTCAGAGTGTGATTTTTTTTGCAATTTGCTCTTCCTCATTCGTCATCAATTCAGGAAAAAATAAATTATTATTGTTTTGTCTATTATATATCCGATTCCACGTACACTCTCGATTCAAAGGAAGTTCGAAGATAACTTCCTGGAATGTTTACGTATTCCACACATGTATAAGATTGTTTTTCTTTTTTCTATCATCCCAAATGAGATTTGTTTGGAATTTTCTGATAGAATAAAACTTTTTGTTTAAATCGATGGTGAAACCATTTTAATGGTGATTCCATGGATTCTGCATCAGAGAATTCAATAAACTATAAAATTGAATCATTTTGTGTCAAAATTGAGACTTTTTCTCCTGAATATGAGAAATGATGTTGATGACTCTTTTCACGATCATATTTCGTTAGGGAATGACATTTTTTTTTCATATCTTCTCATTGAACCTATATTATATCTTCCACTATTTTTATAACGATGATAAGACAAACTGCGAGGAATTATACATCAATAACCTAAAATATAATACATATGCTTCGCGAAGTCTCTTTAAGTTGCAAACCAACCACAATTTGGAAAAATGTTGCGTTAATTGAAAACAGTCATTTCTTAATGTTACACGTGATCAAGATGAATAAAAACCCTGGTGTGTTGACTTATACCTAATAGAATGTAAGCAAATTTTCTCGACATTTTGCTACCTTGATGTTGATCAATTTTAACTGAAGAGATGCCTTCGAGAGTTCGCTAGCAGAGGCGCACCTCACGTGATTTTAATTTGATCTGTGATTCCATGATATCCATCTGCTCGACAGCCATTCGATTATTTATAGATTTAAAGGTTATGTTCATTTCATGGTCTCATGTTGTGCATACAATTTCTTGCTTTCCCGCGAAATGCTAGAAATTATGTAGTCATCACATTTCGACTGATTATTAGGTATTCCTTTTGCTTTCAATTTGATGAAAATAAATCAAAAACCCAGTGATTGTGATGTGATTTTGAATCTTCTGAAACAATAGTTGTGAGTGAAACTGGAAAGTATCTCATCTTTCTACTTTCTGAGGAACCGAAGATAGGTAGTACTTTTTTCTTAATAGTCCTAAAAAAATGCAATTTCAATATGATTACGAGCCGATGATATGAGGGTGAGTAATACATACACGTTACACGAGCGTTTTATTTTGAGCTTTGTGAATCATAATGAATCTATTACTATAAAATCAAAAAAATACAAGAACAGCAACGATAAACACTCAAAAAGAATATAAACAAGGAAAACGTGAAAAGAAAGAAGAACTGGGTACAAGATTTTTAATATTAAAGGATCTTTCAAATGCATTCCAATTCAAATCGAACTGTCA
This sequence comes from Zygogramma bicolorata, assembly GCA_032362365.1. Taxonomy (NCBI): domain Eukaryota; kingdom Metazoa; phylum Arthropoda; class Insecta; order Coleoptera; family Chrysomelidae; genus Zygogramma; species Zygogramma bicolorata. The sequence goes on from JAVJAQ010003487.1 coordinate 1,022,002, forward strand.
AATATTGCAAAAAATTAATAGCTTTTCATTAGACGAACTTGACCTTACTTATTTTGTATACTGATAATTCTATTAGTGAACGAAGATCCCGCAAGAGTTTATCCAATGAGACCGCCGGTATCGAAAATCACTCGTAAGCTGCCGCCTAAATGAAAATGTACCCTTAGAAAATCGCATTTGTATCACCACCTCAACACCACCTACCGTCAAAAAATATAGGTTTACTCTTCGATTTCTCAGGTCGAGAGGAATTGGCTAAACAAAAGCATATCGGTCAACGCACCAGGGTTTGTATTCATCTTGCACATGATGTACCTATGACGCAAATTTTCATATCAAAAAAATACTAGAACTGATATGTCTGACAATACTTCTCGCTGTTAACGTTTCGGAAAGCAAATCTGATTCCGTTTTCAAAACTCGTTCACAAACAATTTTCGAAGTTCGTTTCAGAACATAAGTAACATAAGTCAAAGATCTGAGATTCTGTCTTTCAAGAGGGGTAGCCAGTAAAAATCTATTTCAAATAAACTTGATGAGATGCAAATATTCCCAGACAGCTTGATCAAAGCACGATTAATGCTGCTTGAGAACAAGTTCACTTCACGTAGATCGCACTACTTGCCAACCCCACTTGAAAGACGAAATGTTTTGTCAGATCTTCTATTTTTGACAGATTTTCGAAAAGTAACCTGGGAGGAAATAAACGTGAACTGGTTTTGAAAACGGAAGCAGCCTTGGTTTCCGAAACGGTAATAACGAATAAGTATTTCTACAGATTTTGAATTTTTTTGATAGGCATATTCGAGTTATAGTATGAGTTGCTGACTGATGAAACGTGATTCATTCGGAAAAAATATTTCAATTACTAACGCTTGAACTTTTCGAGGAAGATTAAAATTCTACCCTTTTACACTTGTATAGATTCCGATATCAATTCAAATTTCATCAGATCGTGGTAGGTATGCTTGTGAATAAATGATGAGATTGGATCCTTTGGTGTAAAAGTTGAAACTTTTTCTAGAGATCAATTATTCTAACACCAAACTGATATTTTTGCACTCGACGCGCGTTTCACTAACAAGGTTAGCATCTTCAAAAAAAAATTTTTTCCTGAAGATGCTAACCTTGTTAGCAAAACGCGCTTCGAGTGCAAAAATATCAGTTTGGTGTTAGGGTTATTGATCTCTAATCTCTAGGGAAAGTTTCATGCTTGTGAATGTTACATTCTCCCAGCATTATCATGTGTAAAACAGCTTCTCCATTATCTGATGCTCAGAAGGACACGACTTTTATATCGCATCCATCTTGGAAGAATTAACGCTGTAAGGGTAAGAAGTTATAGGAATATTAAAATGTTTGATTATTATTGCGGAAACCCCTTCCCAGAAAATGAAGTATTCCCATTCACTATGAAGAGACCCCATCTTCCATAGGTATACTAAAATATAATTCTTCCTCAGAAATTGTATTTTCTACATTTCCAGCATTTCGACACGATACTAAATAAACTGAATAAATTCTTCCATTTTCCACCAACTGTCAAAGTTTCCCTCCATTACTTCACTCCCGTCAAAAATTATGAAAAGAATGATAATTTTTTCAACTCAGATTGATTCTTTCTAAAGAGAAAGAGAGCCCAGATGGAATAAATGATATTTTTCTGAAGAACTGTTTCGAAAATCTCCTAGATCTTCTTCTGAAGTCCATAAACATGCCTCTCGAATGGATGATTTGGTTTGTTAATTTTGGAAGTGATTTTTCTAATTCTATGATTCTCATGTGTTATCTTCATTTCGACTGGACGAATGTTATGTTTTTATCTATCCTCACACCATCAACTTAGATTTTTTATTGTTAGATCATAAATTCAGCATTCCACCAGACACAAAAGATATTGAAGTTAGTCATTTATTGAGAGACATGAGAAATTTGGTATCAGATACAGACGGAAATCAACAAGATGCATTCAGAGTACAAATTACGTATTTTGTTACTGATTATTATCATAAGTCTACAACAAATGAATATTTCTCTTATATTCTCAATAAAATCAAAAAATGTATTATCGAACACCCAGAAAAGATAATAACCAAATCAAATGAAAGAAACACCACAGTCGTTATAAAAAGAAACCTCACTCGAACAACAATATATACAACAATTGAATCATAATCCAACATTAACAATTGAACAAATCCAATGCATCAAATAAGTCAAATGCGTTCAACATATGAAAAAAAAATCATTGATAAAGTAAATGAAAATCATTTCACCATACAATTCTATCATACCTGAATTTTATGGATCACCAAAAATTCATAAACCAGAACTTAGTTCGAGACCTATAATATCATATAATCTATAAATGCGCCAAGTAGTTGAAACTCACAGTTACTCAAAGATACTAGTTGAACGTCATTATTTTGTGGTAGATCAATATTTGTTCCGTAGTTTTCTAGGTTTGTAACCTACCACAATCTGAAAAAATAAGAATTAATATTGGAATCTATACAAGTGTAGAAGAGCAGATTTTCAATCTAACCCGAAAATTTTCTGCGTCTATTGAAAAACAGTTCTTTCTGGATAGAACAAGTCCAATTTGTCAGCAACTTCTGTATTAACTCAAATTTGCCTATCAAAAAAGTAATAAGAACTAATGTATATATGGAAATACTTATCTGCCCTTCTTCATTTACACAGAATCCAATATTAATGCCTATTTTTTCAGATTGTGGTAGGTTACAAACCCAGAAAATTACGTTACAAATACTGAAAGATGTTTAGACCAATTCGTATAACTCAAAAAATCTATAAAATTATCAAATTTCATATAAGGACTGCAACTATAAAATAATTTCGTCATCATGGGTCTAGTTTTCATCTCACTTTCCGCAAATACTCGGTTAAGATTAAACAAACGAAGTATCGAAAAAAATTAGAACAAAATACTTGATCACACCAACTGCCAAAAAATTTCATAATCGGATTGTTGGAATTCATTTTTGTTTCAACTGTATTCATTTATAATTACGCTCATTACAAACAAATACCAAGCACTTAAATAGTAGCTACGATATCAACTATTTTTATATTTGAAAAATTATAGCATATACTACCAACAAGTTCTCATGTCCCAAAAGTTTTGAAAAAAATAAATTTGATAAAATACAACTTCAAATATCATTTATAATACACAATCAGAATGAAATACCTACATATGAGTACTGTTTTATTCCTTACATTCCAATGATATACACATTTCACAAAAAAATATAGCATCAGATCAATTTACATTCACAAAAGTCGAAATGAATATCCACTTTTTGCATAATCCCATGTTGTCTATGAAATTTCTTGTAAGAGATTGTGAGAAAAATGCGGCCATGGAAGAGAGACTAATATATGTAGCGTCCTGTTCGTAAAAAATCACATTAACTTCAACTGAAGTTGACGAGAATCAAACTATTATTTGAAGCACCCTGTATTAATTCAAATATTTCCCAGACCACAACATGCTAATTTGTGTTCTCTGAGCCAGACCACCATATATCTTTGAGATCTTTAATAATACAACAATAATTTTAGAAAAAACTTATAATTCAGCAACGGCGCATTATGGCAGGAGACAAATTTAGTGCTGAGTGATAAACTGCGGGACCATTGTAGGGACAGAAAAAATCTGTTGCTTCAGTTGAAAAAAAATATATCACTTTCTCTCACGAAAAAAGGCAATACCCCTTTCATGTGAAACTTTTATCTGAAACTTTTTTAGTATCTTGTCGCTTTATCCAATAGGGTGACCACATCTCACAAAAACTCAGAATATTGTGGTCTATCTCCAGAGGTATTTTCATAATTTAAAATCCCCAGGGGCTTGTAAGCTGAGACATATTTCCCGAGAGGAATGGGAAAACTCTTCGATTTTGCTCAATAAATATGCTTAACGATGTGAATTATCTAACAAAATGAAACTCTTTTAAAATAAAAAACTGCTCTCAATATATCTAAGAAAACTCAACTCAATTTCTTTACGATCAGGGTATCCTCAGGGTGTGCCGTCGACTTGTACGCTCTCTCCTGCCATTTCAAGAAAAACACCCAATTCTCCTTCAAAACTCACACCGTTTTACTCAATCTCACTATCAAACGAACCCATAAATTATATCTGCATCCCGGCATCCAGAGTTTACGAAACTTACTTTTTCAGTGCTATTGGATTCTTTCGCCACAAGACATGAGGTTGTTTCTAATTGTTATCGATGTTTTCAAGTGAACCCTCTTTCAATTCAACCTCCAATGGGAAACTCCTGTAAGAATATCCCAAATAAAACCGTTTCCTCACGTAGACATAGATATGGCCGGCCCCTTTTCTACCAGCCTTGGTAAAGTGAGGGGTGCAAAGAAGTATAAGTCATATTTATTATTTTTCTAAAAAACAGATAAATAATAGATGAAAGATATTTTTTGAATAATTTCTATTGATAATTAGACTACCTATGTATCATTACTAATTATTCTGTTAAAACGACAAGTTTTCATAGTCTTATTTTTTCTCTCTTCTGTTGCTTCTTAGAGACATATGATGAAGAAAAGTTCGAAGAAGGAGAAGGAAAAGAAGATGAGGAAGAAGAAAGCATCTACCATAAACATCCCTGAAGGAGCTGTAGAAGATCCATAACCCTCTGAGGGCAATCGGATTGAAGTTTCATTCGCAAGGGACGTGAAAGAGATTTCAAACATGAAATTTTCATTTTTTCAGATCAATGAAAGGTATCCGACAGAAATGCCACGTAAATTTCAATAGCTGTTCTAGAAGCGGTAAACCTTGACCTGGAGTACAAAGTCTCGAAAACTTCATTACATCATAAAAATTAACGATATCAGCGTATAGCAATTGCTTTTTCATATGGCGAAAACGAACAGCTGCTGGGAGTTCATGTAATAGCAAACAGCTTTGGAGAGGAGCAAGCCCTACGTTCAAAAACTACTTTAACAAAAGCTCTAGAATAAATAAGATAACTATGAAAAATTATCAACTCATGTAGGTTCTACATCTGTATCTCTTCTGTGTCTGTTTTGTATGTATCATATACCTGATTTTGATATTTTAAATAAACTATATAACTACTTTTCTTCGGGTTTGAAGGCCGTAGTTCTTTGGAATTTCTTCTTAACGATTCGCTAGCGCGAGTGGCTAGCTTCTTCAGAGGCTTACACATTTCCGATGACTAAACGTTTCGATTTCGTAAGGCGTATTTATATTGATGCAGGTAGTCTGGAGTGTTAATTACTTCTGTCGGGTTCGGAGAATAATCATCATTATTAGTTGCCGCACTACCTGCCGTGATTTCATTAGTTATTCTTGATTTCCTCAGAATGCTGTGGTTACCCTCACTCAGTGCGTGTTCCGCCACAGCCGATTTGTCAGTTTGCCCTAGCCTGCAGTTCCTTTCATGCTCTTTGAGCATGAAGATGTTCTGATTGAACGATGTGGTGCTAGACTAACCCACAAAGTATACCGAAAACCCACACACACACGGATAGGTACCTGCACGCACTATCGAACCACCATCACTGACAGTGAAAATATATATAGATGAGTCCCTTCTACGATGATCGTAATTCCTTGCATCGAAATACTCGACTTCATAGGTATAGGAATAATCAAAGATTTTTCCTCCAGAAAATCAATAAAATGAAGTAAACAAAAGTGAACCCAATGGAACACCTGCATTCATTGAGAAAATATGAGACGAAACGGTATCAACAACCACATATAGAGACCTATCTGACAAGAAACTATTCAACAAAGCACACAGTTGAGGAGGTGAACCATAAGACGAAAGTTTAGAAAGGAGATTCCGATGCCAAACTCGATCAAACGCTTTTGAAATGTCGAGTGCACCAGCTATCGTTTCTCCGAATTATTGGAATGCTGCCGATTATGTGAAACATACGCCAATGAGTCACTGGTTAATCTTTGATGGTGAAATTCTTATTGATCATGAATAATTTTGATAAGCTTCACGTTGATTGCAATTTTTATGACTTAGGAAATGAAAGCAATGCAATTGGTCTATAATTGCAAGGTAGGGTCTTCTTCCTTTTTTGTAGTAACTGGCTGGACTCTGGCTATTTTACAGAACCAAGGAAAAAACACCCAGGTGATCGAAAAGTTGAAAAACTCAAAAAGTACGGGTGTCAATTCGGAAGCACACAAATTGCTGGGGATCCACAAGGCTTGTTTATAATCAGCTTCACTGATATTCCATATATTCTGTTGTTGAAAAACTATTTCAGGTATATGACTGTCGATAGGCGTGATATTATTTTGTTTCTCTCGATGAGTGTAAAGGAGAATTTCCAGCAAACATACTAGCAAATATATTCGATTTTTGTTGGGAAGTGGTAGCTTGTGATCCTGTTTATATTATATGAGTGGATCTGTTTGTCGAGAATGAAATTATCGCAATCATATGATGCAAGATTACATTGTTGATATATATTCATTCATTTCTCACAGTATATGTGCGAAGAGATGATGAAATTACATTGTTGGAGCTTGAAGGTGGATTGATATATCGATGTTTCGGGAACTTCCTTGTAAAAATAACTGAGAAAATAAGATTTGGCACATCTCAAGGGGTCCTGCGCGTATTTCACCGACTTGCCGATCCCTCATCAATCAATCATTAACAGATGCTGTGAATCGTGATGAGGTTAGCGATGTGGCTGTTCTACCCTCCTTCAGAAAATGTAATTTACGTTTATGTGGAGATAATTCCCTGAATTGAATAGTGCATCCAACCGTAGATCATACAGTGGAATGTGAAATCTTCTGTCACTGTAATATTGCACATGGGATCAATTAACGGTCATGTTCTAGTAAGTTAAATTTGCTGTCTGCCTCATATTCTCTATGGTTCTCCCGCGTGCGGCTGCTACTGAACCCCAGCCTGAAGTTGAAACACAGCCTATAATTTATTTGCTGAAATGTTCAAAATCTTTTGAAAAAAGCTTGATTAGGCTTTCGATTATATATGTAGATAAATCAAATCTTGTTATATCAGCAGATAGTATACCAACTATGCTTCATAAGACACGAATACTACAGAACAACTCTATGCATGGTGTGATTTGAATTAGTTGCTTGTTCTCAATATAACCAAAACTCAGATGAATAATTTTTTTGCTTACAATTCCTCAATAGATACGTTACTCAGGGCCAGTTGCACCGCTTCAACTCAGCAGAGATTCAACTAAGCTTAGCTCAATCGTTAAGGAACAAGGAAGCTGATTGGCAAATCCATAGCAACAAATCCTGGCTCAGATAAAGCACAAGTTGAGAAAAGCGGTGCAAGTGGCCGTTAGTCATACTGAACAATATGTCTCTTCGACAGGTCTCTGACACAAAATTTCCAGGCATTAAAATCGATTCATAACTCACCTCGGATAATCATATTGAATATAAAATGCAAGCTTAGTAAACACATATTTCTACACCGTCAACTAAGAAACACTGTTTCTCCCGAAGTCTTGAAACTTGTATGAGTCCGACATTACGTGATGGCCACCACATAAAAACAGAACATATATTCATGTCACCTTCCCTTTCCCCCATAACTCACCACTACATTATAGTGGTTGTGAATTTTGAATGTTGACGAAGCCAATACACCACCCCTTTCCTCAATTTCTTACCGTTGGATATATGCTTATCAAGCGGTAATCCTGTGAATATTTAGCAAATTTGAGAATTAACAAATTACAAAATCAAGTTATTTGGTTGGCACATTTCTCCGTGGTTTCAGTATCACGTGATATATCATTATACGTCAAAAACATGCGTAACCATCTCGTAGCAAATATAGTCAATTAGTGCGAACGCAGATCGTTGTTCCATCAATTTGATTCAGTCTGTACTCATCAGATACCCGGTGATCCAAATCGACTGTGACCAAATTTTCTCAAACCGCGAAACTGACGGCAATTGCAGTCTGGTGAAATTGTCGAATGGCAATTCCCCGTCGATAAATGCATTTGGTATGCTTCAATTCGATTGAAGCTAGTGATCTATAACGATGCGGTGGAACACCAGTCTCTGCCTGAGTTGAATTGATTTATCAATAATATACGAGGTGTCATATGACATGAATAACGATCTATCGATGTTTTTCGAGTAATTATATTGAAATAATTAACTTGTCACGGTGTGTTAATGAATATAATAATATCGTTGGCATGAACTGAGATTAGAGATCATTATAGTACCTATGATGTCCAGACATAAGCTATCGTAAGTCAGTTTACATATGTCATGTTATCCGTTGAGCATATCAACGGGTGGGAGTAGAAAACGAGATTTTATCTAATTCTGAAAGAAAATAGAAAGCTAACAGGTCTATTCACTAAAGAGTCGTTATTTAACGAGTCGTTGATTAACGACACTAGCAAAGTTTACGATAACGTTATTTTGAACGACATCTTGTAATTTCGTATTCTGTAAATACTATCGTTACAGTGTTAGTCGTTACCAAATGAATATTTACATGACCGTGCGGGTATAAAGTTAACTTCAGCACGGACTAAAAAGACATAATTTTTTTGAATTTTAACATTTCAATTTTCACTGTTTTTCTAGCAACCATATAACTTTTTGAGATGAATTATTCATTTATCTACAAATATATCTATTTTGATGCAATAACAATGTAGTGTGACAACAGTTGGTGTGCACCACGGGTATAAAGAGATGTCTCAGACGACTTACAAACTATCGGGCCAGAGGCCATCGGCTTTGTAAGATAGTCGGCCTCAGGGCATACCTAAACATCTATGTACTTCATACCCTTGGTATATACGCAACTATTATCGCTACTTCATTATTGAGTCTCAAAAGGGTCGCTTATTGAATATGGTGTTCATCACTATGTATATCAACTCACCACTTGGCAATTTATAGAATGAAAATTTTTTCTATTCAAGGAGACCCTTCCTGGCATATCTGGATCAAGAGAAGGAGGTAGAAATATATAAATATGAGTTCCGTCAATTGCTCCTATTACACCTGGCATACTGTACTTTTCGAAAAAACTGGAATGTGAAAAACAATAATAGAGAATGGATATCATATATTGATAAACGTTATTTTCAATAGAAAGGGGCGGTAGGAGGCTACTTTCAAATGAAATAACGATGATAAATATGAACCTGATGAATGAAACTCACCCATTCTTGACTTCGATTATTTGCGGAAGCTCTGTTGGAAATTTTATATATATAGGGGCAGAATTTTCAACCAGTATTTCTGCTACTTCGTGAATACACCTGCTAACAGAAGACTGGCTCATGGCGCATGATCTATCTTTGGCAATGGATTTTTGGTAACTGCCATGGGCAAAGAAATGCAATGCTACGAAAAACTGAGAAATTGAATGAAGATACGAAACATCTAGATTTTTGCAATATACTTTGGTGACAGGAGGTATCCTTGTGTTTCTGTGATCTACTGCAAAATGATCGCTCATGTTGAAAAATAACTCCCAAGCCAGTTCTCTAGTTAATCTGAAGTCTTTCCTGAAATTTTCATCAGGGGCCTCGAATGGGTTGCACATATCTCGCAACTGTCTATTGAATCTCCGATTCACTTGCCTAGGAAATAACAGAATCATGACTACGTCATTCAAAACCAGGAATTATCATACCTCCTTCGTAGTTCTTCCAAAATTTCCAGTAATATTTCCTGCTCAAACTGTTCCATTTTCTTTTGATTTTTTTTTCTTCTGAACACTGTCAAAAAGGATATCATCGTTGACAATTACGACATCGTAAAAGGTGTCGTTGGCTCAACGATGCTTTATCAACGATGTATCGTCCAATAACGATGATGAAACATATAGTGAATACGAATGTTTGATTTTATCGTAAAATAACGATTTTTCACCTGATAACGATATCGTTAACTAATAGTGGGTAGACCTGTAAAATCTTCTCCACAAATTTTTCCAATTATCAAGGTATCATATCGCTTGTCAGTTCGACTTCTTCACAAGTTTCTAAATTTTGACTGGATGTTGCTGCACGAAAAAATACAATGACAATGAAGAAGAGAGTCCAAGTTTGCTGAATGGTACGGAGAAGTATACAGAAAACTGTTACTCTGGGTAACGGCCGTAAGAATTTTACCCACCATCACCGTTGGAAACGGCCGCAAAATATTATTTTGCGGCTGTGAAATGCTTGTTTCGCGTCCGCTTGCACGAAAATATTGTTGGGCGATCTGCAGAGACGTACTTTCCACGTCAGAGCAATAATAGTTTACATTAAGATGTCTAGAAGGATGGTGTACTGAGTTATAACTGGGCATATTTGGGGTATACTTGGCGACACATGCCTACTATTATAATAAGGATCATGGCTTTTCGACATCAAATCAATTCAGATGGCGTTTGCAATGAAAAGAGTTACAAATTTCCCAGGAAATTTATAAACAGTCGACCTGACGGCTGGCTATACTTTTACTTTTGGACGCTGACTGATCAACAACCAATATTATTTGTTTAGAATACTGGCCAAATTCCCTATAATTGTGTTCCTTTCATTCGATTATGTTTTTTATGAGTATGACATTAGATTTTGCTCATTTTGTTGACTGCTCGAATCAAAGAATATAGTTTGTCGATCGATCGGTTGACTCTGCACTTCCAATTAGCGTCAACTAGCGATGAAATTGAGAAACACACCACGATACGTAAAAATGACACAAATGACAGAAAAGTGTCGCCATAAAATTCTAAACAATATCGCATCGGTCCCAGCACCATCCTTCTAGACATCTTAGTTTTAATCCTATGAGCGTGTGGTAGAGTGCACTTTTTTCAATAATACCTGACTGTTTATCGTGAAATCGTTATGAACGAAAATAATTGAAAATTCCAGAACAAATTTTCTTTACGGCGAAATAATTTTCTCTAGTCTTATATAATAAAAGTACATCAGGAGGTTTTTATAGAGACAGTTTCAACGAATTCTGAAATACCCCTTAGGATGATACATCATATGTGTCCAAATGGTTTTCGCTCTTGATCTATCAATCCTACAGACGATTTGAAGTGGTATTTTCTGTTGAAAATTGAATTGATTATTTCGCTCTCTATCGTAAAATTGAAAATAACAAAGTTGAGAGAAAATATTTTGGATCAATTTTGTTTTCGACGGAATAAGTTAAACTCTAGGCATTTTACAAGAAAATGATGTCAGAACGTTCCTACAGAGGAGGATTTGACGAATAATTTTCACTATGAATTTTTATTATTTCGTCCATTTGTTAGAGTTTCCTTAGCATAATATGTGTGAAAATTTCGCACTTCATCTATTCATCCTACAGAAAATATATACAGACATTTCTTGTTGGAAATTGAATTCTCTACAACTTTTATTACTTTCGTTAAATCGAAAACAATAAAGTTATGATGATAAATGAACAAAATTATAAGAATCTATAATGAAAATTATTCGTTAAACCTCTTTCGTTCAAAAACCTTATGAAACACTATTCCGCCTAGAAGAAAACTCCTTTGAAGTTTCTCAACCATACGATTTTACTATAAAATGTAATGGAAACAAATTTGTAGGTAATTTAATCATCAAGAATAAGGTCGGCATACATTTTCTGTAGGATGGGTAGTTTGGCATATGAAGGGTGGCGACTCCACAAACTTGGATTTACACATCGAAAGAATAAAATTGCGTCCTCTATGAAACGCAACTCCAGATGTAGCTTTTCAATGGACTATATCATTTCAAGGAACAGACCATATGAGTGCTCCTCGAAACTCCTCTCTACCCTATTTTTATGATCCTGAAGACCGGCTCGAGCTCAGGGGTGTATTTTCAAACTCGTGGCTAAGTTTTGGAATTTATTTTCGAAGGACCTCCAGAGAAAAAAATTGCTTGTTAGGTGTTTGTTTTAGACTATATTTGGAAGAAGAGAAAATTCACAAAACGATCTAAAAGAAAAAATTGTTGTTAGTTTCCGTTAACCAGCTGACGAACGTCAACACTCAGAAGTCGAAACTTGTGCGAGCAATGGATCAACGAGGCCTTACCTTTTGACGTGATATTACCCAGCACAGTAGCCGGGCGGGGAATCGAAACCCGACCGGTCTTCCGCTTGAACGGCGAATGTCAAATTCAAATTGAAAATCTTTATTTTCCGTTCACTGATACATATCATCATAATATAAATGACATTTCACATTTTTCAAAAAGTAGCACAGATTAACATATAACAAATATACATCTCACATATACAACATATTAAAAAAGCTTCATCACCTCTTCCCAGGGTCCAGATACAGCCAGACGATAGGAGAGGCTGGAAGGGGAAAGTAGTCCTTAGCACGCTAACAACCCAGAGGATGCCAGCGCGCCTCGGAACTCCCACACGCACTCCCACGAGCCGCAGGTGCGACAGTGGAGAGCGTGCCTGCCGAATGGCTACTCGATCCACCATCGTCAAGGGATTCACCTGCCCTGACGAACTGGAGGACAGGTCAAGGACATCATCCCCCTCCACTTTCCCACGGTTACTCAATTCGCCGCGAAGGCGAATGTGCTAACCTCTACACTACCGGAAACTATCTGAAGATAGAAATCTGAACTGACTAACTTCATTCGCTTGTTTGATCAACATCAAATATAAATCTATTTTTTGCTTCGCCGAAAAGTGTGAGCCTCTAGGAGGTGCGCTATAACTGTTCGATATGGAGCGTACAATCTATTAAACTGGGGTTCAGTCGCCAATAGAATAGACAGCGCCATAAAGTCGTTTCATACACAAGCGACGTTCTCCAGGACATAAAAGTATGTTGAAAAAAGTTTCTGGGGTCATTTCGAAACTTCGTGGAAAGATTGGATAATAAGATAAAATGCTATCGACCTTAACGTAAATACATTCAATTTAAGGTTTCTCGTTGAAACTCATATCAAAGAATTATATCTTGGCTGTATATCAAATGAATATTGCGGTTAGCACTTGTATACTGCCTGAAATATTACTGAAACGAGGGGTAATCTAAAAATAGACACGCATCTATTTGATAATGACTACGGTATTTCGAGTGATTTTTGAAAATGAATAGTTTTTTATGCGCTATGCGGTATTTTGTCATTGGTTAACTTTCACATCCGTAGAATCTATTTCGGTGTGGGAGGGGTTTTTGTCAACCTACTATAATCTCGAAGGGTAGAGACTTCTGACTCACTGTGAAAAGTTGCTTTGTTTTTTGAAAAACGTTTGTTTTTGAATGAATTACGTCCTATCAGTCAGCAACTTCTCGTATAACTCGAAATCGCCCCTAAGAAAAACTTAAGATTCAGAATTCATAAAGAAATACTATTCATAGTCAACTTCAAGAGCGTTAGGTGAAAATTTTAAAATGACAAATTTGTCAGCTCAATGCAAATCGAGTTCACCTGTTCACTTGGGAATTGTAGTTGATTTATGTGTTCAGAACAGAAATTTTCATCATATGGTGCCAAAAGTCTGAAATGAATATCAGGAATGTATTCAAATTTTTCGAAAGTTTTCATTCCATGTGCGTAAAGGAAAATATATTGAGTTTATGATATTCCGTGGTTTCATCAAGAAACTCAAACTATCACTATACCTCCATAGTAGAAGTATTAGACAGCACCATGAAATACGGTACAATGCTGTCGCAAAGGAGAACTGTCAGCATTGTAAGCATATGTTTAACATCCGGTGTAGGTGATGCCTTGAGTTTGGTGTTGATATCATGGTCAAAATTCTCTTGAAACAATACAAGAAGTTCTTCATTGAACAATTCTGACGGAACGAAAGCTAATTTGAAAAAGGCTACCCCAACTACAAGCAGCCGCATGCTTTCAAAAATCTCGATTTCTCTTTGAAAAATAGTACACCTATTGCAATAAGAGGGCATTCAGAAATCCCTTCCATATTTCTATTTGTGAATTTCAACACCCTTCATTTGGAAAACGGTGCATATATCATAAAAAGTTTTATTTTTTAAATATTCATCAAACCAGTAATTGAATCAACTGGACGTCGATTCTCGTGACGACCCTGTACACGAATACGATGTCGTGAACTCATATGTTTCAGAACTCCATAAACATGTTTAACTTCTGCATGAATATTTTGCCAATTGAATATATAACTAGCAAACTGAATGTATAATATCTTAACGAAAGGGTGATGAGGAGAGTTTGAGCAGCAAATAAAATAAGGAAAATAAGAATAACAACAAAACGATTTTGTTTTATTTTGTTTAGAAACTGATGATGCGCATAACCGAAATATTTTCTGTTCTTAACGTTCCGACTTTCAAATTATTCTAACTTCTAACCTCACAATAACATTATAAAAAAGTCATTTACTGATAATCTTTGTCATATGTAAGGGAATCAAAATTCAAATTATCAAAAACTCAACAATTAGGAGGTTAGTTACTATAGCCACTGTCAAAATGAAACTATGATATTCACAGAACACAAGAGTCGCTGTCAAAAAAGCTGCAACTTGATGAGTTCATTCTTAATTCCTATTTTATTTTAGTCATCTGTATGAACACATGTTTTTTGCCCTTATTCTTAATGTATTTTATTTATTTTCCTATTTTATTTTATTAGCTGTTCAAGAACTCCTCCATACAGTGTCAGTTTATCGAAAGACAATAAAAAAATTGAATGAATTCTTGTTAGAATTTGATAGACATAAATTGCTTCGCCTGGCGTAACTCAATCATATAGACGAGACGTAGTTGGAATATAATAGTGGATATCAGATTTCTGGGTATAATGTAAATCTACCACGCAATATACAATCCTGATACATGATTCCGAATACAGAGATATTGGAATATCGGAAATTTGGTAAGAACTCCAATGAAGTTTCAGTTTTCCCCCACAACGAACTAAATCTTGTAAACATCGAGCTGATTCCGTGTTGAATTGATCTGATATTGGTGTTTGACTCCAAAGCATCGAGGCTATATTCCGTAGATTATGTTTGGATATCGGTGTGTTCAAGATATTTTGTGCTGCCATCCATGAATTCAAATATTTATTACTGTAGAGATATAACTCAAACAGTCTGATGTGAGAAATATCAAAAGTGATATTGACTTTTCAATTGGATATAGTGTGATCAAAAATGACTCGAATAGTGCAAATATATTATCATGTGAATTACCATAATATTCATAAAGTTGTTGAGTGGAATGCGACTAGTCCATTGTGATATTTTTGATATGAGTCGATCAATTTGAATCAAAAGACGGTATAGATACTGGAAAATGTATAGATCATTTTGTAAATTACTTTATCTCAAATAATCGGTGAGCACCCTTGAAGACTGAGTAAATTAAGTGAAGTGATTCAGAAACACTTTTCACTAGACAGTTCGCAAAACCACTTCACGAGTTTCAGTACTCAATAGCGTCTTCAGCATCAGTTCATCGTCACTTTTCAATTTTGAATTGTAAAAAGTGAAAAAAAATATTTCGAAATGTTCATTTTTTCTGAATGATCGAATGTTTGATATCGCTCAGATTGCGTCGATGGACTGAAAGCGCCATCAAGGACTATAACGACCGTGACGATTACTCATTTTTCCAAAGCATGCATACGTCACAGATCAGTCTGTCATATGGCCAGTAGTAGTTACGGTCGTTATTAACCCGCTCCGCTCAAAATGATGTTTTCAAAAACAATGTGGTGGATTGTAATTAAAAGTAATTAAAATTTTGTATTGAATGATAGGAAGCGTAAGTGATATACATTTTCACAAACAGGGCGGAAACGAAGCTTAAGCCCGCGGTCTAACAAATTGTTCGTTCCGTTAACAAGCTGGCGAACGTCAACCCTCAGAAGTCGAAACTTGTGCCAGCAATGGATCAACGAGGCCTTACCTTTTAACAGGCGATTACCCAGCACCATGGCCCGGCGAGGATTCGAACCCCAGCTTTCCCGTTGACAGGCAGATATGCTAACCACTACACTGCCGGAAACTATCTGAAGATAGACTAAGTTAATGGGAAAGTAATTTGGGGGTAATCGAATTAGAGAAATGTTGCATGATTCGGAGTTTCGAGACTAGCTGTGAACCTCTCAGGAATTTCTGAAGCATGTGGTAAGGCTCGCTTAACAGTTCGATCATCTGTTGCAATGATTATTGCAGTTGCAGGAAATGGGTTCGGACCTATGATTTATTGCCACAATACTCACTGCCGATGCAATTCTAGTTATATCTCAGTTACTTTTGATATTGCCAACTCCATTAAATGTTACTAGATAGTCACATAACAAATAATTTCTCAAAAATAATAAAGTCGTCTCATGTTGCCTCTAGTTGGGGTTAGCTAGAGTTTAACCCACCATATTTTTTCTTTCTCAACTGGAAATCAAACCCATTTTACTTATAGTAATCGAAAATATAGGTACAATTTTCATTTATTCTTTTCTGTTAACCTGAGGAATTTGCAGGCCTGTTTGGTGAAGTGTTAAGCAGACCTGCAAATATGATGGCCGACAATAGAAATTGATGCAATGAATTGTCGCAATGAGTATTGCGAACTGTAAAGCGGGTCTGATAAATACCTTGAAGCAGTAGGGCTAATGATTTATCCTTGGAAAAGTACACTCAGTATAAGTGGAAAAAACATGATGGGTCTAATGAGGCCTGAGTGCGGTGAGGTATGTAAACCGTTCAAAATTTTCAGGTTCACCCGCACTCCACCTATAGTGGCAGGTTTTTTCATAAATTCAATTCTAGCGGCCTGATTGTATTCACGTCATCTTTACGAAATGTTAGAGGCGACTCCTTTTTCAGCGCATAGTTTAACAAAAAACAATCATACTGGTTTCACTTCCAGACCTCTCATGTGCTTATGAAACAAGAAGGAAACGAAGAAGAACAAATGGACGTTTCAATCGGAATTTTGACGAAGATTTCAGAATGATTAAATTATGCTCTCTTAGCAGAACGCAACTAAATCTCATCGTCTATGAAAGACTGGTATCCTTTCCTCTCTCCTCACTCAAGCCTGCCGCGTAAAAATGTCTCCATATGAGAAGTTCGACACCAAAACATAGTAGATGGTTTCTCATTGAAAAAGCAGTTCTTCCTGTTGGTGAACTCCATTTACAAACTTGCTCACTTCTAAAAAAAACTGCAGCCCCCCTTATTCTATCACAGCTATGGTTAAAATGAAAATTTCATTTCGAAAGCATTTCTGTTAACAATCCAATTCAGTGAAACTCCTATCAGCTAGAACAATAATAATTTCGAATGAATATAAATTCACGAAATTGTCGCGAAAGTTTCAGGTGGAAGAGATGACCTGCGGAAATATCGAGTTACCGAAGTAACTGGGTGAGGTTTTTCATGAATTCAATTTTAGCGGCCTCATTGTATTCACGTCATTTTCACGAAATGTTAGGGCGAGTCTTTTTTCAGTGCATATTTGAACACAAAACAATCATACATACACACCGGTTTCGCTTCCAGAACTCCTATATGTGCTTATGAAACAAGAATTTGAAGAGAAGAATGACGTTCCAATTGAAAATTTGACAAAAATTCCAGAACGAGAGAATTATACTCTCGTAGTAGAACTATGAGAGACTGATAGCATTTCGGGTTGTGCACAAAAGAACTCTATATTCCCACACTGAAGCCTGCCAGGTGTTTTCATAGGAGGAGTCCGACACCAAATCATAGTAGATAGTTTTCCATTGAAAAATCAGTTCTTTCTGCAGGTGATCTTCTATTTATAAATTTTCTCACTTCTACCAAACACCGCAGCATATCCCAACTGATTCAACTAAAGCGATAGTTGATTAAATTGGAAATTTCATTATACTAGTATATTGAAAATGTACAATGAATTGAATCTCACATATCGTTGTTTATTAAAGTTTTTGTTTTCACATGAACGTAGGGAAACTATTGCAACTAGTCCAAAAATTGGTGCGCTCTTGGCAGATACATAGCGACGAGTAGAATATTTCTACCCTTCAGTTGTGAGAGTTGTCCTGTCTTGTTGGTCGTTTTTCAATGAAACACCCAAGCATTGAAACTTCCGGACAGAAGATTTTCCAACACAGAACCCTCAGCAATATATATTGATTATAAAATCGTATATCCTCCTTAGGTTTATGAAATAAAAGATAGGAAATATTGAAGAACATCACAAAACTTTTCATGATAATAATTGTGCTGAATATTAGTCTTGGACGACGAATTTTCAATAAACTTCTATATATTTTGCCCCGTTAATACGTACGTTCCATTTTGAAGGTTTTGGAGTTTTATCTGACATGCTGTAGTTGAGTGCAGGTCTGGAAAATAAGCAGCTTGAACGATACAAAAAGTAAAAGAACGGTCCAGTCACGCGTTCCATTCCACGCGTTGGAGTTCATACACCAAAACTGTGTGTCTGAGCAGAACAACATACAGTAGGATTTTTAACGGCAGCAGTTTCCCAGAGAGTTGAATTGTCTGTCATCTCATACAGCCTGTGCACAGCGCCGCATCACAAGAACTGAACATATAAAACTTTCAGTTAACACTGACGATACGGCCCTGGTTTCCGCATCTAACCACACATTGATTTTCTGTATAACGAAGTCTTCACCCATTTGAAATGGAATCAATATAGAGTTCTATGAATCCATATTGAGTAGTTAGCTCTATGGTAAACAATCCCTTCTGGCGTTGAGAATAGGAAAGAAGCCCGATTTTTTGTTATGACTCAAATTAATAATTTCAATCTTCATGAAAGTAATAGATTTCTTATTCATAGTGAAATGAACACGTTGAGCCTTTCAAACGTCACCCTGTAACGCGCGCTTTGGAAATCATCACAGGACATGCCCCGTGTTAGTTGAGTGTCATTAACCCAAACAAATTTCCAGTTTTAACTACTATACAGATCTTGGAAGAAACTAACAAGCCTTCCTGAAAATATTGTATTGTACCGAAATGCAAAAACACTATTTTAAATACAACCGATAAAGTGTTTTTTCGTATTTGTATGATGCAAACGTATGAAAACATTGGTATAAGACATCGTATTCATATTGTTGTTGAGACCATTTAATGTAAGTTGTAATTTATATACAACTTAGTGTGAATTAAATGAGAATTTTCAAGCTGTGTGCAGGTACTAATATACTTCGAAAAAGATGCAATAGTCAGAAATAAGTTCTGCATCAGCTATTTGGCAGTAGAAAATTAGGTTTTCAACTAACCTAACCCATATAGATTCATGATATACATCAAATCACTTCATATTTTACTGTTTTTCATGAAAAGTTGATGAATATATCATACTTGAGTGAACCTCAATAATATAATATGTACAAGTTATGATGATATAGACCAAACTAGTATACTATTTTCTCTTCAAACGTAGCAATTTTCAACCATAAATAGTACAATTCATACGCTATTTTTACTCGAAATCAACTGTGACAACTATCAAAGTCGTCTAGATGTTAGAAATTAAAATAATTAAGTCGTCGGTGGGATTTGAGTCTCCCTGGTTACAGTTGTTTGACAGTTATTTTATGTTATTAAAGACAGCTTATTGTTGTTGCAACCGCAAGCGCAAATTTACTGCGAAAATGGAAAACCTAAACGAAATTGAGTCCGCGGCTAATGATGCAGTAGCACGTTTGGGGCCCTCCAAGTCCGGAATAAAGTATCGGTTAGCGTACAAGCACTTCCAAGAGTGGTGCGATACAAGAGGAGTACGGCAAGTTACCGAAGACGTTTTACTGGCATATTTTAATATAATGGAAAATGAAAATAAATGGAAATCTTCTACAATGTGGTCACGATACTCTATGATAAAATCCGAGTTAGTTATTAGAAAAAATGTGGATATAAGCAAATTTTTAAAGTTACGTGCCTTTCTGAAAAAGACAAGCGAAGGATATACTGCAAAGAAGTCTAAAGTTTTCACTAAAGACGAGTTTGATAAATTTTTGTTTGAAGCGCCAGATGAGTTGTATTTAGGATTAAAGGTAAAAAAAATTATATTGCAAAGCATGTAGTATACTCTACTAAATTATAAAAATATTTCAGATTGTTTTGTTAATTGGGGTTACCGGCGCCTGTCGATGCGACGAATTGGTAAAAATGAAGACTGTGGACATTGAGGATAAAGAAAATGTAATAATTATCAAAATCCCAGACAGTAAAACACGACAAATTAGATCTTTTACGATAATTGGTCAAAACTACATTAAACTGTATAAAAAGTATGCATCACTGCGGCCTGAAAATTTCACAGAAAACCGATTTTTTATAAAGTACCAAAATGGAAAGTGTTACCGAAGCGTCATGGGAATACATTCGATCAGCGCAGTAGCCCAAAAAGTAGCTAGTTATTTAAATTTAAACGATGCAAGCGCATACACGGGTCACTGTTTACGACGAACTTCAGCAACACTTTTAATTGATGCCTCAAACGACATGGGGGGTTGGAAATCAAGCACGGTTGCCGAAGGATATATAGAGGATTCAATAAGAAATAAGAACGATAATGCTCAAAAAATTCTAAATCCCTCATGATTCGCCAACATCGGGAATGATTGCTGAAAGTTGTGCTCGACCATCAGTATCATCAACAATTACCAATGCGTATCAAGAGTCGGGAACATTTTTGCACGGTTTCAATTTTGAAAATGCTTTATTAACTAATTGTACTTATGATATTACTATAAATAAAAATAATGTTTAATTGTTGTTAATGACATTTGTATTGTTGCTTTGTGACATGTTTCATATTATTGGCATGACAACATTTTTCCCTCCGCCGTAAAGAAATGGGGAAAAAAAACTGCTGCCGGCGGAGACATCAAACTTTGACAGGATCAAGTTAGATAAGTAATGTCATCATTATTTGACGTTTGAAGAAAAAAAGAGTTTCATTGCTATTTCAATGATAATTTATGTATTATAGGTAATGTTTTGGTATGATAATATAAAATGCTGTGAACATTTATGATACAAATCTACATAATGAACCACAATATATCAGATGACACAATGATTACCTTACAGGTTCCACTTCTTTGATTTTTACCCATTTGAAATCAAGATTCGATGCAAAATATGATATCATTTCATATCATCTGACACGAAACCGACCAGTGGTGACGCGTTCCATCAGTCGAATTTCCCTTCTTATTTTTCCACTTTCAAATAATATTTCATGGGTTCGAATAATACTTCAACAAAAAAATACCTATGATTTCAATGTGACGATAATAAATAATCAGGAAAAAATGTTTGAGACAAATTTATATTTCATGCATATTTCCTATTGCATTCATTTTTACCTCCATATTGCTTGTGATTTATTGAAGAAACTTTTTCCTTTCACTTAATGTTCCATCTACACAATCCCATACTAACACATTTCTCCTCACAAAATTTCAGGATCTCATGACCTAGGTATATTTGGTGGTTTTCTGTGAGGAGATTGACAAGTCATTTTCAAATAATATTCAGATTATCGTTCTCATCTTGTAACTTTTGCATCATCATTTTTTGAATAATATTCAAATTCTCGTTCTTATTCACCGGTGTTTTTCTAACTTTTATTATAATAACCTGATCGGTGTTGACCATAGAAAATCGGCATTTTGCGAGGTTTCCACAACCATGTCAGCGCTGCCATACCATACCACGCCTTTTTTTGTGCTTTCACGATCTTTATGGCTTTTTAGTCATACTGCTCGAGGTCACTGGTTGGATTAGATGGTTCTCATTATAGGTAAGAAGATTACAGTTTTCCTAAAAGTATCTATATTCTAGAAATTATTTAAATGAAAAGGAACTGCTATTAGATAAGGTGGCCTTTTCCACATTTTCCTCGATACCATTTTTGGCAGATCTGCAGATAAACATTCCAACTACTCAGAAATATACGAGGAAATATACAATAAACATGTTCGCCTTGTGCGACAAATATTCACTGTCAGATCGAATATGTAGCATCTGGTTCTTATCGGAAGATCTAAGTGGTAAAAGATAACACACAATGAACCACCCTCAAACGATGAGATTGGAACCTTTGGTGAAGAAGTTCAAACTTTTTGTAGAGATCAATCACCCTAACACCAAACTGATATTTTTACACTACCAAATATCTTCTCTTGAAGATGCTAACAGTGTGAGCGAAACGCACGTCGATTACAAAAATATCAGTTTGGTGTTAGGGTATTTGGTCTCTAGAAGAAGTTTCAATGAACCACCCTGTTCATTACGTCGGCTGATTCTGGTAGAGAACGATATTTTTGTTACCACACCCTCACACGGAAGGAAAAAAGCTGTTGTGCTCAAAGAACATTGAGGAGAAGTTTCAACCTATTCTCCACATCGGAATAGTTTTCAAAGGAATGAGCGAATTCCATACGGTCTGAAAGTTTGTTTTATTCATCAAACTATTTATCTTGATCTCTTCAAAAGGCATTACCTTTGTCTTTCCACTGAATACGTTCCCTTTGGCAGTCTGATCAGCTTTCTTTCCTCTTTGACATGTAACGGTATTTTTATAGAATTATTCAACAAAGTAAACTTTGTTGCTTGGAAGGTTACCATGAATAAATCGATTAATTTCATTACTCGGAGAAAACACCTGTGAACAGTAGTTGATAGAATGGCGATATTTGCACACATCACGCTCTTTTGATCCATCATGCTCAATGAGTCTGAGATCTCCATCGTGTGGGATATTGTAACAATTCTTGTGTTGGATTACAAGAATAAGATGTATGTACATACATTTGGAACTATTATGCAAAAAAACGAAATAATTGAAATTGGCTTCCGACTCCAGTTTTTCGAATGATATACTCTATCCAAATCCAGTTACACTCTTTCTCTTCGGTGTGGAAATTTGAGATTCTATGTGACAAACTTATTCAACATTGACGTTGAGGTATATATTCTATTGAAGGATTGACATTGAGTAGAAATTACAATTTCAACTTAAGAATGTGAAGTAAACCAATTCGATATATTGTTTGTGCTACCGATCATCAGTGCCGATCATCGGTCATTTCTGAAACGTGCCCTAGGTGCGTCTGGTATGTTTCTTGTCCATTGTATGTAGTATCAAAAGAATTGTCGAATATAACTCATTATTCTCCATCTAATATTATATCTATTGATAATTTTTATGTTGAAGGTATGACATTCATTGGAGGTAGGAGCAGTGTTCGAAACGTTCAACTTAAAATAGTTTCTGAAATAGGATTCTTCTGTTGTACGACCTTCGGAATTGAAAATATATCTTGTTTAATAGGTGATTCAATCTCAATTCAAAAACAAAAATATGCTAAATTTTTTCTATAGACGACACCACTGAGTCTCGATTTCTCATGGGTATCAAATCGAAAACATTTCTGTTACTCATACTATTATAATAGTATCCAATCCACTATAACTCCTATCAGCTGAAACAATAATAATTTGTGAATATAAATTCAAGAAATTGCTGCGAAAGCTTCAAGTGGAAAAGATGACTGTGGAAATGTCGAGTAACCGAGGTACCCACGTAAGGATTTATCACAAAAAAAGAAAACTCCAGAGTAAACCGAGTTTGTCGAGTGAACAAACCAGTAACGTATGAGCGTTTACATCATTGCCTTTTGCGGTCTTTCGGATGTTCTTGATACTGAATCGCTTCAGAAAGTCAGTGGCTTAGAATAATGGAGGTGTTCCTAGATTATCACATGACACAGAAGCAGAAGAAGAGTTACTTCCGGAATTATCATGTGATTATGGCAATGAATTTCTCGCTTCTAACGCTACTAGTGTCAGAAATATTACTGAATTATTTATACATGCTATTGGTTTCAACTCATCATTTTCTGTGTACGAATAAGTAACTGTACATTGTGTGGGATATATGTTTCTCATAAGGGCGCTACCAACTGGTAATTGAGATCGAGATCGCAGAGTATCACCCCAAATTCTATGTCATTGTTCCATGACCTTTTGTATAAATGGTTTCGTTATAGTTGTGGGCAGTGTTTTACAGACATTTTAGTTCATTATCATAGCTCCTCTCAACGGGAGAAATACTCAAAAATTAATAAGTTCAATGGAGTTCATTCCTTCCAACGGAAGGATCAACTTCATTGAAAGAGGAGAGGTTACAAATTACCAACAATCACTCCGCAAACCTGCGAGGTGACGAATTTGGTATGAGTTCAGCTGAAGGCATGTCTAGACCAAAATGATGTTCTGGACCTATTCACGAGCTGTTTGAGAGCTGCACGCGAGCTACACGTTCATACCAAGAATTGAACAAGGATCGTGAGCAGCTCTTGACATTTCAAGCGTGCAGTTCCTCGAGGTTTGCCTCTCGAGCGAACTTCGTGAAGTTTGCGTACTGCTCTGGAACTGTTCGCTAACTCTCGTCCACACCAAGTTCGCGCACGGTTTTCGATGTGTTCGCTAGCTGTTCGAGAACAATTCGCGAGCTTGGACTGGACGTTGTTCAAGAGCAGCATTTGCAAACGTTCGTCGAATCAAACGCCGGCATGTCGTTTCGTGAGTTTGGCCCCTAATCGCCATATTCATATTTTCAGATTCTCGTGGCGACTCGCCGGAATTTTTTTGTTCAGGATTTCCAATTCATTCTTTCTGCATTAACGATCCAGTTTGATTTATTCACCTCAACCTTTTTTTCGCCTATTTCAGCCCATTATTTCTACAACCTCAATTAGCCTATTATTGTTTCATTCAGGGCTTAATTATTTCCATATGAACTTTGTCCTTTTCAGCAGGTTTCAAACATGTTGATCAGTTCGGACAATCGGAGTTTGAACCACTACTCCTACAGACAGTATCTACAATATATTATCACTATTATCGCTGTGATAACATTGTGCAAAATTCTGGCGTTCTTTTGCGATATGATAAACTGCTGGATATTTTTCATCGTTGTCCATAATGGATCCCATGTGAATGTCATTTATTCCAGACATGAGAATCGTTTGAGAAGCGCTGACACCAACCCCACATAAAAAGGAATAATTGCCTCCTTGTTCTTTTCTCAGAGCAGAAGTTTATTAGACATAGTTTCGATTCTATTTTCCTTGGATGGCACGGAAAAAGAAAGTAATTGGAAGGTTAATGGATGATGCTGAATCATGAAACGGTATTTTCCAATTCAATCTTTCCACTGGATGAAAAAGGAAATCTCCTTTTATTTTTGGCATCATTCACTTAACTGGGATTGATGAGGAGGATTTACTCTAACATGACCTTATTGATTATCTTCTTCAGCTAGGAAATGCTGATACGTCAAGGTTATATTCTATCTGTACATATATTTTAGTGATGATATTTTTTATATACTCTTCCCTTGTTTTTATGAATTCACACAAACCTCAGTTGTTTGAATGCATTATCGATCAACTCCGATGGGCTGGTCGATATGTGAAACTCATTTTTTCACACGACGATATGAAAATATATCATTCCAAGATATCCCAACTAACATTCCAACTTTAGATTTCGCCAGTAGTGGAATAATTGCGACAGTTGTGAGTGACGTTTTGAACAATATTGAGTTACCAAGAAGCACAAGTAGCAACATTCATTGGATTTACAAGGGATGGATTCATGTACTGTGTTGAAATATGTATATCCACTGGTCGTCCAAAAAACCTAAAAGTGGATTCCAATTTATTTCCTGACGTGTTATAAATTTTTCAGATTTCAGAAATATATATATATATATATATATAGAACCGTCTAAATTTGGAAAATCTTCATGCAATGAAAATCAAGCTGGGGGTTGCAGTCATAAATTGAGTTTGACGTGATATAGTGAAACTCTTCATTAAATTGTCGAGCTTTCGAGAATCTTCATTTTCTTTTTCAAGACATCTGAAAAACAGTTTAGTTTTTTTGAATGTTTCTGATAAAAAATGTCTTTTCTGTTTGTGATGGACAAGGATTTTTCGTCTGCTTTTTTATATCTAATCTCACATTAGTAAGTTCAATTTTAACATGTTTCAGTGCTTTATGTAACAATAAACACTGTTTTTCAGATTTCTTGAAAAAGAAAATAAAGATTTGCGAAAGCTCGACAATTTAATAAAGAGTTTCACTATATCAGGCCAAACTCAATTTATGACTGCAACCCTAAGGTTAATTTTCATTGCATGAGGAACATTGATATAATTTTAGATTGTTGTAATGTTGACCAAATTGAATTCCTGCATGCTGTTTACCCAACTATTGTCCTAGTTTTGTATATATATATATATATATATATATATATATATATATATATATATATATATATATATATATATATATAAAGTTCCAGTAATCACATATCCGATCTATCTCGATGGCTTCCCTAATTCGTGGTGCTCTGAAATTTTTCACCTGCGCTATTTGCTTCGCTGCCTCGAAATCTATTTTGTGGCCCGTCTGGTGGTGGTGTTGAAAGAGAGCGGAAGATGTTTGCTTTGTCCTTATGTTATTTTTGTGTTCCTGCACTCTAGCTGACATTCTCCTATTCGTCTGGCCTATATATTGCTTATCACAGTCTCCGCATGTGATGCTATATACTCCTCAGTTCTCGAGAGGAATCCTGTCCTTTGATATCGGTAAGCGAGTTGGAATGATCCTTTGAGGTTTCAAAACGGTTCGTATATATTGTTGTCTCATCTGTCTTCTGATTGTCGGTGACTCCTTTGATGATAGGTAGTGTCACTGATTTTCTGGGTTCTGTAGGGTCTTCCGTCCTACTTTTTCTTGGGGTTTTTGCGCATGGATTGCCCGGAACATTCAAAAATTAGTTTTCCACCCATTTTCAGATCAAATTGTTCGAACGAATCTACGCACCCCAAGAATATCACTTCTCGATATTTTATCAACGTTCAGCGAAAAACCTTCAAGAATATTCACTATTTTTGCTATTGCAAAAATAAAAAAATATCGCAATTGCGACTTTTAATCTGTGAATTGACAGATTTAGTACCTGTTTATCAATGCCAGGATAAATGGGTTATTTGATAGATAGAGACAGAAAAAGAGCTGATGCGCTCAACTTTTGTTTGGTAGGGACAAGGATAGAACTGCCAGTTGATTTTATCACTGCATCGACAAACAGACCCTTAATCTGGCAATTGCGTAGTATATCAGCAAAGCTGTTGTTTGTTTGCAGATTCCGCTTTGAAATAATTGATGATATAACTTACACATTGCTATTCATTCAAATTTCATCATGGATGAGTTCACTAATACATAAAGCCAAAATTGTAATCAATTTCCACTGGAAATATCGCAGTTCATAAACGAACGCCAACAAAGTATTTTATTGGATTATAAGGTGCGGCGTGCTCTTTTTGCACTCGTATATGCTTTGGTGTAGCTATTTATTCTCCTTAAACGTTGAGGTGAAATCTGAAATTCGAATTATATACTTGGAAATATTGATTGAACACATACACATGTTGTTCTTTGAAGACGCATCCTATGGATATCCTATAATGTCCATCCAAAACATGTTCACTTATGAATGTCAAATGGATATCCACAGGGTATCATGGTCTAGCTGGATAAATCGGTGAATTATATTTCTTTGTCCAATAATGGAAATCCATACACTTCCTGGAGAAACGATTGCCAATAAAAAGTCATGGACAATTTACCAAACATGAATTAGGAAACTCAACCCAGGATCTTACTCGACTGAATTCAAAACCTCCACTTCATTTTCTGCTGTTTTAACAATAGAACGTGACTCAGATGATTATCTGCTTCGATACTTTCCTCTTCGCATGATAATCTTCTATGAATGTTCGAATATGTTAATGCATCTGGAATAATTTTATTCGGGAAGCGCTCTTCATACAACCGCCTGACTTGTCACCGATTTGAACCCACTCACTGTCGCCAGTTTATACAAACTGGGTTAGTTGTTGTTTTACTCTCCTGGGGCTTGTTTCATGAAAGTACAAGGCTTGTAGCTACAAAGAGAAATACAAAGAAACACGATGCTAAATAATTTTTTTTTTATTCGTTTTCACCAGTAGCTACATTGTCTTCCTCTTGTAGCTACAAGACTTGTACTTTCATGAAACAGTTCTCTCTTTTTTATTATTGAAAAAAACTCGTCTTTCCTAAAACAAATGAGGATATTCTCTTCACCGATATCACCAATATGTTTATAATTGCATAATTGATATCAATGACCCGGTTTAGAGTTTTTTACATCATCCTCTCCTAGTTTGGAATAGGCTTCGATTTGTCTTTTTACTCAAAACAAAAATTTTGGGAAAATGTTGGGATTTTCTGTTTCCAAATTACTCACTAGTTGATTATTTTTATGCACACTGTTATTGATTGGTTGGTAACGCAGTCGAATTAAATTGAAATTTACTGCTTCACCTATAAGTAGAGGTGAAACCGTATTAGCCACTTCTTCAAACAGAATGCATACTCATCTCGGTACCGATATCTCCTTTGTAAATACCTCACGATGCGAGTGATCCCGACCGCCTGCGAACTAACTCAATGGAATTCTCCTTCGGCAATGATGAAAGGAAACTTTTCTAATTCAATAACCGTTCAACTCCCTGATTTTGTTTCAGGCCACATATAAAGCGGAGAAGTCAAAGTTGGTGGTTTGAAACTTCATGCTCTTCGGAGGATCATGAAGAGTGAACAGTGGCGGTAAAAGGTAATTAGAGCTTTGTGTTTCCCATTCACTCGACGTCATATAGGCAATGATAGTGGGATCGGTACCGAGGGTATGAGCAGCATATTTTCCATGATTATGAGAGATACAGATTATTTTTATATGTTCAATTTATCACTGTAGATACTAATATTCTCACGAAAGACATAAATATCCTATTAAATTACTAAAATGTATCTTCACATAGTTCTCAAATATATTGAAAAAACGGTTGGATTAAACATATTCAGTTTGCCACTTTGGAGCGAAATGGATTGCGGCTGTATATACGAAGTGAATTCTGAATTCTACTCAAACTCAAATAAATTGAATATTAAACAAACAAACACTAATTGTGCTACAATCCCAAAAAAATATATATAAACCAGTTGAGTATCATTTTCGAAGTTTATTCGTTGTTTTTGTTGTCAAATGTTTTTCAGGTTCTGTGGTAGCCGAATTTTTTTTATTATGGAAGAGTCTACATGCCGCTTGTGGTCATTATTATCACGATTGGCATTCGGGAAAAGTGAATATTCTCGCAGGAATATCAGACGACGTTTCGATGGCATGTATTCTAGAAAGCTTGGAGAAGATGGCGCTTGATGGGAAGGAGGTTATGACAGACATTTTGGTTCTTTCGTTTTTTTTGACCCACAGAACTCATATAACTCGCAGAATCATGCGGTTTCACCCCAAATCTCACATGGCCGCCTGGCGCAAGCGATATTGGACATCAGTACCTTTGGCCTCTTGGTTATACCAGACAATTTAAGTGACGATCTTTATCTCCGTATACTGGATAACACCATTGAATCGTTGATTGAGTTTGAATCGAAGAACCAGAGATATGATCCAGAAAATCAGCTCTAGACGAAGATATGTTGCACATTCAACAATAAAAACTTTATTTGGGCAGGGGTTGGATACTCGCTGCTCCGGATGTATGACACAACTGCAAAAATGGAAATTTTACAAGCAAATGAAAAATTATTCCAGTTGGTCTCGATGAAATGACCTATAAATTTGGTCGATTCTTCTAAGATGGTAGATTATAGACATTTTGGATTATTACTGCAATAATATGAATACGCCATTGTCCTTCTGGATATACCTCATAAATTTTTCACTGTCACTGTCATTATAGGAGTAAGAAAAACGAGTGAAAATATGAAGAAAAAGTGATGAAAGAGTTCATTGAAGTTCACTGAAATACTATTGTAAAACCAGTACAAAAAATGACCATTAGGAGTTATACAAAAAATTAAAATTTTATTATTTTTCTTCCCTCTCGTGGCGAATTTTGTTAGTACAATTATGTCGATTCACAAACGCGTAGTAAATGCATTTTTGAACACGCCAACACCGGACCTGCGTACTGATTATGCAAATAAATTGATCAAAAAGGGAATTCCTATTACAGATATACACATTTACTCACTTGAGGTTACTGACAAATTCGTAGTTTAATGAAAACTTCATCAGATTTTGCTTCTGAGGTATGGTTTTACAAGTATTCATATACCTCAAACATTGTTTAATAGTGTATCATAAGTAGGGGTTATTTTGTTAGTAGATAGGTGATGAATTTTTCTTGAAACTATTCCACTCTCCCCCTTCTATCTCACAAACGTTTTGAGTATTTGTTGATATTTTCTTTCATTTGTGATATATATTCGATTGTTTTTCCTTGTATTCGATGGTGTAACCTATTGAATGAGGAAACATCTTTTTTTATATCAGAAAATAAGTTCGTTATTCGAATCGATCAATACTTATATATCTGCGTATTGAAATTTTTATGAATATATTGGATGTAGAAGAAATAACGAGTTTTTTCAGGGAACGATTGAAATTTGGCGCGTCGTTCTGACAACACTGAACAAAGCTTATGCATAAGGCTGTTATTTCTGACCAATTACTTAAGTCTGTCATTTTTTTCACAGGCAGCGGTATATCATCATGTTGAATCAATTTGGTATAGGGAACATGAATGAATGTCATGAACGTTGAAGTATAACAAACTATTACCTGTTTTCACCTGGCGGCCAAGTAGTTGCGGCCGAGTTAGCATCAGCAACCATGGCTTTTCGAATTTCTACATGCATTGCTGTGATGTGAATGATATTTCGTTCAACTACGAAGTGAATGAAATTCTTTATGGAAAATAAATTAACATTATTTCAATTAGAAATATTTGCGTGCACTTTTCGACTAGCACCTTGTTATCAATGCATTTGCCTGCTCATAAATATATGTAGAAATTTGAGTTTGATTATCGACGTGATGAACGTAGTGATTCTGCAGCTGGATCTTGGACCAATATAACAAACCACTTATAGAAGGCACAGTTGTTGGGTATTTTCTTGATTTATATGTTGCTCTATTCTGCTTCCTGAAATACATATGGGAACTCTGTCTCAGGTTGAAGCAATGAGAGTGAAAGAATGTAAGGATACTTCTAGTATGATGACGTATTTCAACAGTGAAAAATGTTAAAGCATAAAAAGGCTAATTCTCTTCAATACGCGATATTATTCCGCCCTCCGATATTCATTTCGCGATTTACTTGTTCAGATGTGGCATTGGGAATCGAGCACACTTGATATCAATGATTATACGAACAACATAAATCTCCCACCCATTTCATTTCCCCTCATCTTCCTCTCACCACAATTAAGTTTCCATTAATCCATTATTCGAACTGATCCGGAATAATACAATTCTTGTGATCACAATTGAATTTCTAGATAAATGTCACAATATACAGGGTGGGCCAACTCTTGCAGATCGGAGGATAGCTCCTGGACCACTGCAGATTTAAAACAAAGTTCAACTGAAAGTCAAATGACACTCAAATGACTACTGTGAAATATGTTAAAGTATACAGAGGGTTCCGTGAACGGGTAACCGAAATTGTACCGAGGTTGCCGAGTTATGGCATTTTCAATGAAAAATTCTGAAAAATTGTTGTGGAGGGTTAAATTCCATAAAAACTCAAGAGACTCAAAAAAAGTATATCTCCCAATACAGAACTAAAGTCTTCCACTGATTCGATGAAGACTGTTCAGAAAGGCGCTCGCCAGACGACTGCCAGAACAGATTTCCAAGGACGATAACTTCATTATTGTGATGTATATTTCGATGTACTGGGAGATAGAGTATTTTTTCGTGACTTCTCCACCCACCACAATAATTTTTCCGAAATCTTCACCAAGAATGCAATAACATGGCAACTTCTGATACAATCGAGATAAATTGGAATCTGTTATATAGCTTGATTGATATTTGCACTATGCAATAATGGAAAGAATACAAGGTGGGCTATTTAAAAAAATGTGTATTTTTTCGTTCACCTGCTCACGGAACCCTCTGTATACCTCAACATATTTTACCAAAGTAGTCACTTGAACGTTATTTGATCTTCAGTTGAAAACTATATTTCATCTACAGTGGTCTAGAAGCTCCGATCTCCAATAGTTGACCCATCATGAATTTCAAATCGCTCAAACGTGAAATCTTCCGAATGACTATTCGTTATGTGCAATACTCTGACATATTTTCATGCAGTCAGTTCCATTCGAATTCCGAATGATCATATACATAACCCATCAGTATTATTCTCCATACAATATAGAGTCCCAAGATGTATATTCCTGTTGGAACTGTAACTACTTCCCAAATTTCATCCCGCTTCGAAAGAAAGGAAAATCTTCTAAGGAATAAAAACTGCATGGAAATGAGCACCTAGTGCCCCCCAGAGCCAAAAATTTATATATGCTTTATTGTTTAATCTTCAGAAAAACCAAGTCATCAAAATGTCATTTGGTTGAGGTCAATCTACTCACATCCCCAGAGACTCGATTTCTGGGTGATTCTATGGAATGAGCGCTCATTCGGAAGAGATGTTCATTCTTCATCACAGCAATGTAGAAATGTGTTTTGTTTCACAATAAAATATCGCTTTCTTCAATTTCAAGAATATGCCTCGAAATCAATCTCATTCATGTTACAATTCAAATTCAACCTCGATGTTCAATATTAATCAGGTAGATATCGATATGGGATGATTGGGTCGATTTAAATTAGGGTCCCTTTGGAAAAATCTTTTTTTACACTGGGGAGGATAGAAGATGGGAAGGACTTCTGAAATCTTTGGAAGATAAACAAATTATCAATCGAAGAATCAGAATTGTTGATGACCACATTGGCGGAAATACATAAAATATCAGCACAAATGGAATGCGCTAACCATGGGAAAAAATCACATAAAACTCGTAAAACTTATCAGAATCGTCTTTTTGTTATGCTCTCCTTGGTACGCCCCTTGAATGAACGCTTAGTTGGACAGCAGATCCATGTTTCAGTGTTGCAGATGAATCGATGAAAAGGAAGATGCTGCTAATGGGGAATTGTTTTTTTATCGTAACCACGAAAAATCGTATTCCAAAGGAGATGTATTTCTATTTCATATTCTATGCATGAAAGAAAGAAAATAATCACAAGCCTAAAATTATTCAAACATGCTCTGAAAAAAATGCTATTATACAGATAATTTTATTATGTGCAAACGTATCTGGATTTGAACTTTTAGGGTTTTGATACCTCTTTTTCTCCAGTTGAGTTCACCTAGTATATTCTATTTCATTCATTTTAAATGATTGAAAGACTGTTCTGAAGACAATACTTTTCTGACGTGTCTCATATCATGTAAATTATCCTACGGAGAATATAAGCTACTACTTCTATTACTTAGTACTGTTTGAACGTCAATATTTAGTGGGTGGATCAATATTTGTTTCGTAGTTTTCTGGGTTACCACAATCTGAAAAAATAAGAATTAATATTGGCATGCATACTTGTCGTTTCAAAAATATGCTTCGAAATCATTTGAAGTTATGTTTGAAACTATAAACAACTTGAAAGTTCAATTCAAGTCAGATAGATATTGAAATGAAACGGATGGATCAATTACAATTATTGGGGTCCTTCAAATAGAAATTTTGGTAAAATGCAAGATGGGATGAACTTCTCAAGTATCTAGGAACGAATTATCGTTCGAAGAATCAAAGTTGTGGATGATCATATCGAAAAAATGCATAAGATCACATCACAAAATCAGCTAATAAACTTGTTGATATCCGAAAGTATTTCAGATTGGATTGTCAATCAAAAAGCAGCATTTCCTCAACTGCGGCAACATCGAACCTGTGAACTGTGATGACCGATGATGTATCTTCAGGAAAAGACCGACAGATAGCAATATTCAAATAGTCATATTCATTTTATACCATCTGAAAATCGGACTGAATTTGATATTTCCATTGCAAACTAACAAGCAGTCAGGCATCCATAGAGGCAAAGTGATTTTTCATAGTCTATGGATAATCAGAAGTCTGTATTTCTGCCTCATCCGTAAAACTTTCGCGATATACTAAAACCAGCAATAAAAATCTTTTATTGGATTTTGCCAACATCAAATGAGATTCCAGTGATTTGATAGCCAATATAAATGGAAAAATAGTTAAGATTACAATGTTTTTGTATTCCGATTAACAGCTTGGCTGGTTATCGCTTCTCAATAAAAATGAAATGGAATCGTAGTTTTGGTAAAATTTAATAACAGGCTCAAGTCCATCATGAAAATGAGTAATATTCGTTTGGGAAGATGGACTTGCTCACCTGGAAGAATGCCTTCAAGTATCGCACAAATTTTAATGATTATATGAAAAAACACGAATACTCAACCCGTTTTAAGGGAGATTTCGCTTTTCCGCAGCATAAAAAATGCCTCTATGAACGAAGTATTTATTACAGTTCAATTAAATTTCACAACAGACTCCCGAACTACATAAAAGACATAGAAGTTGTCAGCAGATTCCTGAAAGCTCTGAAAAGTTACCTGATCGAAACTGAACCATATACATTGGCTGAATTTATGCAAAGATCTCAATAAACATTGTTTTTTTGGTGATTGTTATTCAGGTGTTTGTGTGTAGTGTTGAGATTTTTTTGTAAAATGTTTCAAATTTTAAATAATGTTTGTAAATTTGTTGGTTACATTGTTTTTATTTCTTGTTAATATCAATTTTAGCATAAACATTATTTTAATGACGTATTTCTCAGTCTGCAATGTGAAATTCTTTCTGTAGAAATAAATTGATCTCTCTCTCTCTCTCTCTCTCTCTCGGTTCGAAAAAGTGTTTTATTGAATTTTGAAATTTCTAATGAAATTGTCTATCAACTTGAAATGTTTATATTCACAACTTGTCTTTTTTTTCGATAACAATAACTAGGAAACATCAAATTGAACAATCATGATGCTAGATATAAAATAGAAATAACAAATATAAATAGTAACATGGAAATACATACCAAATTTTTTTCTTAATTGTTAATTGTACCATTGAGGCAAACGGACAATAACTGATGAGAGAATGTAGGCTTTCACGGCCGGAGTCAGTGGGCATGTGGGCCGAAATTTTCTTAGCCGAAGAAAGCCAATGGACTTGAAAAACCGAGACTACCGCGGAATGACGTAGTCTCAGATTTTTAATGTGCACGGTCCCCAACTCCAGAAAATATTGAATTCGACAACTGATGATATTTTTAACGTTCAAGGCCCTCAACTCCAGAAAATATTGATACTACAATAAAGAGAATTTATATTATCTGATAATGGAGAAATTGAAAAGCAATGATTTAACAATGAAAAATATTAATACTCCACAAACATATGACTATAATGGTGAGAATAATAATTGTAGGAAAAACTTGGTCGAAACGTTCATCAAATCATCCATTTAATGAATGTCAATTGTTCAACCAAGAAAATGTAATAATTTAATATTTACCGAAACTATTGCAGAATTATACTAGTGACAAATGAGGTAGCAATCAATTTCAGTTCTATGTCTGTCTTAACAGAAGTTGGAACACCAAAACACAAAAATCCGTAAGTAATCATCTCTACAAAAGTTACATGTGGTGGCATTCACTGAATGGTAAACTATTGAATGAGAAATATATAGTTGAAACAAAATCTATATTACTATATTATGATGTGGTTGTTGCACTCTATTTGTGAGAGGTAGTTTTAGATATGGATATTTTCAGGCTCTTCATTAGATATTCGAGTAACTTATGACTTGTCTGTTTATTCTACAATGAAGCAATCATTGGGATGCAATTGTGGATTTCTATCAGCTGTATCGTGTTTAACGTTCAACAAGTATATGGAGGAATAAAAAATATTTTGATCATGAACATATCCAAAAAACCTATCTGAGAATAGGAAAAAATGCTGTGTAGAGTTCGAGCGATTCATGTATGGTTTTCGATTAAGTGGCAAATATTCAAAGATTGGCAAATACCATTCTCAAGAATATTCATTCAACATCAAGATTTTGCTCGTACTATTCAGATGAAGACGTCTGAATGTCTAAAATAATATTGCTAGCATTGGAGTCTACAAACACGCTCACAGTTGCAACTTCTTTTCTTTAGCTCCAGTGCGTACAGAGTAACTTCCCGATCTGTTTCACGAAGATTGATTTGGGAAACATTTCAGAAACGTCAGTAGTTTTTGCTTCATGTTACAGATAGACGGACGAACAGAGAAAAGGGCGAGATACCTTGATCTGATAGTTCCACTGAAACTGTATATTGGATAAGTCGATGAGAGCTTTTTAAAAGGAAAAAAATAAGATTTTGAATTTAATTCCGTCTATATAATTATATAATTATCTAAATAAAATTAACAACGACTTGGGAAAAATAATAGAATGGGGTAACATGAACTTGGTGGAATTCAATGCTACGAAAACCCAGGCATGTCACTTCTCAAGAAAAGCCGATATATCAACATCAAATTTTCAGATGTCAGGAGTAACTATTCCCACAAAAACAAGTATCTCTATGCTAGGAATTACGATCAGTGATAATCTCTCATGGGAAGACCATGTGAGATCGATCGCTAAAAGTACTTCCCAGAAACTTGGATTTCTATTTCGTGCGAAGAAATACTTCACTTCTCGCCAGCTTCTAATGATCTACAATGCTCAGATACGACCTGTCATGGAATGCAGTTCTCATGTATGGAGTTCGGCACCAAAACATTCATTGAGGCTTCTCGATTCTATTCAGAGAAAGGCAATTCGTCTTGTTGGTGATTCTTCGGTCACAGACTCGCTCACTCCATTGGGACATCGTAGAATGGTCGTAGACTTGTCTCTCTTCTATAGATACTTTCATGATCGATGCTCTTCCGAATTGTTTTAATTCATTTTCCCCTTGGCAATATCTACACGGATGACTCGACGAGTACAGAATTCCCACCCCTTTGTTGTTAATTTGGAAACCTGTCGAACCCCTCTTGCTCAGGGATCTTTTTACAATAGATCAGCTGAGCTCTGGAACTCCTTGCCAAAAGAGCTTTTCCCTGAGGCTTACAAACTTCAGAAATTCAAAGTAAAATGTTAATTCGTATCTCCTGTCCCTTGATTCACGCGGTGTTCTTTGAACATTACAGGGCTTCCCTTTCGTGTGAATCTGTATATAAAAAACATTCAGTTTCGTGGTTCTGCTCCATGAGGTTATAACGAATAAAACAATCATATAACAGGCTGGAAACAGTGGTGAAAACTTATCAGGAATGAACAAGAACGCCTACACTTTTCGAAATTCTACAGGCTGTGTCTGATGTGATGATTGGAGTTTGTATGATATATCTACAGGGTGTAATATAAGTACGTTAAAAATTCGAGTGACGAATTCCCGAGCCAATTTTGAGAAAAAAAAGTCTATATGAATTGGGCCCGGAAATGCTTCGTTTCGGAAAAACAGGTTGCTGAAATTGAATTTTACTGTTTACATTTTTAAAATAACTTTTGAAAAAAAAATTTTATTTGGACGAAATTCGGTACCCGGGTTTTTTTGTCACGGAAATTCAAGCGAGGCCAGACGTATCTAAAGATGTTAAGAATATTTCAACAATCTGTATCTCTAAAATGAATCATTTATCGCAGATTCACTTTAGCGCTCGAGGAGCTAAGAAATATGCATTAAAAACGATCAATTCTAGCTTTGTTGAGGAAGTGTACCTGTTCTACTTGCCAAAGGTTTGGCAATGAGGTTTTTTTATGAAGAGTACTGCCAAGAAGGTTACTGTCAGCGTACGCAGCGCCCTCCAGATGACACATGAAAATTAATACGAAATTATGCTTTCTCATATCGAAAAAACCCCGGATACCAAATTTTGTACAAAATGAGGTCACCATACACACAAAAGCTGATTTTTGATTTTACAATTCTCTTCGAGGATAATATTACAGTACCTATTTGTATATGGAAACAATGCGCACTACAACTGCAGTTTCTTCTGGCAGCTCGTGATGAGTCTACATTCATTGAAAAGCGAATAACCCATGACTATCCGAAAAAACATCATTTCATTCGTTAGAGCAGCTCGCAGTTATCCTGCATTGATGTAATATAGATATGAAATACAATTACGAGCTACGAGCGAGGATAATGTTATGCTATCACTTTTAATTAGAGCTTCGTTGTAAATGATGCTAATCTCATAGGGTCTGGAATTATAGGTTAACATTTGCATGCACATGAGTTCAATAAAAAATAATTATCCATTGCACAAATTCCATTCAATTTTTCATTCTGCTGCATTTTCCATTCAATGTTAACACGTCCACTCGAAGTGTGGTTTGAGAGAGGTGTACAGTAACAAAAATAGATGCTTTCACAAAGGTACAGCATCTGAAACAGAAATAACGAAATTACTTGTATGTCTGATCAGAACATGTGCACAAGATTTATATATGGTTTGCCAAAAAAAAAACTGTTGACTCCTCCTTTTTCATTTTCCTACATATCATTGTTTAAATGGTCTCAACATTTTTCTTCAATCAGGGTGAACATATTCACGAATGGAACACTTCAATTGAGTAATTCCAATGTTGTGAAATGCGTTCATCGAAGATTACATGTCAGATATGCTATGATACTTGATGAAATAAAAAAAGGCAGATTTGGGCGAGTAGGGTTGGATGAACTAAATATTTTCGTTGACGTGAAATAATTATTTTCGTTTTCGGAAAGTCCTGTATGAAATTTGTGCCAAGGTTCTCATTGTCGTTTTCATTCTGGTACTCATCGATAGGTAGCAAAATATGTGAGCACGTGACGTAGCAGAGTGCGGCAATTCGCGAGTGCCCGTAACTAGCCTTAACCTCGAGTTTGCGTACTGTACTTTTTCTACTCCTACCACGATTGTGCGCTGATTTCAGCTGGCGTAGGAAGAATGTTTTCGTCATGCCTTAATGTCAATGATAGACGAGACACTGGATGACAGCTATATATTGCTTGCTTCATGGATATAACTAAGGTACTGTTGGGTAATAAGGCCTGGTTAAGGAAAAACTCAATTTATTTCGTAAACTATACGTATATCTGAACTTTGGCTTGTACGAATAAGTAACTAAACATTTATTCTATAGTATTATAATAATATAGGAACTTCAAAATAAACGTTCTCACTCAACAGGAACAAAAAGAAAAAACGTTGAAGTTGGCCTTATTACCAGCACGGGCAGGTTATAAGGCCAAGAGTAAATGATCAAGGCAGGTAATAAGGCCCCACAGTCGAAATAGTTCATGGCATGCATTCTGGGCAAGTAAAGTCTTCTGTGTCATCTTTTGAGAGACCAACACATTCCTCATGCACCCAGGTACCACATAATACACAGGATCTCATATCGGCCACATAATCAATGTCGCAAACTGAACACATCCAGACTTCTGTAGCGGCAGTTTTGCTAGTGGTCGGCAAATCAGCTGACTTCTTATTCTTCTTTGAAGAAGAAGGAATTTTCTTAGAGCTGTCGTCCTTGATTACATCTCTTTTTTTTTTGAGCTCGATAATGTAATGCCTTCTTACGTACGGTAGTTTTGGTAGGCTGCATGTCCGGGGTAAGCACAATTTCCGAAAAAGAATTGTTATTTTTGTTGTGGGCTTCTTTATCAATTAACCGTGCTAGTGGGATTTCATCTTCTGAATTCCACTGATATTCCATATTCAAATCTTTCCTGACATCATCATGGATATTGGGATCATATTCAATCAATATTTTCATGCTGGTAACGTTGTGTAGGAAGACTGGGCGCAAAAGCGTGTTCCGGAATAGCATTTTTATTAAAGGGGTATATGCATGTCGATCTCAATCCACTACATATGTTGCTGATAGTCATACT
This sequence comes from Zygogramma bicolorata, assembly GCA_032362365.1. Taxonomy (NCBI): domain Eukaryota; kingdom Metazoa; phylum Arthropoda; class Insecta; order Coleoptera; family Chrysomelidae; genus Zygogramma; species Zygogramma bicolorata. Next base: position 1,062,039 of record JAVJAQ010003487.1, read on the forward strand.
CTTTCCCCAAACTGGAGTGAAGACATCAGAAAACCTCTACTTGTTTAGTTTTCTGTCAGGATGTTGATCCCAATAATCCAGTAGTTCTTGATCCCAGTGAGATTCAAACGAACGAAATACAGCCTCATCCATTGGCTGAAGTTCGTGGGTAGTGTTGCTAGGTAAACACAAAAGTTCAATTTGTAGAGATTCTGCTTTATCAGCGATAGTAATATCTAAATGGCTAGATGCGCCATCGAAAATAAGGATCGTTGGAGGAGGAGACATGAAGGAGAAAAATGGTCCAACCATTTAATGAAAATTTCCGTTGTCATGCTCCCTTTTGGTGTCATGTGCACAACAGAACCTGCTGGAAGCCCATTCGCAAAAGTGGGTTTTAACCTCTGCCCTTTAAATAGAATCATAGGTGGTATTACGTGACCGAGTGCACTTGCACAGGCAACGATCGTTACATTTTCCCCGTCTTCTGATCCCACCAAATGCACCCTTTTGGATCCTTTTTCAGCCAACACTCGCTGCTGATGGTGTAGCATAAGCCTGCAACCCTTTTCATCCATGTTATAAATGTTCCCAGGTTTGTATTTTAGGCCAGTTCGCTCCAAAAGATTATTCAACGTTTCAAAATAATCATCAACAATAAAATGATTCAATTTCTGGGCACGCGCTGGGTTGAGCTGCTGTGCTTTCCGTTGAGAAATATTTGGGTGACCTTTCATAAATGATCGGTACCATTCCTTTCCCGCTAATTGTTTTTCTCTGTTAAATTTATGAGGTATATTAAGCATTTCACAAAATTTGTAAACACTTCTACGAAGTACCCTAGGGGTAAGCGGAAATCCTTTTTGTGCGAATTTAATTATTTTTTCTGCCAAGTCATTTTCTTGTTCTTTGGTTAGGATTGATTTTGCACCTAATACTCGTTTTTTCGAGCCAGTCTTTAGGTGGTTTCTCAACGTCCGACGAGGGATACAACTTCGCTGTGACACATATTCTTGGGAAAGGCCTAGCCTTAACAGTTGTAGGGCTTCTTCCATCATGTCTTCTGACCACTTACCCCTGATTCCTTGATTTTTCTTACCCATATCTGAAAATAAAAAAAAATATAAATTTTTAGGGTAGGTCATAGTACCAGATATAAGTAATTACTTATGCCGGGTAATAAGGCCGGGCCTTAATACTTGTCTAGGCAGGTAATGAGGCCCAAGCCTTATAACACGTCCAACATGTTTTCACTTTTTGAGGTTATCAGAAAGTAACAATCAACAAATATCTTAAAATAATAGCACACATCAATTGTTAATATCAACATGAACATACGTACCCAAATATAGACAACTATTTTGTGTAATAATCAAAATATCACTCACTTCTTTGTAGCTAATTTTATAAATCGATGAATAAAAATCCGAGAAATCGGTTGACAACGTGCAGCTAGCTAACGGAAACGCTACTCCGCCTAATCCATGTTTCATTCAGGTCATTTGGAAGCTTCCTTCATGCAGATGGCGCAAGGAGCATAGAATAATAATTCTGTTGTGACTTTGAACGATATGGCCTTACAACCTGTCTGGCCTTATTACCCAACGGTACCTTGGATACAGTACCAATCCATAAGCAGTTAAAGAAAAAAATTCCTAAAAATATCATTTTTATATCAATTTTACTTTGAGTTCGAAATGGAAATTCGCTGGATTTGGTCTTTGGGTCATTGAATGTAGTCATGAGATCAAATTTATTTAGTCATATGGTTTAAAAAATCAATTCCGAAAGCGGCCGCCTTCGATTTAGAACACACGGGTATTCTAAATGAGCCATTACCTAACAGCTGTCAAATACGTAATGAACGGTTTGAAATAGTGGGAGTTGAAAAATCTAAGGACGATTCTGCCATGGATCTGTGATTTCATGACACGGATTTGTTACTTTACCGCATGAGTTGTTACTAGAAGTCGACTGGTGATCCGCTATCTTATTTTGTACATATTCGACAGTGGTCCAGTAAATGAAGGGACGAACCTGTGAATAAGTCTATGATTTCTTCACTTCTGGCTCAATTTGTAGGTCGTCACGGATGTTTTCAAAGGACCCAAAACTTAACACGATTGCGTTCATGGAAATGGCCGAAAATGGCCCCTCAAACCCAGAAAAATGGGTTTCCCGCCAATATCTGGCTAAATATATTTTTTTTGAAAAATGTCAGTTTTTGCCTGAGTTATGAAACAATTCGTCCGCCCGCCTCCAAGCGAATGCATAGACAACAGAATTCCTTTAGAGAAAGCGGCAGCTGAAATGAGGGGATTTTTGGGTCCCTTTATCTCGAAAACTGTTGAGTTTTCGGAAAAAATTATAGGAGGCATTTTTGTAGATAATGAGACGATCTTTAATTTTTGTATGAACAAAAATTCTCTAATTCGTATATTTAGCCAGATATTGGCGGGAAACCCATTTTTCTGGGTTTGGGGGGCCATTTTCGGTCATTGCCATGAACGCAATTGTGTTGAGTTTTGGGTCCTATGAAAACATCTGTGACGACCTACAAATTGAGCCACAAGTGAAGAACGCATAGACTTGTTCACAGCTTTCCCTAGTTTCGGATCTTCAGTTACTGGACTACAGTGTCTATCAAGAAATACGGAGAATCTCAGTGGCAAAATTTTTTCAATGCCTTCCTTCCGTATGGCAGATCTCTTCAAGGGTAATCAACAAAATTTCACCTGGTACCTCACTTATAAGCGATAGTGTTCTACTAGAACTAGACAATTCTAGTCCCTACACAATCTTCACTTTATAAAGATATGCATTAGGAGCTACGGTTCGTTCCTATTTGCGGAGAGTGCTTCCCAAAAACTTGCTTCTCTACCTAAATCATGGGCGCCGTTTCAAAAAATGGTAGGGGGAAGGGGGGGGGAATTAATAAAAAATTCAAGTAATGCACTGAATTGAAATGAAAATACTTTTAAACAATACTAACGAGTGTAGTCTGAGAAAAGAAAGCGAAATTAGTTCGATATCGTGTCTTACGCTGCGTATTGACTGAAAAATCTGAAATCCAGAGGGGGGGCGCCCGCCCCCATTGCCCTCAAGAAACGGCTCCCATGACCTGAATATTTCATACATGCTCCTAATTACTTATAAGACACAAACTATCCATCCTGAAATACTGTGTGAAGTTTTTTATGTGTTACTTCAACATAAGCACATATTTTTGAATTGGGTTGAATCGATCTATCACCAAACAATGCAATTCCTTTCACAAATTGAAAGCTGGATATCAACAGAAGCATATTTGTTATCTCAAGCGTTGATTTCCATAAAATATATTCAAAACATATAAAACTAATTAATTCATGTAGAATATTTTTTAATTTTCAATCATTTATATACTCACCAATTCAGTTTTAATGAAGTAGCAATCACTCGAAATCATGTGAATAACCAAGAACCTTCGATAGTACTGATCGAGAATAATTTCAACAAAGAATCACTTATTTTTCGCACACTGACTCTCTGTTCGAATGTTTACCAGCAGCTTTTGATTTATTTCCGAGTGTAACTGAGCAGAGTGTTACAGTAGCTGTCTCAGAATGCAAAATGTTCTGCATTCTGTGCTCACTCTTTTATTTGATAAAAGGGTAATAAATATAACGCACCAATGAAAATCATTCAGCAACAACCAATAGTAATCAAACTGATGTTTTAAGGACTATAAAAAATACCGAAATTTTTCGGTCTCTTTTATTGTTCTTGACACCGAAATGAAATGAATACATTCCTCCATATTTATTCCGAAACAGCTGTCATCGAAACTGCTCAATGAATAAGCTTAAAATTGATTCAACTAATTTTTTTCTGCTGACAGGTCGTTTACCTTCTGAGAAAATACTTTTCAAGATTTTTCTTCATTGAAAAAATCACAAAGAAATATCCAAATTTCCATACTGAAGTTTGTTTACGACAGAATTTTGAAATAATATTACGAAAATCGCCCATAATTCCCAAATTAGTCTGACAAAGGTCTATTCCAACCAGAAAAAACATTCGTCTCAAATGAAATTCCACATCACGACAACACCATGATCTCGATTACTTTCATTTTAGTACCTACCTGCAACCCCAACCCTCGTTCTTCGAACCACCCTTCGAAGACGAAGGTAAAGAAAGCTATGAAAAAGGTCGCAGTCACGAATTAGTTCTTTAGAGACCCTCGCTTGTCTTCCATTAAGTGATTCCGATAAAATTGATGTTTCATTTTCTAAACTGATCATGAATATTGAAAGCGATGAACCGCTCAACCGAATCAAGAATCTGGAGGAATCTGTTCACAAAATTAGCAGCGCTCTCAAATCTTTCTCCACTGATGTGGAAGGCATCAAAAACAATTTACAGCTGATTAGTGAAATAATCAACAAATGCGTTGGGGAGAGTAGAGACCTAGCAGGCGGAAAGTACAAAGTTTTTGGGAAATTCGTCGAGGAAAGTTTAGAGGGGATGCCGCAAAGTGACGCAGAGAGTGCTGTTTTGGAAATTGTGGAGGTTTTGCATAAACATAAAATCGACTGTGGAATATGAATTGTGCATTGTGAATTCAATAAAGAGTGTTCGCCCTGATTTGATCTGAGTTCCGTTGTAGGCATGAAGTGGTATCGAAATTTTGTTGAAGTGCGTAGAAGGAGAGAAACGGTACGGATCCATGTGAGAATTAAGTTCACGTTTATTGGGATTGCTGCCTAACTAAATTACTAAATTCATTACAATATAAATCACATTTCTCATTTAATTGTCAGATGAAAATAATTCTCATTGGCAAAGCATTAATATACAAAATGAAATAGAAACTGAAATAGATGAAAGTCGGCAATTTTTTCATAAAGGAATTATGAAGAAAGTTAAAAGTAATCGATATGTCCACAGTGTTATTTTTTAAACTGAATACTTTAATGAATATTGATAACTATCTCACTATTCATAGCCTCCAACAATCATCATCGTGATATATTTTCGAGAAAACGCCAATGAATTGAAAATATATGACAATTCATACTCAAATATCGAATGAAACAAAATAATTCCTAAAATAAGCCATTCATTGAGAGTATAAGGTGCATTACTCACGAAATACTATCGGCTGTAGGATTCGTAAATTTATCTAATTTATTGTTTGAATTTTGTTTTCTTCATTGCCTGATATTTCGTCATCTGAGTTGTAGAATGTTATTCAGTTATCGGCAAGTTTGTGGTATGTCAGTATCAGTAGTAGCCACTCAATTCTCTATCCACCGAGATAATTACGAAATAATTATATTTTCCGAAAGACCACGTCCAGCGCTCGGTGAAGGGTAATCTAATAACAACGTTGAAACTTTCCTAGAGATCAATTACCCTAACACCGAACTTATATTTTTGAACTTGACGCACGTTTCGCTAACAAGGTTGGAAAGTGCTAATTAGCAAGAACAAAGTCCATAGCAAACCAAAAAAACTTTAGGTATATAAGCAACTAACCCTAGCTTTAGATTTAGAATCAATTTACTCCTCCTGAAGACGCTAACCTTGTTAGTGAAACTCGCGTCGAGTGCAAAAATATCAGTTTGGCGTTAGGGTACTCAATTGATCTCTGGGAAAAAATCAACTTTAACACCAAAGGTTCCAATCTCACGTTTATAATAATAACGTATTGCAAGAAAATATAATCAAGTTGTGTGAATGCATAAGTATTAGAGGAATTCGCTCAATTTTGATTTTTCTCCCTATTTAAGCACTCTTGCGACTGCGGCCAGTAGAAAAAGCCTGTGCGGGTAGTGGACGGCTTTTTTGACTGATATTGGAAAATGATATTTGGAAATATTTCAATATTTGAAGAGCCAAAGACGCAACGAGAAAGTTGAAATGAGTCTGAATGCATTCGTGACCGTTTCATGAAGTGAACAGAATCAGTGCAATCTGTTTTCAGTATAAAGTTTTTCCAATTGGTTGTATTCAGATATTATCATATGATGACTCGAAATTGACATGATTCATTGATTTATTCATTCAAGCAGTGAAGATGACCAAAGTCGGAAGCGCTTTGCAATAAGAATTTTTATAATTATACACTTTATACAGAAGTCTTCGATTCATTCATTACTAAGAAGTGTATTCAGCTTCCCAAATTAATTTCGTATAAGTCCTCATAGAGTCCTCAAGTTCAATTCAAAGTGGAAAAACCTTCAAATGAAGTCGGTGATTTTATTCGAGTAATCTGGATTAAATCATCATGAAAAACTATTATAAAAACTAGTATAATATGTTCTATTATATTTTACTGTGTTATTGAAATACCACAGTTTTGAGAAAAAAAATCTTGTCTTATTTCAAGATCTAATACTATCAAAATCCTTAAACCAAAGTATTACGGAAAAGAACAAACCTATCATGAAATTGACAAATGAGACGTTAGACTGACAAACATATTCGTGACGTTTGAACGTCATTATTTTGTGGTGGATCAATATTTCTTCCGTAGTTTTTTGGGTTTGTAACCTATCACAATTTGAAAAAATTGATATTGGAATCTATACAAGCGTAGAAGGGCAGATTCTCAATCTTCCTGTCATTTATCTCCCTCCTCATAGAATGGAACGACACTAAAATTATGACGGAAGAGAGCTGTTTTGGCAAACACTAATTTTACGGCAGAAATTAGTTTTTTTTTGAACCTGGATTGGCTTCAATTTTCGGCTGAATTAAATGTCCTTGACTCCAAACGCTATTTAAATGCTCGAAGGACCAAAATGTTTTGGCAAACACTAATTTTACGGCAAAAATCAGTTTTTATTTGACGTATTATCTCTATTTTTTCTGTCATTATCTGACAATACATGACTAACTACATTATATATCAACTGTATTAAAATAAATGAAAAAAGGTGAGCATCAGTCCACAACAAGACCAATAGCAGGAAACGAAAATTGAGGGAATCAGCTCTCACCGTGCTGTCTGGTGAAAAATGCATATCCATGATTTCGCTTCTTATGCATCTCGGATGGCTGCCCCTCCTGAAGGACAAAATAATATGTCAGATTTGAAATATTTGACAAATATCAATTACGAAGATTGACTGCAAGATATATTCGCATTCGAACAGGAATTTGCGTTGATATGCAAAATTCAAGTTATACGAGAAGTTGCTGACTAATTGGACTTCTTCTATTCAGAAAGAACTCTTTTTCAATAGACGCAACAACTTTTCGGGGTAGGTTGAAAATTTGCCCTTCTACACTTGGATAGATTCAAATATTAGTTTTCCTTTTTTGTCAGATTGTGGTAGGTTTCAAACTCAGAAAACTACGAAACAAATTATTTGTTCTTAGCTTGAGATACATGAATATTTGCTGTTCATTCACTACATCGCAGGTAAGTTTGGTTAATGGAATATCATCAACAGTTATTCCCCTATACCCTGAATATTTATAACAGATTGATAAATCTGAATCAGCCCACGTCCGAATTATCGATTCGACCTGTATTCACAGAATCCGATTCAATCTGACACGGGCATTATAATCTCTGGCAACACATGCTGAATCCCGTAAAATCGAATGCTCTATCCTCTACAAGAATTTTGTTGCTCACAAATAATGTCATTGGAACGTGACTGGTCCGCTTTCCTGCAGAATTTGCAGTATCTGAAACAATAACCCAGTTTTACGACTTTCGAGATCCGAGCAGACATTCATTCAAATTTCAGGTTCTCCATCTGGTAATGAGTTGGACTGGCCGACACTTGACAGTACTACTTATTTTGATACAAAAAATATATTATTGACTGTGCTAGGGGAGCAGGGTTGACAATTTCAACCCTTATGATAAAAAAATAAGAGGTTATCCTAGGATAAGATAGTTACCCAGATCAAAAAAGTCACGATACTTTTTTCTCTTTCAAGTGATTGAAAAATAAATGAATGAAGTCGGCATATTATTTCTTCTATTCATTGAGACGGACCAATTATGTTAAAAAAAATATCTCATGTATTCATTCCGACATCCTAAATATAATAGAAATGTAATGGTGGATTTTTTTCATTTCCCCAGGACAACAATAATATGCTTTTTTTTCTGAAATACGAAATCCATATATTTTCAAAAAAATGAAGTCGAAAAAATTGTAACCTCAATTCATTACTTCCATTATTAGATAGCCATAGTGTAACAATAATCCTCTAAAAAGCGTTTTTTAAGGTCATTCTGAATCAAATGACCTATCGTCCCAATTTTAGCAGCATTATCATCTCTTTTTTTGACGTTTTTAAACTTGTTGACCAGACTATTGGGGCTTAAGTTCACCATTTGTCAGCTTCATAGCCCATAAGAGAGTAATTCACACAATCATTGGTTTAGATTCTCGCGATTCTTGTAGAAGGTCTTTGAAAAATAGAGAATTTTGCATTTGCATGTATTTCAATATTTCATTAATCTGTATGTGTTTTCAACAATAAAAATGAATTATTTTTGGGAAATCAAATCAAACTTATTGTTTATAGTCACAGAAAAATAATTTCCATTCAGTAAGAGTAGAGTAGCCCATGATTCTCTCAATCACTTGGCACCTCATATTTTCATTTCATCACCCAGTGACACATGAAATTCCAAAACTCTTTCGGTTTCCAAAAGGAACCTCCAAGAATGTCTAATTAAGATTTGTTCTTAAATCGTTGAGGAGATTATGTGTATATATTTTCAAGTTATATATATATAATTTCTCTTCTGATCATGACTACTCCTATACAGATTCGAAATTATTGTCGAAAGGAAAATGAAGATTATCATTACTATTATTATAATATTATAAACTTCTGAGGATGAATAATTGTCAATCACTTTTTTTTTCGAAATCCGCTACTACAATAATATCGAAAAAATTCACAATAAACGTTTGTAGAGAAAAATTCAGTTTCCTGAATAATTTTTTGGACCCCAGGACCCCATTAGGCCATTTTGAATAAAAAAAAAAGAATGTGAATTCGAAAAAATGGCAGAAAGCCCAGGTGTACCGTGTGATATCATTCCGTAACTTCAAGGCTGATATTTTATTTATTTATATCTTCCGTGTGTTATACACTTTTACGAGTAGCCCTTGTGCAAACAAGGGTGTTGATGCGCTCTGGGCTTACTACTATAATTCAACTCGTATTAGCACTACTCGACAAGAAACCATATTTTATTTGATTGGCTGCAACTAATTTTTCTGGATTTCAACAGAAAAGTGTATAGCAGATAAAATTACCAAATCGATATTCTTCATACGATATGTTCATTTCAAAGCGATTAATTTCAAAAGGTTAATTGATTAAACAGAAGGATGCTATTCACCCAAAAATTCTAAACATAAAATACAGTTAGTCAAAAAATGTTCTCAATTTGAATTTTTTGGGAACTGACAAACATCAAACGTGTCATTTGCTATTTTAATCTTTTTTTTCCCTGGTGTCCCCTTATTACCAAAAATGTATTTTACGTTATGGTGTTCAAAGTACAGATTTTTACCCTTGGTAAACATTCCATGTGTCCCGAGTGGTATTATTTCATCATTTCAGCAAGGCTGATATACCTAAGCACATTACCTGAATGATAATAATAATTTTCATTATCAGTGGTTGCCCTTGACAAAAAGACATTATTTGTGATTTTCAAATGAGAAATTGCCAGTCATAACGAAGAAATCAAACATGATGTCTTGAATAAACACATTATATGTTGAAAGAAATGAGCAGTTGAAGAGTATTCAATTTCTTATCCCGTGAATTCTACTGGAATTCAGATATTGTTTGTTAAAACATTTTAATTAGACAGATGAAGGAAATTTTTACCGAGTATTGTGATGAAAATGAGAAAATTTCAAGTGATGCATGAGACATGTTTAAGAAATTATGGATCATATTTCGTAAATTCAATTTCTCATCCTATAGTTCCCAAAGGGGATGAAAAGACTAGAATTATCCATCCTCAGGATAATTTCATCATATTAGGGAATATTCCACATGATCTTGTATGAGAATACTGATAACTTGATTCGTAAGACTAAAAATCAAGTGAAAATATATAATATATTTATATATTATAATATATAATATATTTTCATTCATGATGAGAAATGCATATTTTTTGTGTTTACCAATTCTATATGGTATAGTGGAAAGCACGTCGGCCTGTCAAGCGGTAGACTGAGGTTATATTTTCTGCAATAGAAGCACCGTGCTGAGATTCGCACGTTAGAAGGTGAGTTGACCTCCCTAGGGGGTTGGTTAACGGAAAAACCCATTTTCAAGTCATTTCTTCAAACCCATCAATCATTAAAATTAATTTGTGAAAGCTCTTAGTGAACCAATTTGAACGTTTTTGTTCCTTGAGCATTTTTATTGAGTAAATGACAAAGAAGTTACAGGAGAGTTAACGAAGAGTTCCCTAATTTCTTTTGTCAAGTGCCACGACAATTGAAACTGGAAAAGAATTCATCCATAATGGTAATGTATATATCATGAAAAATTCAACAAAAAATGTATGTAAGAGCAATGTCTGGAAACTTGGTTATGTTAAAAGAATTATTTCTTCATGGAATACAATTTTCAAAAATAAGGCTTCAAATTTACAACTATGACCCCCACCGAAGTGAGATTTTTCGTGAAAAAGTGAACAGAGGATGTTCAAAAGTCATTTCAGAAAATTATCTCCCCATGAAATTCTATTTCAGATTATAAGGATTGAAATTTCTACCCCTGGTCCCCTAGCAAAGTGAAAATTGTACGGACACGTGAGGTTGTTCAAGAGTGATTTCTGAAAATTTGGTTGTGCTAAAAGAATTATTTCCGTATGAAATTCCATTTTCATTTATTGGACTTGAAATTTACACCTCTGGTCCCCTAACGAGGTTAAATCGTTCTACTGGATATGAGGGTGTTTAACAGTGATTTCTGGGAATTTGATTGTGCTAGAAAGATTTTTTCTTAATGATACTCCAATTTCATTAGAAGAGTTGGTATTTACACACCACCACCCCTAGCGAAATGAGAGTCGTATCGATAAAGTGAACAGAGGACTTTATGCTAGGAGAAAATTTCATTTTCAATTATAGGGGTTGAAAGTCACACCCCTAGTCCCCTGGCAAAGTGAACTTTTTGTACGGGGAAGTGAACAAAGGATGTTCAAGAGTACTTTCTGAAAAATTCAGTTGTGCTAGAAAACATCTTCTTATGAAATTTCATTTTCAATTAGAAGGGTTGAAATTCACACCCCTAGTGAACTCAGACTCCTGTACGAGAAAGTGAACAGAGGATGTTGAAGAATTATTTCTGAGAATATGATGGTGCTAGAACAATGAATTGTTCCTTCACGAGATTCCATGTTCAATTATAAGGGTTGAAATTCACACCTCTACTTTCTTGATGGAGTAAGAATTTCGGATGGTAATGTGATGAGAGGTTTGTTGAAAGCACTTCCTGAAAATTTGGTTGTGTCAAAGATTCGATTTCGATAAGTTATTTTATTTTGAAATGAAAGGGTTGCTCCAGCTCCTATTTCCCAGTTATTTTTCCAATAGTATATAATACCAAGTCGTTGAGACATTTATATCAAGCGAACAATAACAGTACCCACCAGATCATTCGAATATCAAAGATTTTGTATTGTTTACTTATTTCTGCACATATCAAAATGTTGTGAATTTAATTTCTACTGGTGCGCCACTGCTCTGCGTCTTCGGGCGATTCCGGAAAAATTGGTTGTTTGAATTGACCGTTAATTTGACACTGGTTGTAGCATATCATATCATAATTTTGGCTGAATTATGGGTCTGATAGCTCAGTAGCAATATGGAATTTCGAATATTGTTCGAATATCTTTTTTGAACTCAATTTTCTATATTGGAACTGCAATATATTTCGAATTTTGTTTGGGAAAGTACATCACAATATCGTAATGTTGCGTCGAATATAACTTGAAGTCCATATACCGCATAACTCCTTCATAATACAAATCGTCACCGTAGAGTAATGGGTAATTTGGCAAACCGAAGTTCAAACACCGTAGCAGCCAGTGTTTTTTCAAGGTGAGTATTTGGTAAGTACATATGTGAGAAAAACTGAGGAGTTATTGTGTTGAATTTGATAAATGAAGAATGATTCCTTTCGAATATAGAAAGTGAAGAATAATGAATTGACATCTCTTGGAGGAATCCTGATAATACTTTCATCTGCCGATGTTTTCCTATCTATAGTACTGTACAAATATAGTCATTACGAAATATTTTTACATTATTTCAGAATACTGAAACAATTTCGAAAATTTTTTGACTCCAATATTGAAAATGTATACTATAATAGGCCAATGTTCCCCTGATCCTGAACCAATATTGTTTTTTTATATGTGTGCTACTCTGAAAAGAGCCAAGTTCAAGAGAAAAATTTGTCAATTTGATTCATACAACCCCAGCATTCATATACAAAAATGTTTTCACTCATTTGCATAGCTGCAGTGGAGAAAGAATAATGATATCGGTATAGGGAGAAATTCAATCATTTGGAACTCAAATTATTCTAGTTTGTTAGTTCTAAGATAATCTACCTACATCATGATGCAAATTTGGATTGCTGGAATCCTTCCGAATCCGAACCAATCTGATACCAGCAGATTCGACTGTCTGGTAGCATGTGTTATATTCCTTGCTATCAAGTTCTATTTCCTCCACAAAAATATTCCTGTTCACAGATGTCATTAGAACGTGACTAGTCCACTTTGAAGCGAAACTTGCAGTATCTGAAACAATAACCCAGTTTCACGATCCAAGTATTTTCGCAATCCTACCAGATATTAACTGAGACCGTTCATACAAATTGCAGTCTATATCACTCGATATCGGATATAACTTTGCCGGAGCAACGTGGAGTGCGAAACTGCAGCATCTGTTCCTATATTGCTATCTAGTCGCTTGCACGTACTGACTGTGAATGCATTTTTTGTACGTGAATTGCATGTTCAAAGTGAGAATTCCAGACAGGTGAAATATGTACAATGCTGGGAGAACGGAAGTATCTGTTAAAGGAAGCTCTCTTTGTGAAATCAATGATGCGATAAATTTTTTTCATGTATAGTATCACACATAAAGTCAGCACCTCATGGCAGTTTTCTCTGATGATGGATATAATAGAACATTGCATTCGTTGTTAGTTTCCTCTCGAAAAAAGGATGCAGATGAACCCCGAGTAAGTTGCCACTTGCTACACTGAGCCTGTCAAATCTAACCTCATTGAAACAAGAGAAAATGAAACAAGCAGATTTTTATCGGAAACTTCGAAACAGTTTTCAGTTTTGACGTTCATATATTTGTACAAAACCTCAGCTCCATATCGTCAATTCCTTTCAGTGTTTTTCTCTGTTATTTTGGGATGGGCGTGGGACCTTCAAGCAATATCTCGCTCAAAAATAGTATATTAATCAACGAGCCTATAATGATGGCTATCATTTGCGAGGTGAAGTTTACGAGTGGCCACAATCATCGAGAGAATAATAGCCATTATACATTAGTAGAATACTATACTTTTTCCACCAATGATAATTTTTTTGTTGGTTCTTCTGTTGTAAAATGTTGTTACATCAAATACATATTTTTTGAAACACTATTATTCCTTTCTCACAATATATTATTGTTCATCTATACACTGTACGTAGTTATACAATAGTCGTGGACAAACAATGTTATCGGCCTGCAGCCTGACAAAAAAGTTCCCTCAACATCAGAAATCAGTCGGTTATATTATTTTTCCTACTTGTTACATGTAGAATTCGCATTCACCAGAATCACGAAGAAGATTATGCAAATATTCAAAAATGACGGTATTGACCTAGAATTGGGTGTAAAGGCAGAGGGGTATGAAAATGTTAGTTGAGAAATTTTTTTTTTTCGTCACTTCTCGGACTTGTATTCCAATGTCAAATCCGACAGATCTAGTCATAGCACGTCGCGTCTAAATTGTCGTTCATTTGCAATAATTTCACAAGCAGAAATCAATTAGTCAAAACTCAGTTATGTTCATTACTGAAGAAAATATTCAAATATTGCAAATTTTATATGTGATTATCATAGACCCTATAAAATACCTGAACTGGCTGCCACGTCACTTCGCGATTCAAAATGCATTCAACTCAGTGCAATTTATTGTTTGGAAAATGACGTCATTATTATACTCATTTCCATCCGCACTGCAATATAGAGGAAGTGTTTAGACCTCCGCTAACGTCAGAGATTAAAAAACTCACCACTGAAAAAAAGGTTTTTGAATCAGATATAACCTATAAACTCCATAATAGTTGAAGATGAATGAAACGAAACCAAATAGGCACAGCCTTTTCATATTGGCTTAACGCCGATTTCAGATTGATCGAATATTGATATATCACCAACGTTTACTGCAGAGGCTGCTGGATAGTGACAAAGGTTGTGGATGAATGAACAGTTAATTTGTTTTTCACTTCCATATTCCTTCAATTGTAATTTTTCAAACAATATGTGTTGCAATATGCTGAAGGACTTCGGTAGATGGTCGGTTGGGTATTCGCGCTCAATAAATAACATTTTTTATTAATATTTTTCATTCCTCTCTTTCAATTGAAACTAGTAATCAGACCTTGAACTGACAAATTTAATTCAGTGTGGTTTGGATTGAATACTAAGTTTTTAGTTCTTTGCCAGGAAATCTTTATGAAAAATGATAACACTAAAAAAATGAAATTCTTCAGTTTCCATTTATTTTTCAGATTTTCTATGATTTTTATTTCATTTTCCGACTATCCTTATTCTTCTTCCGTTAATTTTATTGTTGGTGATTTTTCTTCTTCATTTACTAAAACGTGCCGCAGTTGGGGATCGTTTTCAAGTCGTTTAGGTCAAGTGCCAATTGATATACTTATGTAATTTATATGAACGAAATTCCCAATCTATATTCGTTTATTCGAAAAAAATTGTTTTTCAAAAATAATAGAATAGTCAGTTTCCTGTTCATTATAATTTGTTTGAAGAAGTTATGAGGTTGGATTCCACCAATCTCTCAACAGAAATCAATTGCGTGAGTCTCCGCTTGAAATACGGTTGCGTAGGCCCCATTAATTTTAGAAATTTTATAGGAGATATAATGTAAATTGAACAATTATTTTTTTAGCATATTGAATGTCAGGGCAAAAGAGATTCGTGATGAAATGAGACAAAGAAAAATCACATTCTGGCCACTAAAAAATTATTTGGATATATAATTTTTTATTGTTTTCAACATTATTGTGATAGTAATAAGCACAACACTACATCAAAAAATTGCCTTCTTTCATCAGCGCACTACTTTTAAATATTCATTCAAGTGCATGCGTTCCAATTGTTTGCGTATCACATGGTCTAAAGTCGAATAAGTCCCAATAAGTTCCCCACTTGCCCTCAAGCAACGGCGTCTTGATGTTTCAGTTTGTTATGCGACAAGCTTTTCTATATATAATATAGCAAATTAACTATGAAAAGACGCAAAAAAACCCATATCAAATAACATTTCTCCAAATGAGATTCCCTTTCATGCTCAATTTCCAGTTGGAATGTTATTTCATTTTGCATGAATATAATCAGTATGATACCCGACGTATCATACGAATGCGTCCATTGCGTCATCAATTAAAATCTCATTCAACGGTAGGTCACAAAGTCGGAATTTTTCAAAGGATTAATGTAAATGGAATGTATTTTTCATTGTTTCAAACCAGTATACATATTGCTGTCATGATTGTTTCATTCTGTGATGGAAGTATGACATCCATTGGGAAAAATTAAAAACCTGCATCCACAGGCAGGTGGAAAAACCAGTGAGTGAAAATTTATCCAGTGGATGGAGGGGAAAGTAGTCATTTCGAAATAATATGATTGATTGTATCGGATGGATATATTGTCAACATAATTTTAAAAAATTCGCCTGGGGTTTAACGTGTATATATAATTGACACTTTTCTGTTGTGAAGTAGGTGGTACCCGACGTTCCTTGTAATGCCTATGGAACAATTTTTTACAGTTATTTCTGCTTCTAAAATTCTAATTTCAACGGGAAATTACATCCAGCTTCAGAATGTCAAATTATAGATGTAGACCCAGCATATTTTTGCAATTTTGTATCCACCAGTTCATTATACATACGAAAAATTCACTTTGATAGGAATATGCACTGTTGAAGCTGATGATTATAGACTGGAAAAGTCAACTTGGTTATTCATTATAATAACCAAAATGTTGGTCAAAAGTAAATAACGTTCTGAATAACGTTGTGAGCCATGATGGTGCCATTTGAAATAATACGCTGTGACATCACAAATATCTGTCAATGGCTTGTTAGAATAAGCATTACAGAATAAATGTATTCTCCTTTCGATCAAAGATAAAATAGAATAAATGAATCGAAGGTTTTTGTATAAAGTGTATATTTAAATTTGATTCTATTGCAAAGCGCTTTCGATTTTCGTCATCATCAGTGCTAGCCTGGAAGTAAATACTCTGATTGAAAGGAGAACTATATGAAATTTTAAATTTTGAGGTTATGAAGATTATGAAACTGGGTAGAGTACTTACTCGTCAGGGTACAGGAAGCATCTTTGACATGAGAGCTGTATACATAGTAAAATTTGATTTATATAAAATTAATCTAGTTGAACCAGCGAAAAGCGTGCTGAGAAGTTCAGGCCATGTGACTGTGTCAATGTCAAATGTGATATGAGTAAAGGACGACTTGTGACAGGTGCGTCAAGTCAAGTGTCATTTTTTAAAAAAACAGTGTGAAAAGTAATGGTACCAACTTGAGGAGAGGTCCATCAAGAATCAATTAGTTGAGAAAACGTCGATTTGAAAATTTCAATTTGGATGATAACAAGAGTTAAAAATTAATTTTAAGTAAATTATAAAAGTTTAAAAGTTCCTAATCCTTTGGTGAAGAGGAAGGAAATCTCTGTTCAAATTCACTTGTGTGTTCAAGCAGTGAGGGTTGTTAGAAAGTTCCTTGGAAATCTCCAGTTCCTCGAACAAGTCAAGTCTAAGGAAATTTTTATTAGTAATTTTATGTAGAATTTTAGAATTTTTGTTAGGGCTAAAATTATGATTATAAATTTTGAAGTGGTTGCCAAATATGGATTTGTCGGGTCTTTTTAGGTGTTCGTTGATACGGGTAATTAGGGGTCTACAGGTTCTCCCGATGTAAGATGCAGAACAATCAGAGCAGTCCAGCTTGTAGACACCACTATAAGCTACAAAGTAGTGGTGTCTACAAGCTGGACTGCTCTGATTGTTCTGCATCTTACATCGGGAGAACCTGTAGACCCCTAATTACCCGTATCAACGAACACCTAAAAAGACCCGACAAATCCATATTTGGCAACCACTTCAAAATTTATAATCATAATTTTAGCCCTAACAAAATTTTAAAATTCTACATTAAATTACTAATAAAAATTTCCTTAGACTTGACTTGTTCGAGGAACTGGAGATTTCCAAGGAACTTTCTAACAACCCTCACTGCTTGAACACACAAGTAAATTTGAACAGAGATTTCCTTCCTCTTCACCAAAGGATTAGGAACTTTTAAACTTTTATAATTTACTTAAAATTAATTTTTAACTCTTGTTATCATCCAAATTGAAATTTTCAAATTGACGTTTTCTCAACTAATTGATTCTTGATGGACCTCTCCTCAAGTTGGTACCATTACTTTTCACACTGTTTTTTTAAAAAATGACACTTGACTTGACGCACCTGTCACAAGTCGTCCTTTACTCATATCACATTTGACATTGACACAGTCACATGGCCTGAACTTCCCAGCACGCTTTTCGCTGGTTTAACTAGATTAATTTTATATAAATCAAATTTTACTATGTATACAGCTCTTATGTCAAAGATGCTTCCTGTACCCTGACGAGTAAGTACTCTACCCAGTTTCATAATCTTCATAACCTCAAAATTTAAAATTTCATATAGTTCTCCTTTCAATCAGAGTATTTACTTCCAGGCTAGCACTGATGATGACGAAAGTCAAAAGCGCTTTGCAATAGAATCAAATTTAAATATACACTTTATACAAGAACCTTCGATTCATTCACCAAAAAGTGTATTCAGCTTCCCAACTTCATTTAAAATAGGATAGTTGGAGTAGGCCCGAGAGAGAGAATTGCTCTTCAGATTGAAATTAGATTTATCCAGACCTGAAAATGTATAGTCGACGAATTCAAAGATTTTCTTGAAGAAAAAACGCTGTACCTATTCGTTTCTGTCTTATTCATCTTCGACTATTGAAATAATTCAATTTCGTAATCAAAATTCTCTTTTTCGAGTGATACTTTCATGGATCTCTGACGTTGGGAGAATTCCAAATCTATATTCCGTTGTGCATGGGAATAAACATAGTAATGTCTTCACTTGCCAACCAAGAATATAAATTCTTCACAGTATCACTCTCTTTTATGTATTCCTCACGGAGTTGAATGCATTTTGGATGGAGAAGCGACGTGATAGCGAGTCCAGGTTCTTCATAAGATCTAAGCACTGAACATCCATTCAACTCAGTTCAGAATACATTGAAATGTGAGATACTGTCAAGGATTGCTTCTTAGTTGGCGAATGACGTCATAGAATATACTGGAATATGGAAAAGAGTGTTAGGGCCTCCATTAACTTCAGAGAACCACAAAAATACACCCTGAGGAAGGAAGTTTTTGTATTTTGAAAACAAGTATATTTTTCATATCATCGTAGCAGAGCGCTTCATCAGTGCTTACCTAAAGGTAAGTGATGACTGAGACACTGCTATGAAAGATATTTCACATTTTTAAATTCAGTTATATTTGAGAAAGCGAGGTTACTTACTCGTCAAGTGTACGAGAACCGAATACTCCTGTCTATGACGGTGAAAAAAGTGTAAACTGTGTTTTTATCCCATTTGGGGGTGAAAAATTTTTTATTGGAAATAAGTGCGGAAATCAATAGATCGACTATTTCTAAGCACTATTCGTTCAATGGAGTTTTTTCCGAAAAGCAATACTTTTCGACTTATTCGCGAGTGAAATTGTCGATTTTCAGTCAAAAAAAAACACATTTCCGGATCCTTTTTCGCGAATAACTGGAAAATAATGCATCTAATCGAAAAACCTGCAGAGAGCAAAATTATAGCTTTTGAAAAAACAAAGGCGAATATTTATTTGTGATGTATGCAGACCCACTAGAAACTGAATAATTGCTTGTTAAAAGTTGATTGGTATTTTCAAACGTCAAAATGGGAAGTTTCTACGTACAATAACCAAAAACCAATGCATTTTTCGGGAAAAACTAATTGGACCTTTTCTGAAGTCCTTCAAAAATCATTTATTTTTGTCATTTATAAAAGTTTCAAGCATCAAAACTGACCGAGGTATGAAGGAAATAATGTTGAATCCTATTTTTTCGTTGAAAAAATTTGTGAATAACTCATCCTCTCTTCTCCCCCCTTCGAAAAAAATCGTTGTTACTCCATAATTCACTTCGTTCTTGTTCTCTCAATGAGTTCTGAGTCTGTCATCAATTGAAAGTACGTAGTTTTGGAAAAAATTGAGATTGAAGAGAAAAAATCATATACGTAATTCAGCGAAAAATCACAATTTCTTCGAAATACCTCGAAAAGTATTGATCACAAGCAAAATTTTCTAGAGTAGAGTAAAATTGAACGCTGTTCTTCTCTGGAAATTTCGGTGTTTCATTTTTTCTGCAGGATGAAAATTGAGTAATATATGGCCAGTTAAATATTGTGTGGGTTCGCGCAAAGTACCTTTTTTGGCCCTTTCAGCATGAACCTTTTCAAAAATATAATCTGAAACAGAATATAATGTAAATGAGTTCATAGCTCTTGAAAAAAGCCACAAAATACTTTTTTGGTGGATTTGATTGCTTGAAGACTAAGCGAGTTATGGGAAAAGAACAAAAATATTTTTCGTAGAAATTAGAGTATGTTGAAGAATACACAGTAACTATATTTTAGGCCTAGTGGAACCATTTGAATATTATATATGTATATATACATATAGTTCCACTAGGCAACAATTTTTTCCAAAGGGGGGGGGAAAGCATGGATGAGTTATTCACAATTTGTTTTTCAAGGAAAAAATAGGATTGAACATTATTTCCCTCATACCTCGGTCAGTTTTGATGCTAGAAACTTTAATAAATGACAAAAATGAAGGATTTTTGAAGGACTTCAGAAAAGGTCCAATCAGTTTTTCCCGAAAAATGCATTGGTTTTTGGTTGTTGTACGTAGAAACTTTCCATTTTGGCGTATGAAAATACCAATCAACTTTCAACAAGCAATTATTCAGTTTTCAGTGGGTTTGCATACATCACAAATGAATAATCGCCTTTGTTTTTTCATAAGCTATAATTTTGCTCTCCGCAGGTTTTTCGATTAGATGCATTATTTTCCAGTCATTAACGAAAAAAGATCTGAAAATGTGTTTTTTTTGACTGAAAACCGACAATTTCACCCGCGAATAAGTCGAAAAGTATTGCTTTTCAGAAAAAAAACTTCATTGAACAAAAAGTGCTCAGAAGTAGTCAATCTATTGATTTCCGCACTTATTTCCAATAAAAAAAAATCTTCACCCCCAAGAAGGGGTGGCATCCACCCCCAGGGAGGAAGCAACCCTCGGCACAAGGTAGATTCTGAAAAAGAGTGTATGTAGATCCTGAATCCGAATTTTCATGCGAATCGGTGCTGTATGGGATAAATAAACGGGAAAATGGTCATAGACTGGACTAGAAACCATAAAATAAATGCATGTCTCTACAGGACATAATTATTTGAAAGTGTTTCAAAAACATTCAACGTACATAGGAGATTTTGGCAGCAATTGCACGAGAATAATGATATTGATGACCTACACAATCGTGAAACCCAGTGCCATCTTCAGTTGAATTTCAAAACTGAAGAAAAATATTTTAGGCAATTTGTACAATGAATGAATTCTCTGAATTTGTTCTTATACATTCATGTAGCAAACAGAATTAGTCTGAAATCTGCACTTTTGATATTTTTGTTGATGAATGTTAGGAGTGGAAAATAGCAGACAAAATAATGGCATTCTCGAATACTTATCTCACAGGTGAGATATCACCCGGCCCTATAGAAACGTTAGATTTAAGAACTCTAAGCTGTTAAAGCAACAGCGAAAAAGATCGTATTTTTCTGCATTAATGCACATTATCCCGATGATCCTACTAGCTCAATCAGCGTCAACAGCTTTGTCGATGGAGTCCGAGATGTAGACCCATAGCAACAACTACTGCGACTGGGATATAATCGATTATTGTGAGCTGCCGTAGTGTTGCCTCGGAGTCTGAGGCAACAAAACAGGCTGCTCGTCAGCTGCGGGAATCACTACAAGTGAAAGGGAGAGATGAGGACATCGACCAAATCATAGCTGGCCCAGAAGATATCGGGAGGTGCTTGATAGGAAAAACAGCGAATGAGCAGTCTAAATGTTCCCAAGAGAGAGTACATTGATTGTTCCATCCCAATCCATCAGGTTCTCAATCTCAACAATAGGCAACGGTAGCAACGGCCTGGTTGCGGATGGGCTCCTGACTGGTCGTCAGTGCCACTTCACGATTGATATCAGATCTACGAGGTCGATGATGAAAGCAAGCCGTCACAACAGAGATTCTTTGAAGAGTTCAGCAATGGACCCATTCCGGAAACGGTCATTGGCGATAGAATCACCATCAATCCACAGTGCCGGTTGCTGATATCGTCAAAGAATTCATTTTTGAAATTGGACATCATTTTCGCCTATGGATTCATGGTGGGAATGGAAAATGAATTGCTGAAAGTTGGGAATAAGACTACTACTAGCAGTGCCTTCCCAGCTGAACGTTATCGCCAAGGAGCTCATTATGGAAGGCTCCATAATCTCTTTTGATAGTGAGAAATTTATTTCATCGGAGATTGCTTGAATTGGAAGCGTTGATAGAATCGTGAAACAGCAATGTAGAAGAAATATTTTTTTTTGGCAAGATTCCTAGTGAACTGTAACAACCAAACAATTCCTATAACAATAATCAACCTGAGCAACAACAGAGTAACACTCGAGTGAAATCTTGTTCTGAAAATAATTATAAGAATGGATTGACAAATAAATGAGATCGGAATAGGTAGAGGTTACTGGCTCCAACGGAATTGATATTTCCGCGTCATGATTTGAAAACTATGAAATGGAGAATACTTGTCAGAAGAACACCTAAGTTTTAGGTCATCCTTCCAGGAGCATGTGTTCTGGAAGTGCTGAAACAACTGGAAGATATTAGTGTCGGAGTACATAATGAAAACAAACGTACTTCAGCAAGGGTATGCAATAGGTACTATTGGATTGATTGCAGTTAGTATGTAGAGGAGATTTGATGAAAGTAAAAAAAAAACTTTCGATGTCGAAACAAGCCAGCAGGTAGGCGAAAAATCTTGTAGGTTGGCGTATACAAAAGTAAAACACGAATGTGATGGCGAATAATCCCACCAGATCAGCAAAAGTTCTCGTAGAAAAAGAATCGATGAGTATTTGGAACTGAAGCTGCAACTAATCCTTCCAATAGTGTCTTTTTCATATGAGCTCTGCATAATTGAACATTTGTGGAAATAACAAAATATCACTGAAACATTAAATCAAAACTCATAAACTATTAAAAAACTTATATTTGACCTAATGTCAATAATACCGAAATTCTTTTCATACGTGGGTTTCGTGATGAACGTTGACCAGTTCATCTGAAATTGGGAAGACGCCGCGACTACCGTTTTTTTCGATTTAAAAAAAATACTGACCAAATTTTTTTTAAATATGACACGAAGTAATATTAGTGTCCGTATACGCGTATAACAGGAAAAAGGGCCATTCTTCAATTTAAATTTGTCGTTCCTGTCACCCAATTCATTCGTCACTTGATAGACAGATATAATTCTCTTTTCCCAAAAATTTCATGTCACGCATATTCTAACATTCATAAGAAAGCCATATTGATTGAATATTCCCAGCATGAGGGTAGGGGCAAGTTATTGTGGCTGACAGCAACATATTGGAAAGTGGAGTTTGACAACATTTGAGTTCCTAACAATCAGGAACTCTAACTCTGGTTGATGTTGACATGCTGTGTAATTGCAAAATTGAACATGTTGTCTCTAATCTACTTCGCTCCAACAAAAACGTCGATTAATTCGTAACCAAACTCGTGAATCTAGCACCTGAGTTACTCACATCATATACTTGCATGAAGCAGAGAATAATAGCTGTCCATTAATAACTACTCCAGTAAAGGAAGTAAAAACTGGCTGGACTAATTCGAGACCAATTGCAGATACTTGGAGTAAGTTGAATTTTGTTAAGAAAGGTGCCCAGTATCCGAGTAAACAACTTCCGCTACTGGGAAAAAGCGCGGGGGGTGGGGGGGTGGAACTCAATGGGGGGTTGGTTAAAAAAATAAATAATGAAACCAATCGATGAATTATCATTTTTCAACATGAAAACATTGATTGCAATTTTTCATAATAATGCACCCCTTTCGAGCAATAGCGCAAGGAAAAGTGTGATTTTTCCAAAAAAAAATTAAAAGTTTTAAAAGTTGTTTTTAAATTTACTGAAAATCTGGTAGTATTACAAAAAAATATATATATTACTTATATGAAGTATTTCAGTTGACAAATAAAGTGGTTTTTGTTTTATTTTTGTACGATTAATATTAAAGGAGATATGACATGGCAAAAATGGTTACTTAACGAAAAATGAAGAAACCGGATCGTTCTGGCGTGAATATCTCGAGAAATATAACTTTTACGAAAAAAATATTCCCATCATTTTGCAAGATGACAAAATCGGAAAAATTTTGAGACCAACCAGAACCGTTCAAATTAAGAAGAAAAAAAGTTATGGGCAAAATGATTTTTTTTCAAAAATTTTCAATGCCAATTTTTTAACGCCATATGGGGCTAAGGTGCTTGGAAAAAAAATCCTTCGGTATAAGTCAGAACTCTTCGTCCCAAATATGTCCAGCCATTTTTGGCCCTATCGGTTAATTATTGTTTATGTTTTGGCCTGCTAAAGTTGGGTAAAATCGTGTATTTTTTAAAACATTTTCAGTTTTTGGCCAGCAGCGTGAACATTATTCATTTTAAATAGCCAAATTTTTCAGCACTTATTCCAGGATAGTTGTATTTCAATTTCTTGTTATAAGTTTTCATCTGTAAGCAAATTTGTCCGTTTAGAATTGCCTATTTTATGTTTATAACGGTAAATGCTCTTTTTTGTCGGGCGAAATAAAAAAAATTGGGCCATCCAATTCAAATGTTGCATATGACATGAAATTTTGGCGATAACCTTAGCTTCAAAATGGTTCCTAGTACATCTCGTTATCATTAGCCAAAAAAAAGTTATGGCCAAAAAACCTTTTTTTTTTCCATCAATCACATAAAATTTTTATATTTAATCCATTGGGACCCTCTATTTATAAGTTTTATGAACATTTTTCGTGCAGTACTGTATGTTTAGATGATATTCCAATTGAATTCTGCTGTCAAATTTCAAATCAAAATAATTAAAAAAGAAACCCTAAAAAGGGTTGTTTTTACGGTTTACAGGATGTTTCAGAAATTTCTGACATTAAAATCGTAATCAGTGACCCAAAAAAAACCCTGGTACCTATTTTCACGGAAATTCGTTTAATATTGGCCGATATATTAAATATTTATTGATTTTGGGCCAAAAAAACAGTTTGGCCAAGTTTTACAGCGTTTTGGAGCTTTGCCAGTAACCAAACTTGTTTACTCGGATACTTGACACCTTTTTTGACAAATTCCAAAAAAATTCAAGTTGATCTGAGTGGTCTCGAATTAGTCCTTCATTTTACTAAAAAATTTACTTCCTTTACTGGAGTAAACAGGTTGTTCGAGTACGTTGTCTTGAATGAAATATTTTGATTTCCAATGACATAACTGACCAATTTCTAGTTATCAGCCTTTTCAAATATGTATACACCAAGCCCATATGACTAATCTCAATGATGATGATCACAATGAATGTCATGTGGATACTATTATATGAATATATTAAGTTGTCTGCTCGTCCAACCTATTCGCTCGTCTTACTGGTCATAGTTGTTCCAATTATTCAGAAGAATTCTGTTAGAGAAATTTTCTAGAGATCAATTGAACCAACAATCATCTCAAAAAAAATGAAACTGAATATAAAGACTGGAGTGTGCACTATATAGGGTGTTTCAAAATTCAGTATCAAAATTTCAGAGGCATATGTTTCAGGTCCAAATAAGACGTTTTTGTTCATAAACATGTGCCCGCAAACACTTCGTCACCGAACTACAGAGCGTTGAAGTTTCAAAATTTTTTCAGTTTTTTTCGATGAGACTTTCAACTTTCAGATAATGTCAAATGCTTCAAAACCAATCCTAAACGTCAAATTGAAAATAGCAGTCAAATCCCACTATTTATTTTTTCATTGTTTCGTTGACAAATTCAATAAATCTGGCGAATTATGAAAAAATTACTTCGATTTTTTTCTCAATAACGGTCGCAGATGCGTGAAAATTACGAGGGACCGAAAAATTTATAAGCAAAACAAAGAATTAATTCCATATTTTAGAATCCACATCCACCAGCGGCGCACTACAAAAAAGTTAATGGGGAGAAAATGGGCTCGACCCCTGAAAACATATCTTCCTGTAGCATGTAAACTCTAAAACGTAATTTTTATTTCAAATTTGATCTCAATATCTCAAGAACTGAAAGAGCTATGAAGAAAAAATTGAAAAAATCTCGAAACTTCAACGCTCTGTAGTTCGGCAACGAAGCGTTTGCGGACACATGTTTATGGAAAACAAAAGTCTTATTTTGACTTGAAAAATTCGCTTCTGAAATCTTGCTACTGAATTTTGGAACACCCTGTATATCTCTCAAACTAATGTAGTACATGCAAGCACTACATGCAAAGGTTTTTCTTCTTTCAATCATTCTTATCAATTCCTCAATATTGAACTGAACACTGGGCCAAATGAGATAGTCCCTCTGTCACCTTTCACATCATCAATACATTTTGATATTTCATGCACCGAGAAGCTTCGTATCGTGCACATTCTTGATCAGTCCCGAAATATTTTCACTGATTCTGTTAATATTGGCCAGAGTATTTTGGGCAATGCTGGTCTTTTCTATATATCCATATCTCATGTGTGAATAGTATTTCTTGAAGAGCGTTTTCATATTACCTACATCAATCAGTTTGCTACATCGTTCCAAAAGAAATTATTTGGAATCAGTGCAATTCAGGACGACTTATAGCAAATCGAACCAGCATCATTTTCTAGAACTCAGGATTTGGAGTCAACTTCAATTCAACTTTATCTACCATAGTTTCCAAGATATCAATAATCCAGTCAGGACATTCGTGCTTACAAAAGGTCTGGTGGTTCTGACATTTTTCTTAAGTGAGTATAATTTTCTACAATTTTAGACAAGGGCGAGCTCTTTACAACCATTGGATATCACGATACAGTTCTTCGGAAATGCCATATTTTCCAAAGCGTGAATTTTTTTCGAAATGGTGAAATACCTTCCGAAACTGTTCTCATGTCTTTTCATTGTTTTATTGATCAAACAATTGAAATTCATTATCTATCAACTCATAATGAGATATCTGGATTGAACAGGTATAGAAAAAATGCAAGGAATCATTATTGAAAAATAAACATGGAAATAAATCATTGCGATTATCCTATAAAATCCATTCACAGTAAATATTTTTGAAATAACATATTCCATACCGGACGGTAAGACTGTGAAATTCAAAGTTCCACATGTTTTTTGCTACATAAATAATTGGAAATACTTTTCGATAGATGAAAGAACTCGTGGAAAAAACATTTTTTTGGGAAAAACATTCGACAGAGTCGATGGATATACTTGAAGACTGGCGTTAAATCAACTCATCTTTCGAACAATTCGTTCAGGCCAATCCTAAACTACCTACAGAGTAGGTTTTGGCTGGCATCTGTCAGAAAACAACTACTCCCCTGGATGATACTACGAAGTGCATTGCATTATATCCGACCAGTGCCGGGCAGGTTTCTTCACAGAAAAAAATCCTGCAATCTCTTTTGGGGCAAATTGGTATCTGCACAACAGGAGTATGGCCTCTTATCCTGAAATAGCATTCCTTGCAAGATAAGCAGATCTTCACAATCCAAAAAGATGTTATTGCCACAGGATCCTCGATTTGTCTGAAAATGTTCCCATTTGTTTCTGTAGAAAAACATTGTAAATTATAAATTACACATCCTAACCTTCTCAAATATATTCTCTCAACAATAACAAAAAATTAATAGAATAATCGCTATGTTTCGTGACCATGTTTATTTTTCAATATTAGTGTTTTCTTACATTTTTTCCGTATTTGCCTTATTCAGATAGCTTGGTATGAAATGCATATCTTGAGAAATAATAAACAATTAAACTGAATTGACAGTAAATTTAAACTGTTCGATCAATTAAACAACAAAAATTTGCGAAAACAGCTCACTTGCATTCCCTCCAAAATCCACTTATGACTGTTTTTGGTTATCTGCCGTTTTGGGGATTATCGCCGGGTCTATAGGCGATTCACATTAAATTTCTTTCCAAACATTCAAGTAAGTCATAAATCACCCTGTATTATTTGTTATAAAGTACTGGATAGCGCGTAAATGTTTTAGCAAATTGCGATTTGTTCCATTTACTTTCGTTTTCAGAAGCAGTGTTTATAGTTGTCCGAGCTCACTGGTATTTCAATTGTGCATGGCCCACATGTGAGAGAGAAAGCTAAGACGGATTTCTTTGAAAAAATCTCTCGGTGGGGAATCACTTTCGGATGAAGTATGAATTCAAACACATAACTGGTTGGTAAACATTCCCAACAGAAAATGAACACCAAAACTGGTCAGCTTATTCTTTTTGTTAGTTTCCGAATTCGAATGAATCACTGCTGACAGACTATGTAGTAGGGAAATATTGCCGGAAATTGACAATCCCACAAGATGGACAATCTACAAACAACCCATATAACAAAAATGCTGAAAATTCACCACACAACGGTATCAGCCTTGAAATGGCCTCCTATAAAAAGTATTGAGCACAGGCAAGTTATCGTACATTTAGACCGAGACCGAGCGCAGTGACGTACTCTTTGAACCAAACTTTCACAGTCAGCATTTCAAGAAGGATTTACTGGAAGCTGCAAGAATATTAACGCGCTGTTTCTTATTTCATGTCGAACTCAGGATTTGTGTTCGTAGGAATACGTTGTATATTGCCTAACAGTGTGATTCATATATGTTCGTCAATACCTCGATGAAACAAGTTTGAGTTGTTTGTTGTAATAGACATACTGAAAAAAGTTGTTATCCATTACAGTCTTTCCCAAATATCTGGGTGAGTCATCAGTCACCCTATATTATTTGACAAGAAGTATCACGCAGCTCGTAATTTTTTTTGCATATTGAAAATTGTTTTACTTTCATTCACTTCCTGTTTCAAAGGCAGACTAAAAATTTTTCCAAAAAAATCTGTCACCGCGCCCGGTCCTATTAACAATAATTTATATTCATAAACATGAATCATCAGTATTGTCAGGAGGCCGTTTTCTTCAAAGGCGCCCCAAATGAGTCTGGTAATAGTACATCATTTACCAGGTAGGAGAAGTCCAACATTCCTGGACGACATAAATTGAATTGCTGGTGTTCTCAAAAGTGAAATTATAAGTGATGATGACATTTTCATTTCTGGGACTTCTCCACAGCTGGTTGAGGCAGTGAATAGTTCTTCATTAGAATTATTGCTCCAAAGAAATCAAGAGAAAGTACGTTTGAGGGACCATTTATGTAGAACACTAACAATTGTGAGGAATTATCATTTCCTTACGATAAGGAAATGTTGACTTTTTCTTTCACAAATTCTGTCTGGAATGTCAAAATCCCCTAGCAATTTGCGGAAATAGCATATAATTATAGCCTGTTTCGACGATGCAAGTTTGTCGCTGCAACTCCAGAAAATTGCATGTGTTCATGCAAGTTTTTCAAGTTGCATGAATCTTTTTTGGTGCGATAAGTTGCAGCGACTTAGTTATTTCTATGGTGAATTTGTGGCGCAAACCACAAATATGTGGTGGCATCATTGTGGAGAATATTGATTTTGAACATTTCAATTATTTTTCGAGACTTGAGGAATCCAAGTCGAGTAATAAGGTGATTTAACCACAATATCAATTATTAGAAATGAATGAAATTATATATCAGTTGTTCATCTTGGTAACATTCAGTGCTATTTTTCAATATTGGCAATGCAAACTGACAGCTAGATGACATATCTCGCAGCGACAAGTCACCGCGATAAGTTGCAGCGACAAAATTGCATCGTCGAAACGGGGTGTTAGAGTTATTGCTTGCATTTGCGATTCAATAACTCTAAACATACCGGATCAGTTTTAGTAGAATCTTTAGAAACGAAGTGTTGTGATATAAATTTGTTGGATCAAGATGATCTTGGAATGGTATTTGATTTTATGAAACTCAGTTCTAACATGAAATATGGGGCATCGAACAAAAATGCATGATCGACATCAAGCATTGAAGTTTGCGTTATATTCTCATCAAATCTAGATCTTGATTATCATGGTTTCATGTCAATGCCGCCAGCTCTAAAAGTGTCCAAATGTAGGTGGTCTACTACTACTATTCGAAAATGTTTCTAATTGTTTTGGTTTCTTATTGGTTAAAAAGTACGAGTACAAGCTATGAAACAAACGACAAATCTTGGCTTCACTAATTGTTGGTTACGAATGATGCGCTAATTCCATTTAATATTTTGTCGAAGTAAGCTATCCAGGCTAGACACTGAAGTATATGCCACCGGAAGCTTAATTGACTTGCTTGTTTTGTCAACCTTGTTAAGAGAATTTGAGACTCATTCGAGCACCCCTTGAAATTGCTCTGTTTCGTGAATATTAATGAACATAAAATTCTACGTGATCGAGTGTGTTTAGGTTGAATGAATGCTCACAACAAATGGGTTCGACACTAATTGGAGCAGGCCCTGTTTCTCGCTAATTGAATAGATCAATAGAAGCCGTCTTTCCGTTTCAGCTCCTGACTACTATTGTTAAGTGTATGAATTGCCAATTTTTGTCAACCGAGTGAATTCTCTCTATGAGAATTGAATTCTATTCATGATCATTTAATGAATTCAATTTTCAAAAAAGTAATACTGATGAATTGAGCAACTCAACTAAGAATTATTCTGAACATTTTTTTTATGAATTTTAAAATTATTGTCCCTACTTCAGGTGAGTTATTCGAAGAACAAACTGAATCACTAGCACTTAATCAGCGTTTCTCCAAATCATTTCATATAATCAAGTGATCAACTCACAACATCAAAACTCACAATACAAGTTCATGTCTAGTGAATATAATTCAATAGTCGCTTGTATCCAGCTGTACCTCAGTTTCATAATAGCGAAATGAACCACTCAATCTCCTACCTGAATTTTTTTGTATAGCTAGATTGTTGTTACTTTTTCAAATAAGATCATTGACTTTTTTGAGACTTTTGTCGAGTATTGAGAGTTCGTAAAGGTTTTCATAGTTCTTGGGATTGAAAAACTAGCTGAATCTTTTCTGAAAGACATTTAGAAATCTGATGGAGTCAGAAAGAGTTCATTTTGTTATTGACTTCATGATTTAATGGAACATCGTCAGTGCG
Organism: Zygogramma bicolorata; assembly: GCA_032362365.1. Lineage (NCBI taxonomy): Eukaryota > Metazoa > Arthropoda > Insecta > Coleoptera > Chrysomelidae > Zygogramma > Zygogramma bicolorata. Next base: position 1,092,889 of record JAVJAQ010003487.1, read on the forward strand.
ACATTTGAGATTTAACTTGCTTTCGAAACGTTGGAAGAAATGAGATTTGGTCATGTCATCATTTCATTTATTCACGACCTGGCGTGAAGTAGCACCTTATCGTTCGGATTTGCGGGCGTAAAGTAACACTTTAGCGCCCGCGGACTACTTTATCGTCCAGCGGACAATAAAGTTCTCGAACAGGCGCTAAAGTGAATTTCAATCTCATATCGATAGAAGCCTATATTTTATTGGTTTCAATAAATACAGAATTATCGAAACATATATCTGAGTTATATAGGAGTGCAGTTTACGAGTCAAGAATCAATCAACCACCATCATCAAGCTATCATTATATCTATTGAAGGTACTTATAGGTTACTCATAATGAGACTTCCTGTTTAATTCAGGACTTCTATGTTTCAATAATTGTGATGACTTCTTTGAATATTCCAATTATCTTAATATTTCTGTGATGCAAAATCCTATGATCATACCCACTATGGAAATATTTGAATTTGTTGTTTTCTGTTTTAGAATCCACACTCATCGTCGCTTGAATGCATTTGAAAATCACTTATGAATTATCTCTGATCACAAAAATTGACAGCAAATATGGCTACTAGCCTATATAATAGTCTTATTCCGAAAAATTGCCTGAGTTGCCATGGTAACAGTCATTCCATCACTTTATTCTGTTTCCGATCTGATATGAATATACAGTCGTCTCACGGCAGCCTTTATGTATTTCTATCGTGTTCTAGATATAAATA